>JAODKM010000034.1:19719537-19734143 GCA_026780845.1 Petrocephalus sullivani
TTGCATTTACTATATTTAGACGCCACTCTCTCCGGCGCGGTATAACGCAGCTCCGTGCAGCGCTGACATTGCGCGGGGGAGGCGGATCGCGGAGCCCCGGCTCCATCACCGCTCCGAGGCACCGGGGGTCTTACCTTCTCCTGCGCTCGGTTTATTTTCTTCTGCACGTTGCTCGCCAGCTTCCCGGCAGTAACCCCCTTGCCCATCTCAGCCATCTTGTTTCCTTTAGAGAAGTGTATTGGACAATCCGAGTCAGAAGATGTGTAGATGTTAAGGAGGAAGAGGTGAAAAGGGGGGAGAGAGCGTCTAGAGAAAAAAAATGAGTGTAAGGAGAGGGGACGGGAGCTCCCCCATGCTGGACGAGCTCTCTTAAAGGAGCCGCACGCCTTTCTGAGCTCAGCCCAGGGCGCCGGACGCTTCTGCGGGAAATGCGCGTTTATGCGCACAGAAATCATTTTCTTACGGATACATTTTTGAAAAATAATTTCTTAACGGGAATTACCTACGAAACAAATGTGGATAAACTATTTCCACACGTTATTATTATTATTATTATTATTAATAATATTATACTAACTGATGTCAGTGAAACGAACCGTTTTAAATACCCAGAACCATAACTAATAACTTATTTGGTTGTCAACGGGAAGTTTCAGAAGGAAGCTATATCTTTGGATTTTTCCCATTTATTTATATCGGCCACCAGTCTGTAACTATTTCAAATTTGTGTTGCGTCAAATCCCACATAGCTATACATTTAGCATAAATCTGTTTTCCATAACAGGGCTAACTTTAATTAATTGAATAAGCAAGTTATAGCGGTTCCACTTGACTTTGGTTAATATCTTTTGATTTTCCACTCAGTTCCCAAGTGCTCCGCTCAGTACTGCTCCTTCCTAATAATAACAAGTGTAAGGGAATATAGCTCCATCTGGTGTGTGTTTGCGTGTGCGTGTGTGTGTGTGCGTGTACTCGTGTGTGTCTGTCTGTGTAGGCAGTTATACTTTACACTGTGGGACCCAAATATTATTTTGACCTTGCTGAGACATTTTCTGGTCCCTACAAGGGAAACCTCAAATTTATAAAATCTGTGACAGCAATTTAAAAAACTGCAAATGCCTAAAGGGTTGTATTTTGTTTGGTTACTTATGGTTAAGGTTAGGGCTGGAAAGGGTTTAAGGTTGCCATAGCTTGGTTTTGGCCATAGAAATGAATGGATGGTCCTCTCAAAGATATGGATACAAAAGCATGTGTGTTTGTGTATACACTCACTGGCCACTGTATTGGGTACACCTGTTCAATTGCCTGTTTAAGCAAGTATCTAATCAGCCAATCATATGTCAGCAACACAATGCATAGAGTCATGCCATCTCTGGTGAGGAACTCCAGTCTGTGTTTACATCAAACACCAGAATGGGGAAGAAAGGTGATTTAAGTGACTTGGTTGTTGGTGCCAGGCAGGCTGGTGTGAGTATTGCAGAAACTGCTGATATACTGGGATTTTCATGCACAACCATCTCTAGGTTCTACAGAGAATGGGCCAAAAATGAAGCATCCAGTGAGCGGCAGTTCTCTGGGTAAAAATGCCTCGTTGTTAGCGGAGGTCAGAGACGAATGGCCAGGTTGGTTCAAGCTGATAAAACGCAATAGTAACTCAAATAACCCATAAGCAATACAAGCAAGGCATGCAGGAGAGAATCTCTGGCCACACAACACATCGAACCTTGAAGCAGATGGGCCACAGCAACAGAAGACCACAGCAGGGGCCACTCCTGTCAGCCAAGAACATGGGCTCACCAAAACTAGGCAATGGAAGACGAGTATTGTTATCTGCTGTGGCATTCAGATGGTAGGGTCAGATTTTGGTGTAAAGAACGTTAAAGCATGGATCCTTCCTGCCTTCAAGCTGGTGGTGGTGGTGTAATGGTGTGGGAGATATTTTCTTGGCACACTTTGGGCCCCTTAGTATTATTTGAGCATCATTTAAATGCCATAGCCTACCGAGTAATATTGCTGACCATGTCCATCCCTTTATGACCACAGTGTACCCAGCTTCTAATGGCTACTTTCAACTGGAAAATGCACCATGTCACAAAGCTCATGTCTCAGACTGGTTTCTTAAACATGACAGTGACTTCACTGTACTCGACCCCATACTAGCAAGGTATCCCTAATGAAGTGGTCATTGAGTGTGTATACAGTATTGGGCAAAATCTTAGTTCCTTGTTTTGTCTTGCCTCTCGTTTCAGCCCTCGTGTGGATCACTCCAGCTGCCTCTTATTTGCTCCCTCATCAGTCCTGGATATAAGTACTTCCTGGTCCTGTGCTCACCAGTCTGGTCATTGAAGTCCTTCCCTGCATGTGTTCCAGTGCTGACCCTGTGTTATCATGTCCGTTTGACTCATCGGGGTCTGTTTCATTAGGCCCTGTTCCCGCGCCCTTCTGAATAAAGTCTCTTTTTGTTTTTCCCGGCTCCTGTCCTGGGCTCCATGTGTTCGGAATGTGACATCTTCATGTTGGAGTAATTCTCCTCAGTATCTGCACCAACGGATCAATGCACCCATGATTTTTTTTTTAAAGAAATACCTCAATAGAATTTTGCACTGATTAAATTAATTAACTACGTGAGCTTCTGATAACATTTTATGAATACCTGGAATGGCTGAGGTGCCCCTGAGGAGAGGTTTGGGGACTGAAGTGGTGTCCATCTATGTTTTTTTTTTTTACTATTCTCTACTTTCACGCCCAAATCCTAAACATCTAATTTCCAATCCCTCAAAGGAACCAAGGAAACCAGGGCCAATGAACTTGGCACTCCTGTGGCTTGTCAGCTGTGGCTGGAAGGCCTCCACAGTGTGTGGAACTGTCCTATTAAATATAGATGATAGACTTCCAGAGACAGATTAATTCAATGTAAAGTTTAACATAGACTTCACTACTCCAACATCAAGCTTAGTAAAATATTTTACTGAGTGTCTCCAATGTATGGTAGGTGTTGTATTGCTGAAGGGTCACTATTGCACTTATTCTGGTCTTGTTCCATGTTGCAGGATCACTGGTGCAATATATTTAACTCGGCGTTTCCCAATCCGCTCCTTGGGGATCCACAATCGGTCCAGGTTTTTGCTCCATCTGAGCTCCCTGCCAGACAGCCAACACTTTTGCTGTGGAGAGTCTGTAGGTTCCTGAGGCCTAAATTGGGAAACACTGATTTAACTATAGGGACAGGAGCTCTGCCCTCTGATCAGAGACAGAAGAGACAGAAGTTAGTATGGCCGGAGTAGAAGCCTTCTACATCTATATGCTTTAGGACACAAATAGGCAGCCCTGGTTCTGAAGTGCTGGTAGACATCTGCCTGAAGTCAGTGGTTCCTTAGATACCAGGTAGGATGGAAAACCTGGTGGATACCGGCACTCCAGGATCATGACTGCCTAACCCTGCTTTAAGAGATGGCTCAAAGAGGTGATTTTTATGATAAAGGGGGAACAGATTCGTCTCCAATTCGTGAGTCGACTGTGTGTCGTCTAAACCATGTACAGAGGTTGTGAAAAGATAATTTGTGATTGTGTCCGTATGTTTCTCTTTTGTTTGTGATTTGTTGATGAAGATGTATTGTTTTTGTCCTGCATGCAAATGCAAAGCTAAAAATGAAATGTATGAAAAAGACTCCCCATGTCGCCCACCGCTAGATGGCAGTCACGTCGCGGATTCGCCGCTGCACCGCTAGATGGCAGTCATGTCGCGGATTCGCCGCTGCACCGCTAGATGGCAGTCACGTCGCGGATTCGCCGCTGCACCACATAGCTTTATTCCTCTCTCCGGTCCTAATGACCCAGTTTTCCTCGGAATTAGGTACTTCTTGGTGATTTCAAAGTAAAACGAACTTTGACATCGTGGTACATTATATTTATGCTGTATACAGCTTTCTTCAGGACTGAAAAAAAGGTTCTGTAATTCAGCCGTTACACCCTAAGAGGATCTGGTTGGTAGATTATATTTTCCAGCTTTCAGATAAGTTTTTAAACTAAGCAATGCGGTAGTAGAGCTGATATGGTTGGTATATGTCCGGGAGAGTTTGATGCTAGCACTTTTGGCGGAAAGGCATCTTGTTTACCTTAAGTGTTAATGCACATATCTGATGCTGACATAAGCTATAATTTATAAGTTACCAAAAAATCGCTTGTGCATAGGTCAGTGTAGGTGCTACAGGTATAATATCTCCTTAAATCATAAAATTACTTGCACCTAAAAAGTATTAATAACTAACTATAACTCCAGTTTTAATTAAAGTTAATAACAATGGCTTAAGTTCTGAAGGTTAAAAGTTCAGTGACAGTACACTGGCTTGGGTCCATATCTGAGTGATAACACCAACGCAGGGCTCAATAATCTGGCGTTTATTGGCACAGACCAGCAACAGTGGTGAAACAATCAATCGATCAATGGCGTCTGGTTCCTGATCAATTCAGCAATTTAAATGTGTAAAAGGGTGTGTGTGTGTGTGTGTGTCAGTGTGTGTGTGTGTCTTTGAAGGTGTCTGCGTGTGAGTGTGTGTGTGTGTGTGTCGGGGTGTGTATCTTTGAAGGTGTGTGTGTGTGTGTCGGCGTGTGTGTCTTTGAAGGTGCGTGGGTGTGTCTGCGTTTGTGTAAGTATGAATGCGTGTGCTCGTTGGGGGGGACAGCACTTATCAGCGCGTCTGGAGTTTATACTCCTGGTATCTGCATCTCCGCAACCAACCTTGGAATTTACAGGCCCTTTGTTCTCTCCATGTGGTGGAGAACAAAGCAGCTAAACCTTTGGAAGGGGAATCTGAATTTGCCGAGACCAATAGTCTCTTGGAGGGAGATTTGAATTTGCCCCATAACATGCGCATCCACGGCAGAGTTGTTAGTATGTGAGAAAGGAAGAAAAGAGAGTGAATTTAGGAGATCACATGCAACAGCTAGCGCTTCGACGTGTAAATCTGACATCTCTTTGCTTAAATCAGCAACACAACAGAATACAGTCAGACTAGCATTTCAATACAATGAAGTTTTGATTAAACAGCACTGGCCAGATTAAACTCGAGTGACTCGTGGCCGTTGGCTGATTTCCCCGCTGCGCGATCAGAAGCGGCTCCCACGAAGCATGATGTCCGATCGGCGGCGTTTCAGGAAGTGTGACATCGCGGATACGATTTACAGACTGTAACACCAAGTGCGTGACCTTCAATCTGCCAACTTACAGAGGCCTTGGGAAGCATGGAGAAGTGACTCATGGTTGGACTTTGACCATGACTACCCTTCATGCATTGCTTTTATTAAAGCAGGGTTATTTTCCTCTGTTTCCTATTATATTAGCATGCCCCGGGAGGGGGGTTAGGCAGCTGGTGGACCTCCAGAAGGTTCCTCCTCTCCCTTGTCTGGCTTTCCTCCATGTCTGGCAAGGAGCTGGGATGGAGTGTGGAGCATCCGGGGGTCCTCGAGGGCGGGGCTGGGAAACACTATCTTGCACCATTCTCTGTAAATGTCGTAATAATGGGTTGCCACACCCCCCTGTCAAGCACTGTGAGGGTCCTGTTGTGGAAGGTGTTATATAAATAAAAATGAATGAAATATTATATCTAAAATTAAATATGTTTGTAACATTTAGTACTACAAACTAATTCATATTTCAAATTTAACAATACATCTAATTGAACTTATGGTTGTTTCTGTATTTTGCAAAAATGAAACCAAGATCCTTCCAAGATTTCATTAAAAGTATTTATTAAACATTTTTCAATGCAAACCACCAAAGTTGATTTATGGGTGCTAAAATGCCTTCAAATTATCATTGGAAAAGAGTTCAACTGATCAATAAATGCATTTCTGGATATATCAGTAAGATAGTGGCCCAATGGGATTGGCATACAGATTATTTTCAATATACAAGCAAAACACAACAGCTGAAATTATGAAATTCTTTTTTTAATGCCCCACTAGCCTCTCAGGCTCTGGCAAGACCTATTTCATTCCACGAATCCTATCGATGACCAACGACTTTATTCTCTGTACGCGAGTGATTGTGAGCATCTGCTAGTATTTCATAGGCCGATGGCTACACTCATCCTCCAGTTACATTATTCCTACTCGGCCTATCGCAAGGCCCCTCGACCCACAGGGCCCCACTGCTGCCACCATCGGATATCCAGCCAAGACTGACTGCGGGCTCCATCGTTACAAGGAAGCGGTGGGCCTGGCTCTTAGAAGTATTACTGCTGCCCTCAGAGCCCCTGTCCTGTTCAGCAGCGTTGGTCAACTTTGGTCCTTCAAACCAGCACAATTGCACCATTGGCTTGAAAGCCCTGCCACCCTCTAACTGCCGCTGCTGAAAGACAGACTGAATCATCTTGACAGTTTTTACTAAAAACCCATTAGAAGTACGTTCCACCTAAAGATTTGGTAGTCCACCCATGTCCCTTACAATGACTAGGACAGCGGTGAAGTTAACTATACGAGTGAAACAGTCAATAGATCAGCTTAAAGCCAATGATTTAATGGTTGGATGCTTTATTGAAGAGGATATGTTAAATGTAAATTTCAATGATAGTTTGTATTATTTAGTATAGTGGCAGTCATTTTGATAAGACTTCATGTAACGCACATTGGTGAAGGCAGAGTCAGCACAGCGGCCATCCTGGTCTCCGTGCACAGATTTGGGACCTATTGCCGCTCCACAAACTTGACATTGATAGGAGCTCCAGGGGTGAGCAATCCGTGAGTTTTGGCATGGACCTTGTTAGTAAGGGGGGATACTTCAATATGGAACTTCTGGATAAGCTGTAACAAAATAAGATAAGAAATACCCGTTTAACTGCCTCGCCATTACAGAACAGAAGTATGGGAAATAGAATTGTAAATGAAAACTATCTGCATGTTTTACTATCTGGATGTTGGAGGTTTTCAGTCTTGAACAAGGGTTAAAGATCAGGGTTACCCTCATCTCACCTCTAAGGAGTGAGATTCGTTTTTGCTCTTGACCATTTAGAGTTTGTACTGCTTTTGTACATTTCCCAAAGTTGAATAGTTTAGGTCCAGAAAATTAAAAATCCAGGCCAAGATTTTGTTTCAACCAACCAGCTGGTTATAAAGAGTCTCAGTCATCGAGTACTCAACTGGTTGGTTGAAACAAAGTCTTGGTCTGAATTTTTAGTTTCTGGACCTGAACTATCCACCTCTGAAATTTCCCATATAAATAACCCTGTCACATATGGGGAAGGGTGAGGGCGGGGGGCACACGCAACCAAACGTATTAAATATAAAGTAAGGTTGCTGTGTGCAGAGCTGTCTTTAGTACTATGTTCCTACAGTGGGAGCAGCCATAGCACAAAGGTCCAAAACAATCCCAACCTTGGCTCTAAAAGTCAGAGAAATGATCCAGAAACATATCAGGGGACTGAGGTCAACACCCTCTGTACTGTTGCTTAAGTACCTAATATGTGTTTTGCCTAGTGAGATGGTACAGAAGGCTTGTGCTGAAGTTTGCACAGGCTTTCTGAAACAGGAAGCTTCTCAAACACACAGAGACTGACAGGACACCCTGATCACCTTACAAGGAAGAGGAACACACTAACTTAAAGGGGACCTATCAGGTTTTTCTGTGTTTTCCCTTTGCTTTAGTGTGATTGGTTCAGAGAGATAATCAGTCAGATCTTGTGTCAGATATCAGAGCAACCAATCAGATGTTTCGGTCACACTTCCGCTAGTTGCTTAAACCTGCCTCCTATGCAATCTGATTGGTTACCTCTCTGAATCAATCAGTTTTTTGTTCTGCCCCAGAACATGTTTGCGCAACTCCCATGAGCATGAGAAACAGAAGTAGATTGGGACAAACCCGGATGACGGCCAGGTACATCTCAAGCTCAGCAATCCTCCTGCCCACGCAGCTGCGGATCCCGTGGCCAAAGGGGATTGAGCCAAAGTTCTCCACTCGCTCAGCCATGTCCTTGCGTACCCACCGATCTGGCTTGAACTGCCCAGCTTCTGGGAAGTAGTCTTCTTCCATAGAGGTAGAATAATGGCACATGGCCAACTGAGTCTAAAGCAGTGAAAGAATGTAGATATGGATTTATTGGAGTTATTTAAGGTCACATGGGTTAGATGGTGGGACTCCATGTCATGTGCTTTGTGTTTAAACTCTCCAGCCCATTCAGTAAAATCCTGATTAGGGCCATTAAGCCTTGCTCATACTGGTTTAGCCATATTTCAGGCTACTGGGAGGCCACATCAGGTTAATGACCCAGTCCTGCCTGGTTCTTACCCCTTTTGGGATAAAGTACCCCCCCACACTGAGGTCTTCCTGTGTGATCCGACCGTTTCCAGGGAGCACTGGGAACAGCCTGAGAGAGGTAACAGAGATGGGATGGGACCAAATGAATGAATTCCAGACTCGCAAACAGACACTTTCCCACTATGGGATACCCAAGATAATGCTGCTATCACATGAATGAGCCAAAAATGAAAAAAAAAGCTTCTTACAAACATTCCTAGCCCCATACATTCACCTGAGCGTCTCTTTCACCAGTCCTCGGATGAGCGGTAGGTGTACGACGTCCTCGCTGACGGCCACCTGGTCACGCCCCAGCTTCCCCACCACCTCCTTGTACACTTGCTGCTGAACCTCCGGATGTAGTGCCAGCAGGTACACAATCCAGGACAGCGTGAAGGACGTCTGAGCAACAGGCAGGAATGAGCAGCACACTCATTAATCCACGGTCTTAACAACCGCCAGTGGTTCCCAACTTCTGCAGATGTTCCACAATTTCTCAGCAGCCTTTGTTCACTCATTAAAGCCAGCAAACCAGGAGCTAACCCTCACACCCCTCATCCCCACCCCCACCCAGTGCTTGCTCTGCCGGTGTCCCCCTCTCTCCTCTCCTCTCAACGCTCTTCACCCCAACACACCCGCCCTCGCCTTCCCCACCGTGTCTACTCCAGCCAGCAGCATCTCCGTCATGTTGGCGTAGACCTCCTCCAGCGACATC
Source organism: Petrocephalus sullivani (assembly GCA_026780845.1). Taxonomy (NCBI): domain Eukaryota; kingdom Metazoa; phylum Chordata; class Actinopteri; order Osteoglossiformes; family Mormyridae; genus Petrocephalus; species Petrocephalus sullivani. The sequence continues at coordinate 19,728,543 of JAODKM010000034.1, forward strand.
TCCTGGGTCACCAACAAGTGAGTGAGCAGCCCCCCGTTCACCTCCTTGCCATCATCCAGCTTCTTCTGGATCTCTGAAAGCTTCTTGTCAATATGGATCTTACCTGCAGGAACACGTGTGGACAGTAAAATTGATAAATATGGTACTGTGAGCTCAACCTTCAGAGTGGACCATAGTCTGAACTCTCGGTTATTCCCATGGGCTTAATTATGATCAGTCAATGGGAAGTACTCAATGTTCGAGTGGCATGCTTCTTTCTGGAACTGTCATTGGTTGGTTACTCATGTTTCAAGCTGAATTATTCAAATCCAGTTGAATATATAAGAATAATAATAATTACAATGCCTAGTAATCAATCTCGCTTCATGATGAAAACGTCCACCTCTTGACAACCATCCTTTCTATCCAAGCCCTTTCTTGTCCTCCCAACCACAGACCCCCCCACCCTGCACCTCCTGGTAAGTTCTCACTGAATTTGAAAAGGCCATCCCAGGAGCTGCAGAATTCCTTCCAGGGCTTTGGGAAGATGGGCCGCAGCCACTTGGGGATGGCCCCGGCATACATAGTGGTCTTGAAGGAGCTGAACATGAGGTGCAGGGCAGCGATGTACTCCAGGCTCCGTTTGGGAATCTCGTCCTCCAGGCAGCCCAGCCGACACTCATACAGAATGGTAGATACACCTGGACAGAGGTGAAATACGCTACAGTAAGCTTTAAAAACACCAACATCATCTCACAGTATTCCCCTGACTCAACACCCCAGACCCTGAAAACCCCGAAGAACCTCTTCTCCTTCCTCACCCTCCATAGCATACTTAAAGAAGAGGTCGTTGACATTGAGCACCGTCTGGCCATCGGCCTGTTTGCCACGCAGCGTTCGGATCCTGCTGATCAGGTCGTCCACCACTTGGTTCACGTCGCCAGAGAAGGCGGCTACGTCGCGCGGCCGCATGATCAGCTGCCTGAGGACGCCGCGCATCTTCAGCCACTCCTCGCCCTCCCTGCGGGGTGCCGATCCAAAGCCACAGTCAGTGAGAGTAGGAGATCCTTCACAAGAGAATGATGCCTGGCACAGGTGAGGCTGACAGCCAGCAGAGTGTAGGCTATGGGGACCTTGATAGCATTAGCATTAGCAGTGTCGGGTAAGCTATGCTACAGCTAGCTGGAACATCGGTGTTTCGAAGTACGGTCAAGTACGCATATTGAGAAACACCCAGTATCTCACCACAGCAACTAAGATGCAGCTAGTCCCGTCGCTGACAGGCAGTTTTACCTCACTACCAGGCAAAAAGAGCTAAACATGAAAGCTACCACAAGACTATGACTTCAATGACTGCCAGCCACGAAGCTCACACTCACGCGGAAATGAGACCTGTGGAGCGGCCCCTCATGTCACGGTATTCCTGCCATGACTCCATGTTGGCCCGTTGAGGGGCTATGCCTTCGGACCTCAGCACCTGGGCCACCATGTCCCGGTCCGCGATGGACACCACCAGCTGCGGGCCAAACCTTGACTTGAAGATCTTCCCATACTTTTTCCTGTGTTCTAACTGTAGAGAGAAGCTTTCGATTAGCAGTCAGAGCAGAAGTGTGAGGGTTGCATCATCAAAGTGAGACCTTATTAAGGGCATTCTGTGATGCCGTTTTGATGTAACATGCATGAATTTTGTAATGTGGATACAAAAAACTTCACAATCAATTGCTTTGAGGATGGGAGATAAAAATAACGGGTTAACTAGGGTAACCACGAAAAAGTGCACTGCTTTAGGGACATGAAAGCTTCTTATTGCACTCAAAAGAAAAAGAGATCAAGCTTAAAGAGTAATTGCTAATTTAATCATCTTAACTGGCAACTCTTTTTAATGTGCAGAACAAATCATATTAACAAATCTTATTATGGTTCTCAGCCATCTGGACAAAGACTAAGATCCTGTTTTAGTCTGCTTATGGCCTTTACGAAAATCCTGGTACAATTGTCCTGGCTGTCCTGGGCTGTATGACGTTATTTACTATATAACCTCATAATGCTTTTAAACTGCAGTAACATTTAAGGGTTATATTGAGCTTCAAATTGTCAATAAAATCCGCAAAACGAAAATAAAACCTTTAAACTCAATAAAATCTTTAAATCAGAAAGTTTTTTATATGATGTAAAGGGAATCTAGAACCTTCAAATGGTCTCAGCATTATGTTATCTTAATTAAGCGTAATTACCAGCATTCTCATTTCCACCTGCATATGCGTTCACTGCTTCTGCAAACTCAGCATTTTTGGGTTGTTATAAAAAGGGGACGGCTGAATACTGCTCAGTTCCCTCGGCACGTTCCAGCAAACGTGCCTCTGGCTCTGTGCAACACTTTCTTTGTGGACAGAAATCACACGGACAGGATCACACCCACTTTAAACACTATAGGACTCACCTGTATTTCGTGGATCCGGCTGAACCCGTCCCGGTAAAAGAACTCTATCAGATTACTGAGGGTGCTAGGTCCTGGCATCTCTTTAATGCTTTTTAGCCGACTGTCTTTACCCTCCTTTGTCGGCGCCGGTGAGGCTGCCAAGTTCCTGGCCAGAACATTCTCTTCCAGCTCAGGCATTGACTGGCTGGAATACAGTCTGTGGTGATGTGCAGATCCGAGCAAAATGAAGGCACTCTCCGATGGTCTCAGCAACTTCCTGCTAAGAAGTACAACTGATTTCTGATAGATGGCCATGATCAATGATTGGCTTTTGACAAACTTTAGAAGACGGAAGAGGCGTAAGTTTCAGTCGATTTCTCCACTTAATATACAGCGGTCGGGAAGTGACCAGTGTTGAAGAATTTATAACAGGACTGCTGGGAGGGGTCAGTCACTGCCGCTCTTTTAATGACGCTCTTAGGGGTGTGTCGAAGGGATGGACTTGCAGCACACCCCTTGTTAAAAACTCCTGGATGAGAATCAAGTTGGTTACATCACTAAACTGGGCATGAAGCACCAAATTTCTGCCGTCACGCGCATGGACAACGTGTAGCAGATTACAAAGAACACTAGAGCAAGCATCAGCAATACAAATGTGAAGTAACCAACATTGCCAGTCTAAGCCAATTGTGCGACTAATGCTATTAATATCTAGTAATTTTCTTTCCTACCAGATAAATGGGGCAGAGGCTTTAAATTCCATCAAGCACTTAAATGAGATTAAATATTTCCATTCCAAAATATGTGAACTGTTCTAAAATTTCACCATCTCCAAACCTTCCATTTTAATGGCTTATGGACTGAGCAGATTGCTTGAAGGTCACCATGAAATCTGTTTTAAGCAGCTCAACTGCTAGTAACTGTAAAGAGCAGCAACAGCTCTGTCTCTAAAAGCAATTCAATGTGCATCTTAGCTGGTTGGTACTGTACAAGGTTTTGCCCAATATTTTTCTTCCCCAGTCTTCAGGTCCACGGCGTGCTCCGCATGGTCACATGAGCAAGGTTTCCACGTAAACATTTTGTAATTATGTCTTTCCATGAAGTGTCTGTACACAGTGATGGAAATTCTCCTGGTTAAAGCATTTAAATTTGCCCTGAATATTGAGAATGACCTAATGACCCATCACATCCTGTCTTGGCTAAACCACATCCCCCCCATCCCCCCCCCACTGCATGAAGCTTTCTCAAATTCTAGTGGCTGTCAAGGACAGCTACAATGATGAGCAGTATTAGGATTCAATGTTCTTTTTTCTCTTTTTTTTATCATACTTTACAATATATTCTAAGAATTGCATCATAGTCCAACTTTCACCCACAATTAGGTATGAGCTTTGTAGGTGAAGCTCCTTAGAACTCACACTGTATACGTTACCTGCCCCTAGAGTGAGTTTGAGTTTTTGCTTGGAGTTATTCTTGCAGTCTTCTTATTTATTTATAACATCTACGAACCTGCAGTGTTCAGATGAAATCTGACAAGCAATTTTCTATTGGCCCAAGCTGCTGTGTTGTGCGCTGGGCACTCTCTTCATGGTCCCCGGGTTTATTAAATCGGTTGTATCGGTCCAAAGTACATTGATTTCATTTGGAGGGTAGTGATGGAAAGCATGCTTTTCTGATTTCAGTAAAGTTAGTAAGAACAACGGCTAGATTTTAAAATGTAACTGTCACAGAAAACATAAAGGTAACCACGCTAAGCCCCCTATTTGTATGATTACAGCAAGACATGGTGCAAGGATTGCAATTCTTTTGGCAGTTTGTGACATAAATTTCCATCAATCACTTTTGCGGATTCCTGGATGTATTTGTTTTGTTTTGGGGGCAATGTTTGGTCTGCACCCATTTTCTGGATTCCTGTAAACTACTAGTGATGTGAAGTGAACATGACATTTAATGACCTCCTCACAGTCCAATTTCATGGGCCTGACGGCTTAAGAGCAGCATTGAACAAACTGGTTTTTGTGTCACTGCCAAGCAATCCCTGGGGGGGTGTCGCAGTAGCCTGGGAACTTATTCAGTCTGTAATCAGATTATTTCAATTTGACCCCACAGCCTGTTTAAACTGAGGAAACAGTTCTATTACTTTTTATAAACTTCAGCAAACATATTTTATACAAGACATTTTCATTTTTTGGGTGTTTTTATGTTTTTTATTTTGAGAATAGGTGGAGAAAATCCTTAGAAGTGATTGTGGAGTCAGTTTGAGCCCAAACATAGGCAAAGGTACAAAATCTGTTAGGAGTTTACAAAAATATACTACATGAAAAATGTTGTGCTTTATATAAGCTTGGATATTTTTAGGACAACTTATGACACTCTAGGCAATTATTTTAGGTGAAAATGGTGATTTTGAGAGAATGGAGGACAACTGGAATGTAATGGAATGTAGTGTATAGATGGGTGAGGTGAGTCAAGTTTTGGATTTCATGAGGCCATGAGTGATAATGCCCTTCTTCTGAAAAGACTTACACCATGTAGGACTGGCCTGTTTGGAGACCTGGCTGCGAAGATTCCAATCTCAAGATCTCCTGTGGTGTACATAGATGTAGCAAACACAGTCAGCTAATGACTACTTAGTAACTCTGAGGTACCAGAGGTCATAAACTGCAATGACGTGCTATTAATTACTAAAAAATGATGAGTTTGATTGTCTGGAAAGTTACCATATCTATTTCATGGCCAAAAAGTGGATTTTTCTGCCCGCCCGTCATGCAGTTTTTCCCTTTTAGATCAAAAGACAAATAAGCAAAACATTCTAAGAATCATAAAGCAGCCACGGCTTTCAGCTCCCGAACCCCTATGCTTGTTTAACGGTGTTTTCTGCATTAATTATGCCCTTCCGCTACAGTGGGAATGCACTCCTTAACATCCGGAAATAATGCCAGTGGCCTAATCGGAGGTGGACTTGACTGGCTGCCGACCACCTTAACGCTTGGCACGGAGGTACCGAGGCGGTGTTCTGACGAGTTGTGCTGCCTTGTCGGAACATGCTACCGTAGCTCGACCCGAGAGTACGTTATATCTACCGATATGTGCTACCATTTCTAAGAAAGCCACCATAAGGCTGCGCTCACTCGCGCTGAACGAGGGTAGAGCAAAACCACCAAAATATACAAGGAGCGCTGCATATAATAATAATAATAATA
>JAODKM010000034.1:19734243-19770068 GCA_026780845.1 Petrocephalus sullivani
CCATCAGGATTCACTTGCAATACAGGGGGAGATTTAACCAGGGTAGGAGCCACTTGCTTGGTTGGATAACCAGTAGCCATCTGCTGAGTCACTTGACGAACAGGATAGTTTGCTCCCACCTGGGGACCCACAAATCCACCTGCAGCCACCTGAGGACCCCCTAATCCAGTTGAATAACTGGCTGCCATCTGCTGAGCCACTTGACTAGCGGGATAGTTTGCCCCTACAAGTTGACCTGCAGCCACCTGAGGACCCCCAAATCCAGTCGGATAACCTGCTGCCACCTGGGGTGTTAGAACCACTTGCTTGGTTGGATAACCAGTAGCCATCTGCTGAGCCACTTGACTAGCGGGATAGTTTGCCCCTACAAATTGACCTGCAGCCACCTGAGGACCCCCTAGGCCAGTAGCCATCTGCTGAGCAGGATAGTTTGCTCCCACCTGGGGACCCACAAAGCCACCTGCAGCCACCTGAGGACCCCCTAATCCAGTCGGATAACCTGCTGCCATCTTCTGAGCCACTTGATGGGGATAGTTTGCCCCCGCCTGGGGACCCACAAATTCACCTGCAGCCACCTGAGGAATGCTTCCAGAATACGCAAACTTCACTTGAGCCTTACAGCCACAACCTAACAAAAGGAGCAGCACTAAAACCCCCTCATACACTGCCATTGTCTTCAAGCTGCTACCAAAACACACTGTATTGGCTGGTCTGCTTGGAAGCTGTTTTATAATCATCTGTAGCCCTCAGGCCTGTTCTGATTTGTCAGTGTGAAATCCTCACCATGCAGCTTTAATCACACGCTGCTTGGGCCCTAACGACTGAAATACAACCTTCTACCAGCAATTATTTTTCTACCAGTAGTCTGATTTTAGTGGTGTTTTTGGTCTTAAATCATTTAGACTTCCTCCTTCTTAGACTTGTCATACAGTCTTTGGGCAAGTTTATTCTTTTTCAAGTTTATTTTTACATTAATTTAGCGTTTTCTTTGTTATTGTGTATCATTTATCATACAGCAACCCTGGACCACACTACTGATAATGCTAGTTTAAACACATGTAATTATGTATCTGGATTAATTTCAGGAAATCAGGTTCCTTATGCTAAATTATGTTTTTAAATGAACCAAACCTGTACATATAATTTCTAATTTTATGTCCACCAAGAAATTATTCAGAATTTTATATATAATATATCTTCATTAAGAATCATAATATTATAAACATATGAAATAATTGAGGGAAATTTTTAATTGAATATTGCACTTTTAAAACACAATTGACAAAAAGCATTTTTTCTGACAAACAAATAAATAAATATGTAATTATCCCAAGTCCTAGGGGGAAAATAAGAGAAAAACATCTACATTCTGTAAAAACACTCTTCACATTCCTGGTTATTTTGGTTCATTGTTGTGTTTTGTACATTGTGGACAGAAGAAATCTGGGCCTGAGAATAGGTTTCCAGTGCAAGACAAGATGAAACCACTTGTGATCCCTCAATTATTTCATATGTTCAGGGCAGGAATATGGCACGTTTCGGAATTAGAAATTGCGCGCATGCTCAGAACGGATCGGGCAGGCAGCATGGAATGTGTACTGACACCGGCTTTTTAGTGCTATACTGACGTTTACTTGCGCCCTTTGATAAGCAGATTAGTAGTATGCCTAAAATATTAATGAGAGGCGTATTATGACACCCCTGTATAAACACTGCATATCCTTATGTTTATTAAACAAGGTAAATAGACATCAGTGTTGTGGCAGTACTTTTCTGCAGTTTAAAGTCCCACACGTTTATTAAATATAAAGATAAAGGGTAAGAGAATCTTCAATCTTTCAATCTGTGAATCCATTGTGATTGACCCATGCATTGTGCACTATGCTGTAGCCTGTACAGGGACAGAGAAGTGTGCCTGTGTGTGGGTTTGAGTACGTGGATGGTGGATGTGCATTCATTTGCAGGGACTGTTGCTACAGTAAATTGGCACACTATTCATGGTTCTACTGTGAACATTTACAGTAAAACGGTTTGACAGTTTTACTGTGAACTTTGACAACTTGGCCATGAATTATTCCCCAGTCCATGAATTTCTACAGTGAATTGTGAATGTTTCCAGTTAAGTTATGGACACTTCAAGGTTCTACTATGCACTACTTTACAAACTTATCCAAACTTATACAAACTTGTGCGTTCCATTATCCTCGGAGGTCGGAAGTCGGAATAACGTCACATGCGCTAGAAACTCGGGGAAAACCGAGACGGATGCATTCCACTTGCCAGACTTGGATCTAAGATGGAAGCCTCCAAGAAAGTAACTCTTGCGCTAGCTCTTTCGGAGTACGAATGGCTCCAAGCGTATGCCGTTCACCGTAGCAACACATCTATTGACTACAATAACACTGTACAGTGTACACAGCTTACGAAGTTGACTCAAACAGCACTAAAGTGCTTAAAAATGTGGTCTTTCTTGAGTATAAGACAGTTACATCCACTTAGGTTCACAAATTTTGTAATTTTGCCTCTGTGCATCCCCAAAATGGATCTGAAATCGATCAAAATTTGATGGGAGTGTAGCCTTTCATCTTTAATTCCAATGGTTTAACAAAGGTATTGCATTTGTTTCAACCAATCAGTTGAGCATAAAGAGTCACAGTCACAGAGTGCTCAACTACTTGGTTGAAACAAAATCCTGGTCTGGATTTTACTTTCTGGACCTGATACTGAAACCTCTGCCAAGTACGTAGGGACCTAACTGTACATGCATGTTGAAGACCAAGGATAACCTTCTATGTGACTGTCTGGCAGTAGGTGCAAAATGAATTCTGGACTCTTCTGTAGGTATCTGTCAAATAATTTTATCAGACCTATAACTGTAAATACAATCTGGTGACCTTGGAAAAAAGCACAACCAAATGGTATTATGAGTTAATGAAATAGTTAACTATTGGTTAATTAGTTGGTGCTGTGCTATAGTGTCATACTGTGGGGATTTCTACTACACACTGCATTATGACGGTATACCACGCAAACCTACTTAAAACTTAACATTCAAATGTAAGGCATGTGGTACTTACAAGTTTTGGCTTTAATGGTCAATTTATCCGCAACTGGCTTTATTAGTTAGGCCATATCCTTCATCTGGAATGAGTGGTTTCCACTCAAGCAATGACCCCGCAGTAGTCTCACCCCAAAGACAGTCTCTGTCAGATCCTCGACAAACCTGGATATACTACAGCAGATTTTTATTATGTCCCACAGGTCCTTCCTCACCCTGACATCCATCACTGATGTCTTAAGTGTCTAAAAGTACTTTTCGGTGTTAGTGAAGGGATACCCACAAGCACATTTTAGAGATATAATGGGACTAACATCAGTTATCTGAAGTTCGACAAATTCAGGTTAGTAATTAACGGTACATTATTAAGCCTAGCTAAGCTTAACTGCCAGGCCTTGTCTAACTGGAGTAGACCTGAAATAACTCATCATTTCTTTTCAAAGCAAAATATCGATGCTCCCATTTTACCTTGATGGCTATACATACCGTCAAACTTCAGTGGCTTAGCAGGGCAGCATTCGATGATCATCTTCCTTCCAGTTCTCTCGATTCTGCAGTTAATCATGCACAACAGTTAGATTCTTCTCTTGCACTGTTTGTTGCATCTTCTGCAGTCAGATTCTCATGCCCGTCAATCATTACTGAATCAATTATACATGTGGCTGGAGTCTCATCTCCAGAAAATACACAATGAAGTGCATATTTCGGCAAACCCATGTGGTAGAATACACAACAGTAACACTGAGCTTGAGCAATTAGAATTCAAACTGAGCTGCTGCCCGGAACGTCTAACTGCGTCACTGATTGTCTAATAAGCACGTGCCCAGATACAATCTTTTAAAACAAGGAATTTCTTTTATTTAAGAAAAAATTAATTGGAAATGTCTTGTTTATTATATATAAATTAAAATGTTCTCTTATTAAAAATGTTCGACGCATGCGTGGACAAGGCAGACGGTAAATGGCAAGTCATTTATCCTCAATGCTCGGAAAATAGTGTCCAAAGAAAAAGGCAGTCTGCAAAAAATAAGACTAGACGACTAGAAACATTAATATTTCCTGACATGTCAAACCAAGATAGTAATAAAAGCAGATTGAACTACTAGAAAACTACACATCTATTGCAGAATTTGTCATTCTAACATGAAATATCATTAACAGTCTGGTTCATTATACCCTTCAGTACCATGAAAATGATGAAAGGTAATAGTACCTAGAAATACTCATAGTTGACTGTAAGCTAGCTGTATGCCTTTTCAAACTATCAAAACTTCACAAACTTCACATTTTAACTGAAATATTTATAAACTGTATACATCATGACTAAGAGCTATGAAAAAACTGAACATCATTGTGCAGTTATATCATGTTCATAGTTATAGAACTGTAAAATACACTGTCAGAATTATTAAACACCATGCAGAAGAGGTAAAACAAGTTCACAGCTCTACTATGAAATGTTCATGGTTGAATTTTAAACTTTATAGTAGAACTATGAATAATTTAGGCTTAACTGTAAACTTCACAGTTTTACTGTAAACTTTCACAGTACATTTTGCCTGGGTAAAATCATTCCTCTCCCTCCCCAGGGTTTAGGGTTAATTTTTCCGGAATTAGGACGGCACGGGACTGAAAATTCACTCCCGCTGTTCAATCACTCAATTGCGAAGACAATTTCGAAACTATGAAACGTTCAGACAGAAATAAACAATTGTTTTGAAACGTTTCACAACACTTCAGGCTCAACATTGGCATCTACTGGCAGAAGCTGTTACTGCAGTCATCGAGGTGCTGCAACGGCGCTTTCCAAAGGCCGATGCTTACCAAGTCGCATGTACTCGCCAATCATTACATAAACCTCGTGTCATTGAAAGGGCTACATGCATTTACACATACAAATAATCTGAATTATTGGTTGCTGAATGTACTTCTCAATTATAGGAATATACTAGAATGTAAATAAATGCATTGTGTTGTGAATAAACAAAACCCGACAGCAATTTGGGGTGAAATTGCTTTTTTGCACAACTTGGAGTTTACTACTGACATTTAATAATTAGCAAATTTAACAAGGTAGTGAAACTCACAATCGTAATAGTATTTTTAAAGAATCCTCTATCAAGAAATATTTTTTTCCAGGTTTTGGGTTTGAGTCTGTTTCTCCTAATCTCTTCTCGTCTACATTGGAAAGAAAAGGTTAGTGACTGCTTGCCTCCTCGACTATACAGTGAGAGGAGAGCTAGTGAGGCATTTGCAGGTGTGGTGTAAGCAAACATGACTGGCTGGAGACTAAACCTGGGACTGAACAGGTATGCCTATGGCGAACGAACGACCGAGAGTCTTTTGTTCAACAACTCATTCACCACGGCGGCCATTCCTTCGGGTTTCTTGTTCTCAGCTATTTGGCGAGTGAGTTGAAGAGCGAAAGACTCAGATAAGCTCGTGGTCATGACTGAACAAGAGAGCCACACCTCAGTCGTTACTGAAGTGCGCCATCTACTGGTGCACTGTGTGGCCTACACATGCAGTGACTTCGCGCTATGCTGGAGCTGATTTTAGAGAAGCAACGTTTTCACAGTTTGAGTTTTTTCACAGTTGAGTTTTAACCAACAAACACAGTTTTAACCAATGTATGTTAGCGTTTGGCCTCATTAGCTGGTTATGTGATGAGCTGTTTGTGTTTCTGACTAACAAGGATAACTTAGGGACAATGTTGCCAACACTTAGACTATAATTTAGTAACAAATTATATCTCACACGATTTGTTGGTGTATTTAGCTTACCCCTTAGCACTATTTGACCTAAACAATTGGCTATTTTTGAGATAATGGAACACAAGTGTTTCAGATCTATTTTATGTAAACAAAGTCACTGAAGAGTTTAGTGTAGGTGTCCCAAAAAGAGTAATGTCCCCATACTTAAATTTTTAATGCAATTTTATTTGCTTTTCAAACTTAATTATAGATCACTCATTGTGGTGAGACAGTGTAGTATTGTTGGGAATTAATAAAACTATGACTCTCATAAGTATTGCATGAGAATGTATACTTACGGCAGCGAAACATCATTTTTGCCCTAATGCAAAATGTAAAAGCAGTAACACCAGTGTTCGGGTAGTCCCGTGGTATTCGGGTTGCTATGTGTACGACGACGTTTCTTTGAACATGTTAAAGTCATCTGATGTTTCTCTGGCTTATGGCGTTAGTCTGGGATAACGTGCACATCTGCGTGGGAAACTGAACCACTCCGTGGTTTTTAATAATTTGTATTCATTAGCTCAATATTTAGGTTCTTCTGATTCAGGAAAAAAGACAGTGTCTCCTAGTTAAGTTGCCCTAACTAATGAGGTTTAATTGGCAGTAAATAACCAAGTAGATAATGTACGTCTAAAGTTACAGGTTACAGAAACTCGGTCACTGGTGTGTACAATGAAATAGATGATACTTTTGATTTGGTTTGTTTGTCCCAAGTTGAGTTGCTCTCTTTAATTGGGATTAATCAGTCAGTCGGGCGTTTAATCAGGAGCCCTGGACTTGTGGGAGGCAAGTAATTAGTCTAAGTACTTATGTTATGGCACTGCATTATGACTGAGGGACAAATTTTTTTTTTAATCATTCTTAAAAATTCTGTAGAAAGTATTCACAAATGTGGGTATAATGTCATATGCAAGTACACACTCGAGTCCTGTAGGGGGCGTTCTGCCTGCACAGACTTTGCAGACAGTGGCTTTCATGCTATAACCTGAAATGGTCTACATTTGTACCTTATGTTAGGTGTTCCTTACCCAACAACCTGATGTCCCACCTAATGAATGACTGCAGTTTGTGTCTGTAGCTCCACTGAAATGGGCCGTGTCAGCAGATCTACTGGACTGTTATAAATAGGATCTGCTCGGCATGGGCTTTCCAGGGAAGCGTCAGGCCTGCTGGCCGTGAATGAGCCCAGCTGGTGTGTGCTGACTAATTATTAAGGAGCTTGGTATTTCTCTAGAGCCCTTTTTTCCTTGTGAATAACCCTTCGCAGGCCTGCATCCCCTGCTTGGAAGCTTTGATGTTTTTAAGCCACTGAAGCTGCTGTTTTCGCCTCCGGCACTGTGGAATGAGCACAGCATCTGGAAAAGGGGTAGCTTTGAACTTCTGCCTGGCCCAGCCATGAACTAACTTGCAACAGTATTTAATTCTTGAATGATCGTAGCTCCTCACCTGACCTGAAATGAAATTGAAATCATGTTTTATTAGCTATATATGTAGAAGTATGGTGGGAGGGTTATTTTTAAATATATGTTGCTCTCCTTTGAGACATACACAGACAGACACACACTTCAGGGGGTTTAGGGCCTTTACTCAAGGGTCTGAAGGAGCTGTGACTATTTTACAAAGGTTGGGACTTGACCTGCTGATCAGACATGGAAGCCTAACCCACTAAGCCATATACCACTCCCCACCACCTGAAAACGAGCCTCTTGTATGTCTGAGCGCCAACCAAAGGGCTTACGTTCTGCGTGAGATTTGAACACACAGTTATTTAGGCCACAGTCGGGTGCCTCACATGAGCCCCCAGGCCTTGTGTTAAGCTGATCTTCAGGGCAGATTCACAGCTGTCGCCAGAGGATAAATTAACGGGTAGACATTACATGTGGGGTGGAAGATTACACTATAGATGGGGGTCATGAGGGTTCAAGCTAGGGGTGGGCATTTGAATAAATTCTTAATTGATAATTGTTTCAAATAAGTTTAAGTTTCAATTATAAGTTTCAATGGAAAATACGGAAAATACAAGAAAGTGTGTTTTCCATAATGAAATCTTTAATAATGAACAAACATTATTCCAGAAATCTTCTTGCCTACATTGTTTAAACAAAAAACAGCACTCATATAGGCAGTTGTGCCTGGAACTCTGAGCTACAACCCTCCACATTCAAATATACTTATTTAGCAAAATTGACTCTCACCAGCCTAATGATATTTATTAAGAAATATGAGCATGTGATCATGCTTGGGAGTGAGATGTGAACGCAGCCTGGTCACGGTCAGTCCCGCCGCTGAAAACACCCGGGGATGCGGAGGTACTGACTCGAGGAGATAGTAGGCTGAGAGGAGGATTCATCAATCAGGGTCGGCTGTGTGCTGTTCAAATGGTACATAACTGGAAATGTTGTGTTGTAGGTATATACGGTTTTGCAACATTTACAATGAACTTTATTTTTTAATGGTCTCACACTAAACTTCGCTTTGCTCTTCTTATGTTTCCTCCCGAATTCTACGGCGGCTCGTTTAGGCAGAAACGTAGTCGCGCATAAATTAATTGCGGCCTGGGCTGGTTGCTGCCACGTAGTGAAATCCATCACCTTGCTTCAGTGTAAGGTTGATGCGAATGTTATCAATCCAAGTCCACTTGATCCACAAAGTTATTAACGAACAATTAATTTGATGATCAATTAATTATGACCATGCCTAATTCAAGCTCCATGATGTCTGGGGTTACTGAGGTGTCAGTTAGCACCTAGACCAGGGCTACCCAACCCTGCTCCTGGAGATCCACCACCCTGCAGACCTTAGGCACAGCCCTAATTTAACACACCTGGTACTGATAACCAGGCCCTTCGGTAATATCTCATCACAGAGCCAGCTTAGCTGCAACATAGCCGACTCTAATACTGAGATGCTACTGAAGGGCGGTTTGGGCTTGTAACCTTAGAATGTGCACCATTCTCTGTTTACGTTGGCTGTTTTTAACCGAGCAGAACTGGTAAATGAGGCTTCTGATTGGCCAGAATTGCTTTAAAGTTAGTTATATGGCCAGCTGTTGGTTTGCATGCTCTTGGCAGCACGTTTTTAACATTTTCATGTGAAAGGCGATTTTTTTTAACATCATTTTTAAAAATACCCACATATGTGTGGACAAGGCCTGGATGTACTGCTGTGTCTCACCTAAATTCTTTGCACATTGTTGGATGCTGTATGATTCGTACACAGATCTCTGGAATGTGCTGGGATCTTCTGTGACTTTTCTTGCATGCTTCTGTGCAGTTTTTATGTGGGGTGTTTAGTGCTGTGGCACTGTCGACCAAATCTTGGCCCATTGGCTTATCATTGGGGGGGGGGGTGGCTTTTGCAGTGTGACTCATAATATGACACAGGGCTGACACTCAACCTGCTGATAAGGGACTGAAAATGCCACAGTGAATCACTGATAAACTTGGTTAGTATCGGCACGGTTGATTTTCGCTTCAGTGCAGTAGCAGAGGAGTATTTTTGCCACACGAAGTGTGCGTTTTAATAGAGAGGAGGAGGAAAAGGGGGCTAATCATGAAACTTTCAAGATCCTGGCTGTCATCCTGGAAAACTCCCTCCCTCCCCCATCTTCTTTGTAATACCCAACAGGCTGTAATTACAGTGAGTGTGCGGCCTATTCAGTGTGCTGATATGTAAAGTGACTGAGTGGGCCGTGGTGTGTGTGCGTCTGAGCCCCTGTGTTAGCAACACAGTCCATAAGGGGTCTGATTAAAAGAACAGAAGCCTTATTAAATAATTCTTTGAATAAAAAACTCTTGAAAACTCTTGACTGCCATGTCTGTCTTTATAAACCAGTTTATATAAAAAATATACATTAGTGGATTATATATATTACCTCCTTTTTAAATAAATTGGCATGGTGGTTTATGAGAAAAGGACACCCAGCCTTTGTCTGTACCACACCATGGGGAAGGATTTTTTTGTGCTAAGGAAACTGTTTGGGATAACTGGCAGTTTACAGAATGTTAATAATAAGTAACGAAAACAACAACGATGATGATAAATGATTTATTTCACTTGTATCTGTCCTTCTGTTTTTATGGGTGAAGAATGACACCCATCTGATATGCAGCAACACGCTAAATTGAAATTTCCCATGAGGAGTATGTGTGTTCTCCAGTGTCGTGGGAGATTTCTTCCTGAAGTCCAAAAATATGCGATCAGGTGAATGGGTGTCTCTAAACTTCCCATAGCTGGTGCTCCGGCGTGTGGCTGTGTGCCCTGGCACTCCGTATGGAGTTTCTCCGGTGCTTTTCTCCTGGGATGGGCTCCAAGCTGACCGCAATTATAGACAAATGTATGTATTTCTATAAAGAAATTGAAACTGGAGACATGGCAAGCCGTCATGTTACAATAATCAACTTTCCCTGTAAAGTCCCAGTGACGTTTGGGGATGACGGCGGGTTTGAAAGTTCATAGCTGGCGGTGATACGAGAAGACGCGTGTCCCGTTTGCACTCGTTGAAGGTAGTTCAAAGGATCAGTGTGAAAAACTGCATAGCGAGGTTAGCGAGATACCCTGGAGCCCAGAGCAACGGAACGGCACATCCTTCTTTCTCCGCACCGTAATCTTGCTGCTGTGGCGGCTGCCGCCTCAGTACTACGCTTCAAAATGTGAAATCCGGTGCTAGTTATTTGAACCTTGAAAGCATTGCTTTTGTGTGTTCTTTGTAGATTATCAGGGAAAACAAAAGCTCAGCTGTCCACAATATATTAACACAAATGACTAGATAGTATGAGGATAAAACTACTATTCTACAATCAAACAATAATAAATTCTTAATGAGCCCAAATAGCCATGCTAATATATCGTAGACTGAGCTACTGTATATATGATGATAAACTGTGCAACATGGCACTGTACCAGACATGAGTCTGTTTTCTTATTTCTGTAACAGAAATCTAAAATCTCAATATTTTGATTAACTAAATAAGACTCTGTATGTTTGGAAATTCATTTGCTTGTACGGCCAAGAGTTGAATCCAATGTAACAGTAGTTTTAAGTACTAGAAATAAGTTATGAAATTACTACTATTTTTTTTATTATTCATAATTAATTCAAAGCAACACAGTTCTAATCCTTGAAACAAAGTAATTTAATAATGCTTGTTCAATTGGTCCAAAATGTGTCTTGCAGGCAGACTGGCATCTCTAATTCTCCCCTGGGTTAATGTGCATTGTGTCCTGGCATCTATCATGACACATTGGCACATTGATGCTTAAAGAGGTGTCTCTCTGTTCAGATCTGGTGGATCAGGGAGTACCTGGCAGTCTTTAGAGGTATTATGGCTGAGCATAAACAACGAGGTGCTTTGTTGTGATCAGAATCACATCAAAAGTCAGAGCTACCCTTAGGTTTTCGTCCCTGAATTCCCTTTACAAACCAAGAAAACAATCTCTCTATAGCCCCTCCTTATAATGTGCATTCTATTTTATACATACCATTACTTATTAAGCTATCCTGGAGTTTATTCCCTACTACTCCTTACAACGCTGATCCAGGGGGATAACACCTGCGTCTGACAACAGCTTACTGATCTTTTGAGACTGAGCCAAGTTGTACTTACTTGCACCGAGTGTCCTGGGATTGTTAGTACCTGTCAGTCCATAATGAAAGTGAAGGTGATTGTCAATGTTGACACACCACAAAAAGCGTGTCCTCTGCATAAAGCCTATATGTGCCATAGGGAGCTGACTCAGCATCTGGCTGGTTGGGGAATCAAACCAGCAACCTCACAATCACAAGCACACATCCCTAACCATTAGGCCACCACTGCCCCACTGAGTTAGCACCATCGCTACTTCCACATATTGTTCTTATTGTTGATACAACAACAGCAGGATCACCATTAGCGACGGCAGCAGCAAGTGCCTGATTAGTAAGAAGGAACTAGGAAACCATACCCCATAGGAAGACGGAAAGGGCCAACATGGCGGTAAGCGAGCACTGGTACAGCTGTGCGTGAAGGTCAGCAAGCTTTCCTTTGGGCATTTCATGGAGCAGAACACTGGAGTTTGCCAGAAAAGCCACATTTTAGCAGCAGTTTGAATGCATTAAAAGCATGATGAGTGCTGGGACTGCAACTTTCCTGTCAAGGCGCGTTGCGAAGCTCATGCCGAGCAGAGAAGCAGCAGAGAAGGGAGACGGCGGCTTTGCTCCATTCGGCGCACTTAAGACCAACATTCACTGTAGTGACGTATGCCGATGTAAGATGCAAAGTGCACACGTGTATGCAGAGAGTGCTGACGTTTTACATTTTAACAAAGGATCTCTCAATATTAGCACGATGGCATTATCTATACATCCCTTTAACGTAATTAATATTTAAAAATATTGTTTTATAATATATTTTATAAAGGCGCAATATGTTTAGACTACGAACACAGTCCAGCCTTGAATCCATGACCACAGAACCAGAAATCCAGTGTTACCCGCAGCTCTACAGTGTTTTTTGTTTATACATCCAACACGGTGCTACAACTAATTGCAAAGACAAACAATTATTTCAGTTCATTGCTATTTTCTTTTCTCTCCCGAATCCAGAAGCAATTGCTCAGCAGTACTCAAATTTTTGTTTATGACCTAAATAATAAATATAGATTATGTGGAAACGGGCTGCTGCCTTAAATCCCTTGTGTGTGTGTGTGTGTGTGTGTGTGTGCGTGCGTGCGTGTGTGTGTGTGGAGATAACAGAACAGGACGGAGCGCGGCGCAGTCTCGCGCCCGTGCCCCTCTTCCCGGATCGTACCCGCAGCGCGCGCTCTCCGAGGATGGTACGCTCCGAGTGAGCGAGGTTTCCGCGCTTTGGAGGATTGGTCCGAGTCAGGCAAACGGACAACCCCTGGATTAGGAATCCGAGGCGGAGTCTGTGACCGAGCATATTACAGTTTCTAACAAACACTGAAGATACAACGAGTACCCGATGCCTTGTCTTTTTTTTATTAATGGTTAATAGAACATAAGTTCCTACATACGAATTGAAGTTGCCTTTGTTTCAAGCTCTGAGCCTCTGGAGCTTGTGGAGGCGATCGGGTGCATCGTGCCAAACGGATCACTGACGGCGCTGCAGGATGGGGAGCCGCTATTGCTGATCGAGATGAGGCAATTATGTTCAACGGTATGGCACGGACGCTGGATGGACGGAGCGGGTTTTGGACAGTGGGACTGCTTAGATGCTGAGTCCTAGGAAAGGTAAGCAATGGTTCCTCTTTGTTGTCACTGAGCATTCGCGGTGACATTCATGCGAAGTCTGCTGGGTCAACGCGAGTGCAGTGAGCATCTAAGGTTATACATTATCTGATATGCAGAAGCGATAATAAGCTTTTTAATTTGTTACGTCAAGGCAATCGCGACCGAGTCAAGGTCTGTGCATGTCAGTAAGGTGTTGTTAAAACTTGTATGGCGATATGCACCATTGCAGGCGTGTAGTTACAGGGTCACATGAGCTATTGTCTTTGCTGTCATGCTGACATCTCACTCGGAGGGGGTTCATGTGCACCCGCACTGCTCTCGCTGACTTTGCTGGGGCCGTACTTCATGAATGGGTATGTAAACAATGCGGGACGCATATATCCCACGCAGTCCCCTTCCCGCACGCGCGGTCTCCTTCCCGCACACGGGCGCGCGCGCGCGCGCCGTCTCGCGCACGGGCAGGTGCCCGCGAAGCCGGTCGCGCGTCCTGCCCCTCGTGCCCTTCGTGCTCCGCACCGCGGCATATACCGGCGGTCCCGGTACCGGTACCGGCCTCTCAGCCCCGGCGCCATTTCCGGCACATGGACTCGGCGGGGGTGCGGGATCTGGGGCCTGGGAGGGAGTCACACCGCGGGGTGTCGGGGGGGGGCGCCGTCCTCAGAGTGCCCACCTCCGGTTCGGATGGAGGTGTTAGGGAAGCTTAATTCGCCGGGCGGCGTGAGCCGGGTTTGCTGTAGCACGGCGTGTATACCGCTCCGAGCGTGCAGAAAAGAGCAGCATTTTGTGAGCCCGGAGCCGGGTTTTCTTTTTAATCAGAGTCACTGTGGCAAAAGATGTGACAGAATAAGCAGAAAGTGCACGTTCAGCGTTTCGGTGCTGGGAAATTGATGCTCAGAAATGGTGGCTGCCAGCCGGCCGCGCAGTGATGTCTGTAGCCTAGATTTTACAGCCTCCAGGAGCCCCTCTGTGTTTAAAGGGGAACTCCACTCAAAAATAACCCTAAGATCATTTAGGAAATCATGCATCGTGCACCTCTAGCAAGGTATTAGCTCTTACGTCAACGTTTATGGCCTGGTGTTTATTCAATGTCTGTGTGGAGTGAAAATGCCTTTGAATTCTTGGTTTTTCTGTACAAATACTCCTTAGTTGTATTCCTGATTTCCCTCTGTATATTTTGCAAAGGCTCTTTTACATTCTGATTTTTGCATTAAAAGCATGAGATTTTATTGTGAATCCTTGGTACTGTATCATGTTTACAGCTGGGGAATAAGATTCTCTTTTAGGATGTGTCTGCTTTGAAAATAGCCATAGAGAAATGGAGGGAGAAAGTCAATGGTAATCCCATCGATCCCCTGCGTTACTCTCCATACTACTGGCTCCAGGCCATAGGCAGATACTGAACCTCTGATGTGGTCAGGGCCCGAAGCAGCATTCAGAAGCCTTCTCGGAGCCCCGATTGCATGCCCTGATTCCTTCTCTTGATTTTCACTGGGAGTGATGATGATTATTGACCACGGGATCCATATGCTGCATCAGCAGAGCACCACAAACATAAATGAACAGCCCCAAAGCAGTGATTCCTTTCAGTTTAAGTCTTATTTTTCTCTGGAGCGTAACTGACATGCAGGTGTAAGTTGAGTGGTCTGATGTTTAGGAAAACTGAGCAGCTGTATGAGGCTTGATTGGCTCCCATTGAAGGCTCCCATTTCCCGGCATAAGAAAAAAAAATCAAGCTCTAATCTATATACTCCAGGGTGACATCACCCTCTGTAGAAGCTCCTGCACACATACACACACACGGAGTGGGACTGCAGTGGATTTTCTCTCTAGCAGATACCACCCCTGCTGTCGAGAGTGCTCTGGCTATGTGACTATCCGAGCTGATCTATGAAGAAACTTGACCCTTATCGTACACACATATGACGCGACCGATAGGAAGCATGGTGACATCACCGTCAATGCGACTGAGATGCAGGTTCCGGGCTGAGAGATGCTGTGACTCCCCACCGAGGGGAACGATGACAGCTGTAGACGCCCCAGAGCCCATGCATTATTATTACTCAGCTTCTTAACATGATTGCTCACCCCCATCATCCTGTCATTTTTACATTTCATTTATTATGCTGTTTGCCATTTGCGTTTTATGGACTCTGTTTCCCAGCAGCACAACATCTCCTTCTTTAACAGCTTTCTTCTGCTTTTAATCTTCTGTACAAAAATGACTGTAAATCACCACAAAGTGCTTTTTGACAACTTACTTGTGATAACACAAAAAAAGTCAAATCTGATTGATTGCTTAATAAATACGCCTCATTAAGGGTGGAAGTGCTGCTCAGTGCTTAATCACCGGGCTGTGCGTTTTCCGGGACGATTCCACCCACGAGACGTCGGTGTGTCCCCATGCGGCTTGTCTGAACCAGATGTCTCCGCTTCCAGCTGAAACGTTTGATTTCCCGGAAAACGCTCAGCTTAAATAATCACGGCCGATAAGTAGCTAGCTAGAGGTTAACGAAGGTGACTGCTTTCAGAGTCCGTTAACGTTGGAACACCAGTAACGTCTCCCTGTCTGAGCTCATTATCTATTGCCTCAGTTAATTAGTGCATGTAATGAGCACTAATGAAGGACACACTCGTCGCCGGGGTCGCCCAGTCCAATGTGTGCGAGTTTGGAAAACCTGGGCTTATCCCGCTGTTTGCTGGGATTTGTTTTAAAGCTCCCTCCCTTCCTCCGTCTGATCCTGAGTTGACAGAAGGTCACCAAATGTCCGCGCGCACCATCCCGGATATGTGTGCCCCTACCATGCCAGGCGAGCACCAGGGTGCCAGACGAGGGTGTGAAAGCGTGTCTGTCACTCCCAGTCAGCGCCCGCCGTCGCCCCAGTTGGATGCGATCTCCGGGACCTGCCGGACATTCCAGGGACTCCCGGCCCGTAACGGCTGGAGGTGTGAGCGTCCTTGTTTTCACTCGTCGGCACACAAAACTGTGTCTGTGGTTCAGATAAGGACACTCATCCTCATTGTGGCCACACCCCTTTAGCCTGTCCCCAGCCGCCATGAGGGAAGGGTCTGCTCATCGCTGCCATTCTTAGGGTGACAAGGAGAGGGGTGTTTCCCATTCGCTTCCTTTTTTTGTGAATGGAGCACAGCTGGCTTACATTGACCCAGGAGCAGAACAGTAGGGCCAGCTAGGCTGTGGGCGGGGTGGTAAGACCGCCTAGACAGAGCTTGTCACTGCTTTGGTGTCCTTAAGTCCTATTTCGAAGTGCCATGGAGTATACAAGCGAGCCAGCTAGGACTAGTGCCCCTGCAAGCACGGTTTTTACAGGAAACGCCCTTACCGGGCTGTCTGCCTCTTCATTGGTTCGTCACCCCTCCCAATGCCCCGCCTCACATTGAGCGCCATGATCCCGTCAATGCGGTGGGCGACGGGCGCTTCGTCACGTTTTCACGGCAGCCCAGGCCCCAGGGGCTCCATCCATCGATTTGCTTGCAATGGAGAGATGTCTGGATGGATGGATTTATACTGCTATAATTAACATGATGTTCTATTCTTTTCTAAATGGCAGTCTCTTAGCTCACTTAGCGGTAAGCCACGCCCCCTCCCTTTGCGTTCAGTCGCGTTTGGTGTTTAGCGGTACGTCGCACCAGGCTCCACCCACGCTCTCCCCCACCTTTGCGTTTAGATCCTGCTCCATCCCTGGAGTGGCTCACCAAAGATGGGTACGGGAAGGGCAGTAAACAGCTCAAGATTGTCACTCAGTGGGCTGAGAAAGCTATATTTGTATTCTTAGTATTCTTTATTTTCTTTATCTTCTCATTTAATGTCCACAATAAAGCTGCAAAGCCGTATTTAGAGTCCAAAGAAATCAACAGACTCATATCACAGGTAACCTCGGCCGCTGTCAACATCTGTAGATATATATATAATATATATATAATATATATATATATATATATATAGACAGCACAGCGTTTGTTGTTAGGTGTGTGGAAGTGTAAACAGTGCATTCATTTGCATTAGTTATATGGAAAGAAGAACATTATAAAGACAGCGAATCCTGTGGCAGAGATGAAGAGAGAGCTGGAGTAGTGGGAAAGGAGGATGAAAGAAAGGGATGAATGAAAGGAAGGAGTGAATGGAATGAAAAGACCAAAGAGCTGGCACGAGTACCGGGACAGTACTGCATTTTTGCCACCCTAGCTTGGGTACTATTATAAACAAGGCCATTCTGTTTTGAGACAATAGTCCATTATAATAGGACAATGTGGTAGGTTGTGTCGCTGATCTGTGCTTCTTGTTGTCTGAATATCTGCAGTAAATATTTTTCGGTGTGTTTGCTCTCAGGGGCGGTTGGGGGCGGCTTTTGTCTTCCGATTCTTATGCACTGTTTTTCAACAACAGGTGGGTTGGCACTGGGCTGGTCCGCAGCGGGTCAGCTGATGTCCTCAGATACCTGCGGGTCTCAGATGGATGCAGACTGTAGTTTTGGAGGGGTTGTGCTTGGCATAGCTGATGCAGACTCCCCATTGGGGGGGGGCGGCCATTGACCACACGGTCACGGAACATCCGGGGGTGCCGTAGCAGCTACGTCAAGAATGTCCTGGTCGATGTCCATCTCTCTCCACAGTACCCACAGGGCATCGCATCATCTAAGTCACGCTCCGCGATGACATACCGTGGCCACACCCGGAGGACTGGCGAGAGGCGTGACCGAGCCCCCGGGTAAGCAGTGGGTGGCACAATCCCATCGTGGCTCCTTCCCGCCCACGCCCCTCCATCCCGGCTCCCGCGCGTTGGCGTGTCCCGAACAGACCGTCCTCCTGGAATACGGACGGATGTGACAGATTGTCGGTGGGGGGGGGGGGGGCAACATGACTCTGCGTGTTCTGTGCTGTTCACACTGGTCACGACGGTGGTGCCGCTTTCCGGTACGGCCCGTCGTGCGAGACGTGGGCCCTGCTGCCGGAGGAAAGACGTCAGCCCCCCCCCCCCCCCATCATCCCCCCCGGCTGGAAGAACTCGCTGTAACAAGGCTACAGGCCTCTCAGTGCCCAGCACGTTCCACCGCATGCTGAAACGGCGTGTGCTCACGCGTGTGCGTGCGCTTTCAATATACACTTACTCGACAGAATAGTGTGTCTTGGGCCCGGTGATCTATTTGTGTCGTCTTTTGTCTGCTTGTGTGGTTGTTTCTGTGCTCGTTTTCATGTGATGGGTTTAGAGAGCGAGAAAGAGAGAGTGAGTGTCTAAAAATGGACTGATAATGGTGATCCCGGACAGCTGGAAAGGCTGCGTGTCAGTGATGATCCCGGACAGCCGGGAAGGCTGCGTGTCAGTGATGATCCCGGACAGCCGGGAAGGCTGCGTGTCAGTGATGATCCCGGACAGCTAGGAAGGCTGCGTGTCAGTGATGATCCCGGACAGCTGGAAAGGCTGCGTGTCAGTGATGATCCCGGACAGCTGGGAAGGCTGCGTGTCAGTGATGATCCCGGACAGCTGGGAAGGCTGCATGTCAGTGATGATCCCGGACAGCTGGGAAGGCTGCATGTCAGTGATGATCCCGGACAGCTGGAAAGGCTGCGTGTCAATGCCTCAGCGGCACCCCTGGGACCTGACAGTGCAGCCTGTTTGCACCTCGTGCGTGGAGGCAGACAGACATAGATGTGCCTGTAACAGCATCCCACTACCCCACGATGACATCACAGGAACCAGACGGGTGCATCTCCCTGCTTGTGGGGTCGGCAGAGCGCCGCAGTAACATTCTAGCACGAATCTCCCACCACCACATCGCTCACCACACACCTCGCACTCTTATGCCATTTTAAACCAGGGCCACAGATCCAGAAAAATCAGCAAACCCCGTAATCCACTGGATGTCTTTATGCTATCAACCTGAATCTGGGAATACGGGCCTGGAATGAGATGTGGATCTTGTCCAGCACTGCTCCTAAGTGGTGGGATTTCACTGCATCCTTCTTTAGATATTTTAGTCCGTATTTTCGGTCTGCAATGCCCCGTGTGGGAAAAACTATTACAGTGAATTTCAATTCCTGTTCAGTGCCCCGCAGGGGTAAGCAGCCTAATGGTTTTAATTCTCGGTCGTGGTTTTATTTCTGGGAATATTGTTGCCTCTGCAAAAGCTAAGTCCTGTCCTCAGCGTGCAGAGTATCATCACTGAAAGTCATTTTTCTTGTTAAAAGGTTTAAAGCAGAATGATTGAGTAGAAGACCGAGAAATCGAGAAGAACTGAAGGCATATAGGCACGTTAATACAAATGCAGATGTACGTTTTGTTTTTGGTTGGCCATCCTTTAGACGTCCGGCTGCATATTTTGCTCAGGGGTCTGTATGTGCTGGATCATCCTGTCACTGCCTTTGCCGCTCTCCCTGCGAATGGAGTCAGCCTCTTCTGACCTCTAGACTATGTCTTCCGCTGGAACCTGCAAGGGGGTGTTTGAATCCACAGTGGGTCATGGAGAACCTAAGGAACTGGACCTGCAATCAGAAGAAAACAGGTCTAAACCTCACTGCATAAACCCATAGTGGTGTAAGTAGCAGAACATCTCATTTTACATAATTGTCCTCTGGAAAAAAAAAAGATCCTTTCTCTGTTGTGCGACCTCCCGCTGATCTCGCTAAAATATTCATGGTGGAGATTTCCCTTCAGCAACCGCTGCTCTCCCACTCCCTGACAGCAGGGGGCAGCGTCACAGCCACATTTCCATGGCTCAGGGGTAGCCATAACCAAAGGAGCCTGTGACTGAGAAAAATATGGGCAGATGTGCATGGCGTGATGCCGGAAGGGAGGCATGGGTCCTGCGTAGGTGGAGGAAGCCGGATTTTTCATGCTTGTCTGGGCCATGGCGGGCTAACACCAGCTTTTGGTTAAGCCATGTATGTAATGTGCTCTGGCATCTTGCGGCAGAGAGTCTCGACGCTCGGTCGGCTTAGGAGGTTCCCTCCGGTGATCTCTGCTCCCCAATCGATAAGCCTGCACTCAGACCAGACAGAGGCACTGCGAAAGATTGAGTGAGTGCCTCTCTAATCCCATTCCACACCTCCTCCCTGTCCGTTTCCCCTCCTGCCCTCCACTTAGTCACATCGCCGCCGATGTGAGTGCTGATTCGTTAGCTCTGTGCCCGCCAGCCCGTCCAATCATGCTCATGCAGGCTGTTGCACTTGTGATGCCACGTTTTTTTTTTTTTTTATGTCATCTTGGGGTTTGCTGTTCAGGGTCAGACAAACAACGCCAGCCCTCGGTCAGGATTTTGTCTTGCAGGGAGGGGTAGTTCCGTGATTTACTGTTTTGCATTTTATTCAAATTTTTTTTTTTCCAGAGGGGAAGTCGAGCCAGCTGCCATGGAGAGATAGAAAGCAAGAAGACCCAAGCGAGACACTGATTGGCTCTGAGCTTGTTGCTAGGGACGTCAGGCTGCTCTTTCATTGGCCACGTCCCATATGACTGGGAGCTACCCAGAATCCACCACCCTTTAGATGTTATGATGAGGTTCATGAAGTGAGAGGATGGAATAGCAGTGTAACAAGTTTGTCCACTATTATTTTCTAATATGTTATTCTTTGTTTCTGTACAACAGGTTAATACGATACCTAATTTGTTCCATGATATTTCATGCTATATTTACACATTAATTCATAAAAGTATTTGGTACTTTTCATTCCTGATTTTCTTGTAGTTTTGAAAATTAAGTTGTTTGCTTTAAAAATGACAGAGACATTTGCACAAGTCTTATAATGGGGATGCTGTTGGTGTGAAGCTATGGAGAAGATGCCAGCTGGCTGTGTGCGGTTCCGGTTCTGGATCTGCTTCAGGTCCAGGGTAGGGTGGGGGCGATGGGGTTCGGGGTGTGGGGGGGTGGGTGTTTGGCAGTGTCCGCCCCGACAGACTCCCGATGCGAGGAGCAACCGGATCACTCCCAGGCTGTGCGTGGTGGTCTCTGAAGAGCTGTGCAGCCCCCGTGAGGCCCCCGTGTGTCCCTGAGGCCCAGTGGGGCTCTGAGAGCAGGAGCTGAGCATATAGTGTCCTGCAAAGCCCTGCCAAGGTGGTGCATGTGCTGTCAGAGCTCAGGCTTATGCGTTACGGCACGTGTAACAGGAGATGCGGGCTGTGTCTGGCTGGGGCCCAGTGCCCCTTGGCTGTAATGTGCTGTGTGATGTGTTCTCCCCCCACGCATGAGAAATGCTAAATCAATTGTGCTCAGCAACTTTTGGACTGCTTTGGGCGTCTGGCCCTGAGCAGAGCACTGCCCGCCATTCCTGGGTCATATTACCCCTCACTGACCCTCCCCTGTAGCATTAAACAGCAGGACAAACACACCTGTCTTCCCTGGCACCTGCCACTTGCCGACAGGTGGGTGTGGGGGCACATTGTTCCCTCTCAATAGCAGAACTAAAACTTGGAGTGTCATGTGACCACAGCTAAACCAAAACTGGATCCTCCGCTCTGTGTGTGTCTTTCCAAATCCTCAAAAAACATGACTAATGATGTCATTTTTTTAGTTCTCAATACTTTTTTAGTAAACATTTGTGAATGCGATCAGAAAAGTCTTGTATTTGGGTTGGTTACTTGTGGTTAAGGTTAGGGCTGGGTAGGGGTTAAGGGTGTCGTGATTGGGATTAGAGTTTTTTCCATAGAAATGAATGAACTAAGATTAGAATACAAATGTGTGGGACTGTCCGGTCTAGAAGCCACTGACCCATGTTAGTGGCTCATAAAGGCTCTGAACGAAGGATGATCTGATCTGATCTGATGATCTCACCTCGGCCAGAGAGGGAAGGAGCTGTTGGGGGGGTGAACTGGGGGAGGAGCAGGACAGAGAACCAGGAAGCTGAGGCAGAGGGAGAAGGCAACAGAGCAGGTTTGTATAACTGGGGATGGAGGGTTAAAAAAACGAAAGAGAGACTCAGGTGCAGGCAGAACAGGAGAGCAGGAATGGCTCAGTCCACAGACCCCAAGGGAGCAATTTTCTCCCCAGATGGCCAAATTCATCCTACTTCCTCCCTCTCATCGTTAACACAAGGGCAGATCTTTCTTGCCAGCTGCTGTGCGTTTCCTGCTGCCGGTGCTCGTCATTTGTTCAGTTTGGATAAAATATGGTTTGGTATCTGATTGTTGAATTCCTGATGTTGTAGTAAAGACACATTCAAAAGGCAGCGACATAAGAAGAAGCGGACCTGTTCTGGTAGCTCAGCCGGACGCTTTGAGCTGCTGTGAGTGGTGTAGCTCAGCCGGACGCTTTGAGCTGCTGTGAGTGGTGTAGCTCAGCCGGACGCTTTGAGCTGCTGTGAGTGGTGATTCGTGTTGCCGGTGGGCTGTTGCGTGGTTTCTGTAGGGCCATAAAAACAAATAAGGAATGTTGGATCCGCATAGGCGGGTCCGATTGGCCGGCCGCCAGCGCTGCCTTTCAGGAGGATGCCTCACTTCATGTCGATCAGCGTATTTTTCACTGCATACAGTAACTTCACAGTCCTCTGATGAGTTCCTCTAGTCTTCATTGCATAGCCAGGCTAGCTTAGCTTGTTCTTCTTATTCCTGCAAACAGAACGAGATGGAGGCATTGATGGGGCGGCCTTTGGAGAATTGGCTAAGGAAATCAATTACAGACCAAACGGTTACAGGTTTGAGACCCAGTTCAGCCAGCAAGGCAAAATCAAAGTGTCTTTGCAAGATAGAGACTCTACAGTGACTGATATGGCACAAGGAGCAGAGAGGCTACTCAGTAACTCACACGGAAAAGAGAGATTGCTCAGTGACTGACATAGGGCAGAAAGGCTCCATGGTGACTGACACTGGGCAGAAAGGATCCTCGGTGACTGACACAGGGCAGACAGGCTCCATGGTGACTGACACTAGGCAGAAAGGCTCCACAGTGACTGACACTGGACAGAGAGGTTCCATGGTGACTGACATGAGCGAGGTTTCTTTGGTGATTGACTCAGGGAAGAGAGGATCCACGGGGCAGAGAGGCTTGACAGCAGTTGACATGGGGCAGAGAGGCTCCATGGCGACTGACACCACAAACATTTAGGTATAAATTTGAAATAAACACTAGAATTTGAAGTGTGTGCATTGAAATAAATAGCAGTTCCAACTGTTGTGTAGTTAATAACCTTTTACCTCTCACTTTGTTTAGGTGCACCCCTGTGGATGGGTCAGCTGCTTCCCCAGCTGGTGTGTGTGGCATTCTAACTTGGCCCCCGCCGCCATCATGGCGTCTGCCATAACACTAGCCTTCAAGCTGGCCCCTCCTGCCCGCGATGGAAGCCCCGAGCGCCTCCACAGCTGTGAGGAGAGGATGGAGCATCGCTATGAGATCGTCCCCTCCGTCGTCTGCTCTATGTGTTGCCTCTTTGGCATCATCTACTGCTTTTTTGGTAATTGCTCCACACAGCTGACCCCGCTTATCGAGTTCTCTGAGGTCGCTAGGGCTGGTGGCTGCCAATTTGGTGGCCAGTATTCAAACCCCGTAGCGCGGCTTACACATCAGCTCGCAGCAGGCTGAAGTGTGAGTGGCTCGATATGAGCTCGCTGCTTTTGGTCCTGTGCCGCGATATCACTGGTTGTTGCTTGGTAACTGATGAGGTGGCCTTGGCATATACAGTGTATGGCGTCCACTACACAATCACATCACCTACTGCTGCCCAGGTTGGCTCTAGCAGGACTTTCAATGTGATAGTGTCACATTGAAAGTCATTGAGTTCTGTACCACTATTAGTAACTGGGCAAAACGATGCTTCATGAACCATTTACTGTATTTTTTGATCCCACTAGCTGGTGCTCCTGGGTTACTTTTGGGTATGCTTTCTGCTCTTTTTTGAACAGAGAGCACCATCTAGTGGCATAAAAAAATACAGTAAATGGTTCATGAGGTGTTATATTGTCCATCATTAGTGCTTAGTTAAATACCTTTGTCTGGGATTGGAGTGGTTTAATGGGCTTTTAATTGGCTTTAATGAGCTTATTCCCGTAATAGTTCATTGCTCATATATGGACTGTCCCTGACTGTGGAGCCTGGGATTTGACCTTTCCGGTTATTGGCCCAGCGTCCTAATTCACCGAGCCACACAGGCTGATTATCCCATTCTGCCTTTTCTGTCGGAACGGAACCCAGTCAGAAGTCGAGGATTGGCTGTAGTATATACAGCTCTGGAAAAAATTGAGACCACTCTATATTTTTGAAAAATCTGAATTTTTAAATCCAGGCCTGATTTAATCATGGTTCTGCTGGCAAAAGACTGCACTGAGCAGCAGGCTGCTTCCAGGCTCCAGAACAAGGTGAAGCAAGAAGCACTGGTAATCACCAAGAACCAGACAGGTTCAGGGCAGAAGCAACTTTGTAGTGCCAGAGACTGGCAACTTATCCGTCAGTGCCTCATGAATTGGAGGATGACCTCAAGTGACCTTCAAAAGGAATGGGAAACATTAAGTGGTGAAAAGCGCACTGCTAGGACAGTTCATAAGAGGCTCCTAGGTGTAGGACTGAATTCCCATATAGCAAGGCAGAAGTCCTGCACCAATGAGAAGCAGAGAAGAGCCAAGCTGGGGAAGTACAGCTCTGTTTTACACTTTCACATACCCATAAATTGAGGGATGCTGTGGTCCCTTAATTTTTTCCAGAGTTTATTGTCCATGTTTATAGCGCCACAGTACTTGAAAGACAATTGACTGCCTGTGAACACTGTTCTGAGGGTTTTGAGGGGGTCACCATGCTGCCCCCCCCCCCCAAGCCCTTACTGAAGTCCCTCAAAGGCCTTTCCTATGGCTGAGGCCACATCTCTGAGCCTAGTGTTATACGTTTCGCAGGGATTAACATAACTGGTACTCAAGTACGCATTTGGCATTCGGTGACCAGGCGTGGTGATTTCTCATCATGGCAGTGTAATTGTGCATAAAATTAAGTTGAAGGTGATTGTCACAAAAACAAAATGTGTCCTCTGCATTTAACCCATAAATTTAACCCAGCTAATTCAGCTGTCCGGGGAGCAGTGCTTGGGGGGGGGGGGCTTGCTCAGGCTACCTCAGTGGTTCCTTGTTGGTCGGGGAATAGCTTTGACTGGTTTGTTTCCTTGATTGAAAGACTCATCCAGCTGTTTCACATTAACATTAGTGACACGTGCATGACTACAAGACGACAGCGAGAATACAGTGCTAAGTGAAATCCTGGGCCTTTTAATTGAAATGGTAGTTTATAAATCCCAGCTCAAAGTGTCCTTCCTGACATGGATTATCTGGTCACCCTAATCTCTCTGTAAAGCTGAAAATGGGCTTAAAAAGTCAAAGTTAAAGAAGCAGAGGAGGCTGAACCAGGCCAAGGCGACCCCCTGGCACTATAAATCCCACTCGGTAAAGACCAGTGAGTTTCTGTGTTGAGTGTTGCTATGTTGAAGGTCCCACCTGAAGCCCCCGCCTTCGTCTGCAGGCTACCGCTGCTTCAAGGCCGTGATGTTCCTCACGGGCCTGATGTTCGGCTCCGTCGTCATCTTCATGCTATGCTACAAGGAGCGAGTGCTGGACACGCAGCTGAGCGCGGAGGCGAGCGCCGGCATCGGCCTGGGCATCGGCGTGCTCTGCGGCCTGGTCACCATGCTGGTGCGCAGCGTGGGCCTGTTCATGGTGGGCCTGCTGCTGGGCCTGCTGGTGGCGGTGGCCGCGCTGCTGACCATGGAGGAGTTCTACCACCCGCGCACGGTCTGGGTGCCGCTGGCCGTGCTCCTGGGCTCCGGCATGCTCTTCGCCGTGCTGGCGCTTCAGTGGCAGCGCTGCTTCACCACGCTCTCCACGGCGGTCTTCGGGGCCGCCGTCATCACCGTCACCGTCGACTACTTCGCCGAGCTCTTCGCGCTGGTGCGCCACGTCTACGAGCGCATCAAGGTGGCGCCGCCGCGGCCCGTGTGCTGGTTCACGTGGGCAGTGTTGGGCGTGTGGCCCGTCCTCACTGTGCTGGGGGTGCTGGTCCAGTGGAGGGTCACAGCTGAGGGCTACTCTCACACTGAGGGTGAGTCTGCAGTGGCAGGCTGGCATCTCTGGGAGGGGCTTGTTCCCAGGGACGGGGGTGGGGGACCCGTGTTTCTGTTTGTCTGGAATGAGATTACCGGGGGCTGCTATCGCTTTTCGCGATATCGAGGAGAGCTTAGGGGGAGGGCGTGAAACTTAGTGTTTACCTTTGCACACCTGTGTGAGTTTCTGTGCATTCCTGTGTGTACCTGTGTGCGTCCCTGCATGTGTCTGTGTATTTGTACCTGTGTGAGTTTCTATGCATTCCAGGGTACACCTGTGTGTCCCTGTGTACGTCCCTGTGCATGTCCCTGAGCGTGTACCTATGGTTAACTGCATGTGTCCCTATGAGTGTACCTGAGTGTGTTTGTACATGTACCTGTGCATGTACCTGTCTGTGTCCCTGTGTGTATCTGTGTTTACCTGTCTATGTCCCTATGTATATCTGTGCTTACCTATCTGTGTCCCTGGGTGTAGTGTGTGTCTACCTGTCTGTGCCCATGTGTGTACCTGTGTGTGTACCTGTTTGTGTCCCTATGTGTATCTGTGCTTACCTGTCTGTCTCTGTGCATGTACCTGTGTTTACCTGTCTGTGTACCTGTGCATGTACCTGTCTATGTCCCTGTGTGTACCTGTGCTTATCTGTCTGTGTACCTGTGTTTACCTGTGCATGTCCCTGTGTATACTTGTGCGTGTCCCCGTGTATACTTGTGCGTGTCCCCGTGTATAGCCGTATTTACCTGTGCATGTCCCTGTGTGTACCTGCCTGTGTACCTGCCTATGTCCCCGTGGTTACCTGTCTGTGTCCCTGTGTGTGTCCCTGTGTGTGTCCCTGTGTGTGTACCTGTGTTTACCTGTGTGTGTACCTGTGTATACCTCTGCGTGTCCCTGTGTATAGCCGTGTTTACCTGTGCGTGTCCCTGTGTGTACCTGCCTGTGTCCCTGCGGTTACCTGTCTGTGTACCTGTGTTTACCTGTGTGATTACCTGTCTGTGTCCCTGTGCGTACCTGTGTTTATCTGTCTGGCTGACTATGTCCCTGTGCCCCTCAGTGATCATCAGCCGCCAGCAGCGGCGTGTCCAGCTGATGCGGATCCGTCAGAAGGAGGAGCGCAGGGATGGCAGGAAGAGGAAGAAGAAGAAACAGGCGCAGCACGCGCAGCACCCCCCCAAGCCTCTGTACCCCGAGCCGCCCTACCGCAGGAAGCCCAACCCCATCCGCCGCTTCGACGGGGACGTCCTCTCTCCGGTCAGGCCCCCCCTCGCCTCCCCTTCCTACGCGCTTCACTTAAACACATCCGCAGAAATGCATCCGTCATACGCAGTGAGCACTTGGACTCAGCGGGCGCGTCGCAAGGTGCCGCTCGAGAGGCCCTGCGAGAATAGATGCATTCAGAGCAGCCTTCCTGCGCCTCACTGCTGTACTGAGCAGTTTTTTTTTGCACTTGTGGCCTTCCTGTTAGCTTTAACGAGGCTCCCCTGACCTCTCATTAACAGGGTGCTTTCACCGCCGCTGACTGGCTGTTTTTTGTTGTATTGCACCATCATCTATAAACTCAAGCCGCTTTACTGAGTGAGAATCCTGGAATGGTTCTGCTCGGCTGTCTTGGCTGCTCTAATGCTCAGTTGTACAGCGCGTGCCCCTCCCGATCCGGGCTGAATGCCTCTCTGTGTTTGTGCTGGTATACCTAAAAAAAACTGCCCACTGAGTGCATTTCTTCATTTATTTTTGAACTGTTAAATAAAGGCCTTTTCTCTCTTCCTCTCTCCCAAATTCCTCCTATTTTCTCTCTCTCCATCTCTCTCATCCTGTCGCCATCTCCCTCCATTTCTGTCGTCCTCCCTCTCCTCCCCTCTCTCTCGCTCCCTCTCTTCCCCTCTCTCTTCCTCTGCATCTCCCTCTCTCCTCATTCACTCCTGGTGCCTGTGCCTTGCTCTCAGAGCTACATCCAGAGTTTCCGGGACAGACAGGTAGACATACGGGAATACCCCCAAGGCAGACTGATTAGCGGGGCCCACACAAGCGTGGACATGGACTACGAGTGCGGCTCCACGGTGCCCCTCACTGCAGCGGCAGGGCCTGCTATGAGGGTGTAACATCGCCATCTGCTGGACCGGACTGGTCTCGTCTTACGGCTGTCACTGTCCCAAAGGAGCGGCTGAAGCGAAGACCACTGCAAAGTGCACTGCAAAGTGCCCTGTCTGCCAGTCTTTCAGTCACCCAGGCTTCCCCGGTGTCCACCGTCCTCCATGCTGATTGCCCAGAAGACAGCTGCCTAATAAGGGATCCACGTTGGCTTGTTACATTTTATTACATCACATTTTAGCAGTTTTCTGGCGCTGTCGTCTTTGTTTTGGGTTCCTGGTTAATCAGACAGAAAGGGTATGGGCATTTGGGAACGCTTGGTTGGCTGCAGCTGTGGAAATGCTTGCAATTTCTGTATTTCTCACTTAGAGGTGTCACACCCCCCTGTTGCCACTAGGTGGCGTAAACCGAAGAAAAATCTTTTGTAACCCTGAGCACTGGCCTTCGCCGTCGCTGGGCGTAGTCAGTTTCCTCGTCGCCGCCCGGGTGATTCCTGAGGCATAAACCAGAGACCGAACACCCCTGCGCTCTCAGGATTTGCCTTAAGCCAGGACACTTTACACACAGTGTTCAAATGGCTTGCCATGCTCACAAGTTTCTCCATTCATAACGGGCACTGGGACCATCCAGAAGTGCCCCGCCCGCGTTCAGGCGAGCTCCAGTTAATCATATTAAGAAAAACGCCCTCATTTAGATTTGGCGGAATGACTCGACGCACTCCAAAATCTTAATCCTAAAGTGTGTTCCTGTTTAGCGTCCCGGGACGGTGACGTGATAGGATAAGGGGATTATTCTGGGAATCTCCCAGAAGGGAATTATTTTGGGAATCTCTCCAGAAGGGGGTCATTTGGGGGAATCTCCCAGAAGGGAATTATTTTGGGAATCTCTCCAGAAGGGGGTCATTTGGGGGAATCTCCTCAGAAGGGAATTATTTTGGGAATCTCTCTGTTGGGTGCTTGACCCCATCTGCAGTTAGTCTCAGGAATTTGTTCTGTAATGCTCTGCCCACAGAAGCTTCGGGTGGGGACCATCCGGGGATGGGGGCAGAAAATGAGAAAGTGGCCTGGCCTGCGATAAGGGGGGGGGGTATTTTGCAACAAAAAAAGTGCCATTGTTATCACAGGTTCTTTTGGCAGCGGGTGCTTGGGGGGGGGGTGACTCCACCTTCCTTAAAATGGGAGGCAGTGTGTGTTTACCTGTGGAAGGAGGGTGGTGGGAAGCAGAAGGTGGGGCCACCCCTGACCCCGCCCCCACAGACCTGAGAGAAACATGACGTCCTGCCTATGGCTCCCGCTTCACCACACTGTATTGCATGAGTGTGTCGTACCTAGTAGCGTCTCCTGTGCCTGTTCTGTATAACGCCACGCCGGGGGGGGCTGCTCCGAGTGTGCCCGACTGGCACTCTGACCGCTGGCCGGCTCTCTCACCCTCTGCATATTCTGTAAGCAGACCTGAGTTATTCCTGAGCGTCGTCCATTCATTCCCTCCTGTAACACTCTTCTCTTTTCATTGATCTGCACTAATTCATCTGTCTGCACTTTCTGTGACCGTCTCCACAAGGTTGTTTTTCCTCAATACTACTGAATTAATGTTATTTATTTGCTTGAATGATTATGTGGCTATTTCCTATTCCTATGTTTTCATTTCCCGGCTTCCTGGAATCTGTGGGGTACAAGGGGGGGCCTGGACCCCCCCTGAAGTGCAGTGTTTGAAGCCCATCGTGTCTGCTAGCTCCATAATGGGGGGCAGGAGTGTCTCTTTGAGGTTGGTGTCCCACTTTCTATTAAAGGGCAATTCGGGATGGCTGATTGGGATGGTACCGCTGCTCTCGACAATCTGGGTCTTGTAATTGTGTCATTGTTACAATTATTATGATGATTATTATTATTATTATTATTATTATTATTATTATTATTTAGATGCCTTTCTCAAGGGCCATTCACATTTTGCAGTTCCTTAAATATCGGATTTACAATTCAGGTTTACTTTTTAGTTACCATGATAAATGGGTCTGCAGTCGGAATTGAAACTTGCACCCTACTGGTACCTCCTGGAACAGTGTACACTTCTGCCCTCTTTATGATCATTATTATTATTACTATTAGCATGTCTTTGTATGCACCTGGATTCGATAACAATAAGATTCAAACCCATTTTCAGTTCTGTGCTCTCGGATACTTGCTGGTTGATCGCATGTGCGGCTGTATGTGTGTGCGCGTGTATACATGTGTGGCTGTATGTGTGTGCGCGTGCATACATGTGCATTAATGGATGTGTGTACTCGTACACAAGGGCTTGTGGATCTGTAAATAAATATATGCATCTGACAGTGTGCCAGCCCCTGGCTGGCATTTCCTTCTGCCCCGGGAGCGTGGCGAATGCGCGTATGAATGTTTGTCAGCCTGATTTACCCCATTACCCGTTGTTTGTCCCATGATGTCACACTTAAAGGCCATGTTTCAAATTGTACCACTAATATGTTTTCAATAAATAAATTGCTGACAAGGAGGGTGTGATTTTTTTATTTTATTTTTTTTGGCGGGGGGGAGGGGGCTTGGGGCATTCACTGCTTATTCCTGTCGACCTTTAAGATGTTTTGGAGTAGAATCTCCAGCACAATCGGTCCTCCACTGAGATCAGCAGGGCGACCTCACTGGTGCTCATATGCATGCCTTCAAGGACAGATAAATTTGGCTGCAATGGTCATGAAATGCAAACATCCCCTATTTAGACCTATTTCATAGCCTGAGGTGTGACCTCATTATTTAAAGGCAATAAACCGGAGAATTTTGTGATTATTAATTTTTCCAGTATCAATGGCAGTGTCAGTATCTGGCCCTTTAATTGTTTCCAGTTGATCTCTCCGCTGAGATGCTCGGTGATTAGAGTGTTTATTGCTGTTCTTCGTGCAGACAGCTCTGCCATAGCCCCTTTATTGTACAGATTGCTCATTCTTATGTCTGGCTTCATCAGTGACCTGCTCTGTGCCAGTCAGCCTCCCCAAAGTAATTAGCTGGACTCCTGTGGGGCTGCGCATGCCCTCTGATGCTTCTCTGGCAGAACCCTGTAAAAACTGTGCCATTAAAATGGGGAGCGAAATGTGGCATCTCGCTGTGAAAAGAAGCCTTTGCGTTTCCATGGCAGCAGACGCATGACTGAGTCCTTTCCTTAGTAACCACGTGTACCCAGCCAGAAAGTGCCACTTCATTTCCTGTTACATTCCGAATCTTAGCAATTGCTTTTATCCAGTGTGACTGACAGTTATACTTTTGGTCATGGCTCAGAAATTGACTGTGTCATTCAGGCCGGTTGAGCTTGTGATTGGCTGTTACCGTGCAGCCCTGCTGACCTATCAGCGTGCCTGTAGCGAACCTCCCAGTTTCAGATTGGCAGCAATGGGACAATTGACCCGTCCAATTGAAATGTCATACGATTCACATGGAGATCATGGTTCATACCGGGTGCCCATGATGAAACATTCACAGAACTCTCACTCACAATTGTGCTTATTTCTGAATTAACAGCCAAAGGGCTTTCAGATATCAGTTCTGGACACGATGGCTTTATAATCATGCTGACAACCACATCGTGACAAATCGTGTTGTGAAAAGGGCATGGACATGGACATCAGGAGACATCCAAAAGGTCAGAAACCGGACTCCAGATAAGAATCAAACGTTAATAGTGTCTGTTATGCGGTGTTTTCTTACAAAGTGAGAGGCAGATTTCCGAGACATTAAAAAGGCCATGTCCTCCAAAGCACCCAAAAGACACTTGTGGGAGTTTTACTAACACAAAAAATGTTCTGAGGGCAGATCAAAAAATGATTCAGTGAGATAACCAATCAGATTGTAGAGGAGGTGGGAGATTGGCTGATTGGTACTGCCTCTTATAGTTGCTTGGACCCACCTCCTCTACAATCTGATTGGTTATCTCTCTCAACCAATCAACAAAACATTTTTGTGCAAGTAAAACTCCTATGAGCCCAAAAATCAGACCTAGACCTGGGTTTTGCTACACCAGAAGCAGTCATAGTGTCACAGTAAGAGGGGAGAGTTAAGAAGAAAAGGGTTTAATTGTAGTTTTATCATTTATTTTTCATGTCTCTTTAGAAGAATATTTTTGCATCTACAGAGAGCCCAAATACAAGCGTACATGACAAACATGTCTAATAGCTGTTTGTTTATTGCTGATTGACGTACAAATGATAAAAGTCTCACACAATTCCCTTCAGAGTGCCAGCTGTAACGTTCTCAGATACTAAGCAGTCCCTGTGTTCATTTCACCCTTACTTCCTTCTCTTGCACGTTTTCATCTCCCATGTTGCCTGCATGACATGCTAATTCCACAAGTGACATCTGTTTCTACGACTTGGCAGTGTGTCTGTCCGTTAAAAAAGCAAAGGCCGGCTTGGTGATCGCAGTCCCTCTTATTTGTCTTGGGTCTCGCTCCTCTGGGACTTAGATGACGTCCTGCTGGTGCTGTGTGGATTCGCTGACCACCTGCACGGAGGGAGAAGGCCAGTTAGGCCAGGTCTGCAGACATGTCATGCCAGGGTGCAGGTGGGATAAGGTCAGCCTGTTTATGTGCGGTTTTCTAACCTGTAATACAAGCTATCTTACCAATTTACAGTCATTAGACAACTGAGTTACAGCTGGCAAATCAGCTACACTGAGGCTGGCCATATAAGGTTCCCCTGTGATCATGTTATTATTATTTGAATAATTTTTAGTAAAAGTTATTAATACCACTAATAAAGCGAGCAGACAGAGTATCGGGAGTACTGGGGACTGGCAGCAGAATTAAGTAGATTTTGCATATCAAGTGTTGCTATCTGAAACTAGCCTTGATGAAAATAACCCGGTGCGAGCAGATGGGTGCGCCATGTGGTCCCGGTGATAGGGCACCATTAGCGCGCCGTCTCTGACACTCTTTACTCAGTCTGCGGCATTTTTTTCCCATCGGCCACTTATCTTGCATATAGATATGCTATTATTAGCGGTCGCAGCACTCCATGTATGGAACGAGGCGCCCACAGGCGGGCTGTCCTGGATTTCCCACCTAGAATGACTTTTAAGCCGAGATTGTCGCTGCTGCAAACACTGCGATTCTTAGACCTTTGCGTGTGCCCGAGAGAGCTCGTAAGCGACGCTCACCTCCCCGTCGCGGGTCTCGATGGTCTTGATCAGCACCGTTTTCTTGGAGTGCACCTCCGATCCCCTTGAAATGTGTTCCGGATTAGTCTCTGAAAGGACAGGTTTCCACAAGGATCATGAGATGCATGCAAAATACACAGGCTTGGAATGTCTCAATTCCAAAAGCCAACAGATTCAAACTAAACAAAAACAGTAATCTCCCCCTAGTGGTATAGTAATGGTAATCGCAGCAGAAAATAGCATTTTGTTTATTTTGAATTAAATAGTAATTAATAGTAATATATAGTAATTAGTAGTAATTAATAGTAAAATTGTAATAATTATAAACTAAACTATAAAATAGTAATAAATATAGGGTTATATCTGGTATCGTGACGAGTGTTGGGCAGTTTATTTGAACAGGATTTATATTAGAACTTAAATTGGTGTTTTTGGTTGCAATTTAGAGTGGTTCTGGGACACTTGAGCTGCTGGTGCCCGATGCACACTCACCTCGGTAGTTCAGGGTGGAGTATGTCTGGACTGGAAGAGTGATCCTGAAGAACACAAAGTGAACTTTTGTGAATTATGAATCCAAACTGTGTACTTTCTGTTAGTGTGTCATTTGTGATACTTCTGACGAGCTCCGCCTCTTCACACCCCATGTCAGGTACCTGCTCTCCTCTCCTTCTAGCAGCTTCCTGTAGGTGGCGATCTCCACATCCAAAGCCATCTTGACATTGAGCAGGTCCTGGTACTCCCGCAGGTGCCTGGCCATGTCATCCTTCATGTTGGAGATCTCGGCTTCAAGGCGGGCGATGTTGTCCTGGTACCCGCTGGCCTCCATGCCGAGGCGATCCTCCATCTCCTTCATCTGCCTCATCAGGGACTCGTTCTGTGGAGACGCAGGGCCAGGAGGCACCAGTCATCGGCTGGGTGGATAGACAGATGGAACACGGCCTAAAAGACAGTAGAGGAGAACAACAACTTACGGTGCCCTTCAGGGAGTCGATCTCGCACACGTAGGACTGGATCTGGTGCCGGAACTGCATAGTCTCCTGTTTGGCCTGCCTCAAAGCTTCGTTGTTCTTGTTGACGGCTTGGTTCAGATCTGTCACCTGGAGAGGGGTGGGACACAGAGACAGAGGTGAGCCTTCCTCGCCACCTCCAGAGAGGCCAGGGAAAGATGGGTTGCTGGGGTATCGGGGTGGACATGTGCTGAATTTCGCGAATGAGTTTTAAGATCCTTCCTTCGAAGCTCATCTCCCTTAGGTCGATTCTGAACCCCGGCCATGTGTGGGCTCCGTACCTTGGACTTGTACCATTCCTCGGCCTCAGCGATGTTCTTGGCAGCTATGCCCTCATATTGGGCCCGGATGTCCCTCAGTGCTGCCGTCAGGTCCGGCTTGGACGTGTCCATCTGCACCTGCACCTGGGTTTCCTGCATCTGGGCCTGCAGCTCTCGGATCTCCTGCAGGGTATCAGATCATACCTCTTTAGCTTTTTTGCACTCTCCCCCACCCAGGGATCTTCAGCCATGAACATGAAGCCAATCATAATTTTGTTTAATTCCGCTGGACGTGGATAAATCCAGTCGGTAATTAAAAGCGCATTGTAATCCTGCTCATTAATGGGGATCAAACCCAAAAATTCTCGTGTCCTCATTTTTTTTTTAACCAAAATACTGGTTCCAGTATTAATTATATCACATGACTGGAGTTATTCCAGGCTGCTCTGTAATTAGAACCTGGATATTTCAAATTCAGCTGCCCTCCCTCCCAAGAAACGTGTCTTGCGGATTTAGCATCAAACAATTTGAGAAACAGGCAAATAATGTGTAGCATCTACTCCCTGGGGGCTCACAATAATGCGGTCTCTGTCATCTGAGTGGGGGCATGCTGAAAGCGGGGGTCAGAGAGCGCTGGCCACTGGCTTGGGGGCTCTGCCCCGGCACTCGCTGTTTAAATATAGCAGCCCTGCATCTGTTCGGTAACATTACGCCTGCCAGTCCGTCGCACGGCACAGCTGACATCAGGCATAGCATTGTGCCACGTCCCACCAAAGCCAAAGCTCGTAAATGCAGGAGAGCGCCTCAGGAGGACCGGTGTGTCATTATGCCGTTACTGGTGTCCCCGAGTGTGCCTGCATGTACAGGCGTTGCTTTCTCAGTTAGGACAAATTCTGAGAAATTGTCCTACACTTGTCTTACAGATTCTCCTGGCTTTTAAGAGACTAAATCAATTTCTGTTAGGCTGGGGTGGAGGTGTGACTCATGCGCCCCCCTTACTGACACCGGCTCAGAAGTCATCACCACTTTTCTGCTTGCCATTGTAAATTCCCTTTGCTGCTCACTGAGGTTTACTTGTGAGATAACGAAGCTGGGAGGCAGGCAGCGGGAGATGCGGGAGGTTTGCCACTGAGAGCCTACAGACCTCCTCGTGGATCTTCTTCAGGAAGACAATCTCCTCCTGTAGGGTCTCGATGCGCCTCTCTAGGTCCAGCCGGGTGAGAGTAGCAGAATCCACATCCTGGCGGGGGAGGAAGGGGG
>JAODKM010000034.1:19802229-19818759 GCA_026780845.1 Petrocephalus sullivani
GAATATAAGACGACCCCCCCTTTTTAAGAGGTATTTTTAGAACAAAAACTGCGTCTTATATTCGGGCCAATACGGTATATTGGGACACACAGCTCTCGATGGTAGAATTCAGGTGTTACATTGAGGTGTATAAAATCAAGCACATAGCCATGCAGTCAGGTTTACACACATTTGTGAAAGAATGGGTGGTCCTGTAGAACGTAGTGAATTCAAGAATGATACTGTCATAGGATGCCACCTTTGCAATAAGTTAGCTTGTGAAATTTCTTCCCTGCTAGATATTCCATGGTTAAATATATATTCCTGCTCCAGACTTCCTCAGGTGTCATTGAATGAGCTTCCATGGCCAAGCAGCTGTGTGCAAGGCTCCCATCACCAAGTGCAATGCCAAGCTACGGATGGAGTGGTGTAAAGCACGCCGCCACTGGACATTGGAGTAGTGGAAACGTGTTCTGTGGAGTGACGAATCGCGCTTCTCTGTCTGGCAGCCTGATGGACGAGTCTGGGTTTGATGGACATCAGGAGAGCATTACCTGCCGGACTGCATTGTGCCAGCTGTAAAGTTTGGTGGAGGACGGATAATGGCATGGGGGTGTTTTTCAGGAGCTGGGCTATGCCCCTTAGTTCCAGTGAAGGGACTCTTAATGCTCCAGCATACCAAGACAGTTTGGACAATTCTATGCTTCCAGCTTTGTAGGAACAGTTTGGGGAAGGCCCTCTTCTGTTCCAGCATAACTGTGTCACAGTGCACATAGCAAGGTCCATAAAGAC
Source organism: Petrocephalus sullivani (assembly GCA_026780845.1). Classification (NCBI taxonomy): domain Eukaryota; kingdom Metazoa; phylum Chordata; class Actinopteri; order Osteoglossiformes; family Mormyridae; genus Petrocephalus; species Petrocephalus sullivani. The sequence goes on from JAODKM010000034.1 coordinate 19,803,001, forward strand.
ATGATTTGGTGAGTTTGGTGTCGAAGAACTTCACTGGCTCGCATAAAGCCCTGACCTCAACCCCACCAAACACCTTTGGGGTGAACTAGAACGTGAGCCAGGCCTTCATGTCCAGCATCAGTGCCAGACCTGACAAATGCTCTTCTGGATGAAAGGGCAAAAATTCCTACAGACACACTCCAAAGTCTTTCTCAGAAGAGTGGCAGCTGTTATAGCTGCAAAGCGGGGACCATTTCTATATTGATGCGTATCGATTTAGAATGGGATGTCATAAAAGTTCCTGTGCGTGTAATAGCCGGGTGTCCAAAAACGTTTGTCTGTAATTATCATCATGAGGAAAAATGAGACTGTAAAATTCCCCTGAAATAAATCGAGTCAAGTACCGACCCGTTGTCTTCTTTCCATACCCAAAGATTATACTGTATGTCACTATTCAGCCCAAAAGGGGGCGGTATAATCACAAGTTTACGATGAATTGAATTAGCATGGATTTACGCTGCAAGAATATTTTTACAGAATGGAAAAACTGTTCTGGGTTGGATAACATGTATTTTCCCAAGTGCAATGATAATCGTCCACATGCATCCGTGTTGTTTTTTAATACATTACAAACAGTACTATAATTAGTTTATGCCGTTTTACTTACGCATTTAGCTAGCACCTAAGAAACTGCTTTCCTCGCTAATCAGGGCATTCTCACTCTTCATTCTGGCCATTTCATTTGCTTGCCCTCTTCTTAGACAGAGACAGTAATGCATCGCGGTCGGTATCTCCTCACTGCTGGAGAGCTTTTCCCGTATAACTACCTAATAACCCTCTAATCCCCTTCGTCCATCTCCTAGCATGAGTGGAGCTCACAGTTTTACTCTGTGTGTCCTAAAGTTGCGGTGGATTATTTAGCCAGGCTTTTCCCGTATAACTACCTAATAATCCTCTAATCCCCTTCGGCCGTCCCCTAGCATGAGTGGAGCTCACAGTTTTACTCTGTGTGTCCTAAAGTTGCGGTGGATTATTTAGCCAGGCTTTCAAATGTATAACATGCGTATTGTAGCAATGAAACACTACAGCCAAATGCTGTTTGTTTGTTTGTTTGTACGTTTTTGCTTACTTATTTATTTTTGTGCAGATGTGTTAAAGTAAATGGGGAAGGGTCTGCGACAGTCTGGGTATATGGATTTGCTGTGCGTGTAGGCCTATAGGACGAATGTCCATGTATTACATTACCTGTTGTGTGTCTTTATCTATAGCGGTCGCTGTATGGTTCCAAAGCAAATTTCCTTTGGGACAATGAAGGTTAATCTAAACATACACGGTGGTGGTGGGAATCGAACCTATAACCCTGGCAGAGGGTTGTCACTGACTGATCATTTTCCTTTAGCAAACAGATACATGTCAAAGACTCCAGCTTCAACACTGCAAGGTTCTAAAAAACAACCATATGGCAAGAGAAAGGACCGGCATGCGCATGCCACTCCTACAGATCTCGGGACAGTACAGAAGCCAACGAAATAGTCCCACGGTACTGTGTGACAGAAAAACAACGAAATGGCAGTGCAACAACATGAAAACAAAGCATGTGCTGCGGGAACCACAAACACAGCAAGGCCGTATCACTGCAGTCTATGGGATGTATTTTTAAATAATTTTGAAAGCTTGGTTAACTGTTTTGCATGTGGTGGCTAACACAATGGTCACACACATATATAATTTTGGGTGTAAAACTATTACAATGGGAAACTACATAATCTATTTTGACGAACAAGACTTAAAGCGACAGAAAATTGCACCAAATGGGTGGCAATTGCACAAAACAATTTGGATAAATTTGTGTGAAGCAATGAGCGATGATGTTCTGCTGTGCAGAAGTGACATTATGGAGTGGGAATGACACTTGTTGTTCTGCAAATGTTAATTGTCTTTTGAGAAATGCTTAGAAGCAACCGAGAAAGCGTCTCGCTGGGGAGCTGGCCTTGCGGAGACTGATTACGTCTCCAAAGAAGCAGGCTTATTCCTGCATGCTTGCTGGAGAGGGAGTGACCCTACAGTCAGTGATGAAAAACAAAAAAGTGTAGTGTGCTTCGCAGTCAGGATGTGTGGTGTGTGCGGAAGACTTACTCACACGGGAGCACATTATCTGGGGCGGGCTGAGACCCTTTCTTCTGAAGGCTTTTTGTCAGTCTATGGTACTGATGTGATATAGTTAACTATGCACAGAACTGCGTCAGCACACATATCTAAACGCATAGATAATGTAACATGTTGAGGCATGGTAGACACATTGGGCACATTACGAAAGGAATAAATGTTGTATTTTGATTGATGACCTTCTCATGATAGTTCTGCATGAAAACACTGCCAAACATAGTAGATAGCATAGTGTTTAGGAAAGCAGGCCAGCCGGTGTACCCTTCTGGAAGGTACTTAACAAAAATGTTCTGTACTGCTTATCCTGTACAGCAGTGTTTCCCAACCTGGTCATCGGGGGCCCACAGCCCATGTAAATGTGCATTGTCAGGCAGGGGGCTGGGAGGGAGCAAAGACGTGGACCGCTGTGGGCCCATGAGGACCGGATTGGGAAACACTGCTTTACTGGCTGATAGTGAGCCTGGAGTCTAACTCAGAATACATGCAGCAGGATGTATGGGAGAAATGGTTTGGGACACCAGCATATCCTCATACACACTCTCAGAAAACAGGGTACCAATTTGTACCTTTCCTTGTCACTGGGGTTGTACCCTCAACAGTTCCTCATAGTCTTACAAGGTACAAGACCCTTGAGGGTACAGCCCCAGTGGCAAGCAAAGGTACAAATTGGTACCCTTTTTTCTGAGAGTGCAATATGATCAATTTAGAGCAGTGTTTCCCAATCCAGTCCTTAGGGTCCCACAGCCGGCCCATGTTTTTGCTCCCTCCAAGCTCCCTGTCAGACAGTCTACATTTTTGCTCCCTCCCAACTTCCTACCAGGGGCTTGGAGGGAACAAAAAAACGTCTACTCTGTGGGTCCCCAAGGACCGGATTGGGAAACACTGATTTAGGGAACCCAGTACACCTACGCATGCTTCAGTAGAATACATGAAAAATAAAATTAATGCCAGGGTGAGCATGAAAATACCTCACAGATAGATTCTGAAGAGCAGGATACAACATCTGCACCCATGGGGGAACAAGGCTTCACTGCCACCCACTGAATCCCCAAGCTCCTCTGAGAGAGACATTCTCCAGTAAAATGTCCATCTGTGTAAATTAATAAAAGCTGAAAGTCACTTTCGCTAAAAGCATTAGCCAAGCAACTAACTGTAAATCAGTCAGACCAGCTAGCTGGTCCATGTGCTTATAGGAGCGTGTTAGTGTTTAAGAGTGTAGAAAACAAATGCAACCCCTTCACTTTCTCCCCGAAATCCCAAAAATAATATGGGGGAGTTAGATAGGAGGTATAAGAAAAGGCCATATAGAAAGCCAAACACCGTCTCTGCGGACGTGCAGAGGTCAGGGCTATCGCGTCTGCTAACAATGGGGTCCGTTTTCTATTCTCACACAAACATCTGTTGCTGTGATGATGACGTTAAAAAAGATAAAACTTGGATCATTCTTGCACCCTCATTCCTCTAAACTGAGCAAGCATTGTGCTGGGATAACTCGCAGGAAAACAGTTTCAGTGTGCCTTGCGCCACTTTATCAGAATATAAACTAAGATCTTCTGAGATTATGCTAACAACGTGCTATTTTAAATCCCCATCCTCCTTTCAAAACTGATATTGTATTTGGTTGTTATTATATTGGTCAATTCTTTTTAAAATATAGGATTGTAAGGATACCATTAGGAAAAATATGTAGCTGAAATCTATTTAATTGCATTATTATTATTATTATTATTATTATTATTATTATTATTATTATTATCATTGTTATTATTATTATTATTAGTAGTATCTTAATTATTGATTATTATTAATTATTATTATTATTGCCATGTACACGTAACTCTGAGAGAAAGGCCTGTTTTCCTCATTTTTCGTCAGTCTTCCCAATCACATGTACGCTGCTCTCATTTTCATTGTTACTGTAAAATTGACAAATAGCTTTCTCAAGCGACATTTCGAAACCCAGCCTGCTTCTACGCGGCCGGAATGAAGCGGCATGAACGATCACATGTGAGAGTGACGCTTTCTGTAGATGTCCGCACTTGGCGTAGCCTGCAGGGGGACCCGCCAGCATTACTATAACATTACTTGGGAAGGCTGAAGTCATCTTTAATGCCTACCTGTAACCCAGGCGCTCTGTTTCACTCACGCCCGCATGTGGAACATATACAGATAAGATAAATGCTATAGTCGGATCTGTTGGCTGTGTTTATCCATTTTATACATCGCCTGACCGAAGTCTGGAGTCACCCCATCCTCCTCCTCGGATGCAGGGTGGGTCATTGCCAGACTGAAATTTCTGCGCCAGAAAGTACTAAACTCCGCTGTGATTTTGTACATCGTGTGATCGTATGTAGGACTCTTTTTTTCTTTTTACTTGGAACGCAAAATATCTAGTATCTGTTTTTAGTAAAGACTCGTTTTTGCATCAACATGATACTCTCTGGGAGTGAAGTTGCCCTGTTTTTTATTCTCTGTCCGATGGACATTGTCGCGTTATGGTGGTAAGTTAATGTATTGCTATTTAAATATATTACTATTTTCTCAGATTTTTGATTATGTCTATGTTTTGTATCAGATTCTATTATTGTCCCACAGCTGATGGAATGAAGTGACATCAGTGCGCATCAAGGGCTGAGTGGGATAAGAGAGATGAACGTGCCTAAAACCAACACTGCACTTTTGTTACTGCCTATAGCTGTATTTGTTGAAAGGTTTTGCTCGTATTGCCATGGCGCAGACTAACCAATTCCTTCCGTTTATCTATATCTTTGAACTTTTCCAAAGGATCTATTCGTCCACCAATATAACTCTGAGGTGCGTTTCTCAAAAGGGGTGTGTTTCCCAAAAGTATAGTTGGTAACTACGTTAGCAAGTTATATAGTTGGACCCATGCAAGTGAATGAAGTTATGCAAGTTGCTAACAGGAGCTTTTGGGAAACGCACTCCCGATCAGGGTCGCGATTTTCCCTAAAAATCTGTGTAAAAACGGTTCTACTTACGAGGAACTAATTCTGTACACATTGAATGTTGAGGATTGAAAAAAATGCTATCGTAAACCTGCCTATAGTATGATGTGGTTGTGTAGACATAATTGTGTGATTTGAAGGCATTCTTATTTTTTTTTATCAAGGGATACAGGTCTTTCTGAGTTTTCTGAGAAATCTGTCCTGTGCAGAGGTAGAAAGTTCAGAAAGTACAAATCCAGATCAAGGTTTGGTTGCAACTAACCAGCTGAGTATAAAGAGTCATGGTCACAGAGCACTCAACTGGTTGGTTGAAACAAAAACTTGGTCTGGATTTGAAAATTCTGGACATGTTCTTTCCACCTCCTGGTCCCGTATGTACTGACGCTGAGATCAACACAACAGAAGAGAACTCTTTGAGGTCTCATGTCGGACCCTCCTTACCTGAAATGTCCTCGTCATTCCTCTGTGTTTTAAACATCAAATTTTGCTGAAGCGTACTGCAGCAGGTAAGATTCTGCAGAGAGACTTGAACAAGGAGCCTTAATCTTCTAAGTCCTTGATTCTCCTCTTACTACTTGTAGCCCATTTTATGTGTGTAGGCCCTCGCACATCATGTTCAGTAATGTCATTCCTAGGGTGAAGGTGACTTTTTATCCCTCACCCCAGAGGAATATTTTTTGTCATATCTCACAGCTTTTTTTAATCATTCCAATTTTTTCTGACTTTGTCAATCAGTTTGTTCCTGATGTTGTTTGAAATCTGATGATTGTTTTGTATTTCTGCCTTTTAAAAATACAAATGATTCGGGGTCTCCCGGGACCCCAGTCAAACGAGCCCCATTTCCACCTAAGCAGTGTAAATAAATGGAACTATTTATTCAGTTAATGTTTGCCATGGGTCCTAATTTAAAGTGTCACACAGTATCGAGGTGGGTAGGGGCACGCTGTCAGTCATTTTTAGGAAGACAGACACAGGTGCCGCAGCCACAGATTTCCACATGTGCTCTGCCGACAACTTCAGGTACCGCTGTTCCTAAGGTAAGATGATGTTCAGAGAACATTTCATAGGTGTTAAATAGATTGGTAGGATGAGGGTTAATATAACCACTAGTATTAAGAGTAGAGCTTTAGCTTTAGTGTTTTTAGCATAACCGCTAACTATATTGTTATATTGTCTTACAAATCCGCTTTATTTTAATGCTCTGAGGCCCACAACATCACACAAGGAAAAATTACTTGCCCGGTTTCTGTCGAAACAATGCTGAAATCACAACCTGCCACCCCCTGACCTCGGTATTCGTAAACACTGCAACCAATGTATGTTCTAAGTTTATGTATTTTATGTGATGTTATTTTTTTTCCTGGCCAGTCATTAAACCTTTGATTAACTGTTAATTGCTGGAGCCAAAGAGCAGTATATACAAGCTTTTTGACTTATGGTTAAACAAATGACGCATGTAAGAAAACAGAGTACCGATCAGCCGTCAACAGTGCAGATTCAAAGTTAAATTCTTTATAAACGTAGGTGTTAGCTGGGTGGTTAGGGGGTTCACAAGGGAAGAAAATTCAGAGCCCCTGATGACAACCATGACTCACAGTCATAGTAGTGAAATACTACTAATGGATGTGCAGCTGTGTTTATAGCACAATACATATAAGTGTTATATGGTATTAGTGAGTTTTCCCATTCCACAACAGACAATAAACAGAGAAGAGCATATTCACAGGTCAACAGCTGCAATAAATATAATCTGCATCTTTTGGGGGAGTAATTGGTATTCAGTGGAAGGTTTTGAAACTATCAAGCATCTTATAAGCACGCGAACACACACAGGCATCTACGTCAGTAAGTGCTGAATGATATGTCCGAGGATTTAGCGGGCTTTGCCTTCTGTCGGGAATGTGAGCTTATGGCACGTTCCCATGGCAATGTTGTCATGTAAACTCTTGGTGGGTGTGCATTGATGGGCTGAATCCCAGGGGGTGGGGTGGGGTGGGGTGCGGTGCGGTGGGGCGGGGGGGCCTTCCTCGTACCGTGGCTGAAGCTAGGCTCACATGTGATGTTTATGATGTCAGGTGGTTTTCATACCATACACTCCATCCAAGTCACCACCGCCCTCTTCGATATGCCTGACGTTGAGCACTGAGGCATATTATCCCATCATGGCTCTTGCAGAGAGATTTATGTCTTCTTTGCATGGAGCTTGAGGCCAAACAGCATCATATCCAATCAGATAGGAAGCAGTATAAGTTCTGAATGGGCAGGATTAATGGATAGTTTCTTCCCCTCTGCTCTCTCCTTGGTCTTTCCATAAGGATTCATGTCTTTTTTACTTCACATTTTCTTCCTAGTAGAAAACAGTCCATCAATTCAACATTTTAAGATTGAAAGTGCAATCACATGAATACAAAGTATAAAGGAATACAAATATTTCTCATTAAATGTACTGAGGTTCTTCTCTTTTAATAAACTGTCTTATATTACTGTCTATATATTTTCTCTAGTGAATGAATTCTTTGTGACCATTCCCTATTTGAATATACAGTAGGATAACACTTTAGTTTTTTTTATTTTAGTTAGTGCTGCTCCTTAATAATTAACAAACTGTTACTAATCAATAAATATATTAGTAAATAAAATATGCACTTACAATCAAATCTAGAAATGTATTAGGATTATATTTTACTTCAGTCTCTGAAAGTATTTGCTAAAGAGTTTGTAAATGCTCACTTATAACTAATTTCTGAGAATACTTACTAAAGTCAGTTACGATCTGCTTTGTAAATAAAAGGAAGAAGATATGCAGAGGTGCATTGACAGGACAGTACAGGACAGCACAGCACAGGACAGGGCAGGACAGGGCAGGGCAGTACAGGACAGGGCAGGACATGGCAGGACAGGACAGTATAGGACAGGGCAGGACAGGACAGTACAGGACAGGGCAGGGCAGTACAGGACAGCACAGGGCAGGACAGGACAGGGCAGTACAGCACAGAACAGGACAGGACAGGACAGGGCAGGGCAATATAGGACAGCACAGGGCAGGACAGGACAGGGCAAGGCAGTACAGGACAGGACAGTACAGGACAGCGCAGGACAGGACAGGGCAGTACAGGACAGGGCAGAACAGGACAGGGCAGGACAGCACAGGGCAGTACAGGACAGGGCAGGACAGGGCAGTACAGAACAGGGCAGGACAGGGGAGGACAGGACAGGACACAGGCAGATAGGACATCGCAGTGACAAATCTGTTTCATTTGTGTATTTGGTCTGGTGTATCAATATATCATTAAATGATTAGTGGCAGTTCACTAATAGTTAAGGAGCAGACCTTACTGAATATATAAATATTTCAGTGAAAATTGCGTATTTCTTTTTGAAAAATCCTAAAAATATTAGGGTGATGCCCCATGGCAACAGACTATCCCTGTTTGCGTCACACTGCCCCCTGCAGGGTGTCGGGGAGACTGCCAGCCATAGACTCCAACGGTATCTGCCAGAAGAGCCAGCGCGCGCTGTGCCAGAGCCAGCCAGAGGTGCTGCAGGCGGTGGCCAGGGGCACCAGTATGGGCCTGCGTGAGTGTCAGCACCAATTCCGGCACCACCGCTGGAACTGCACGCAGCACGGCAAATCGTTCCGCAGGATATTACAGCAAGGTGAACGCACCTGCAGGCATATTGACATCGGTATCATCCATTCATTTTCTATATCCGCTTGTCCTGTGCAGGGTCGCAGGGACCCAGATACGATATAACGTCAATAAAGTGGCCAATATCGTTATAGCGATATATTCAGAATCAGTATCTGAAGTAACTATGGGTGAGGTGGGGCGATTTTAGGAGTTAGGAATTATTAAATCCACCTTAACCCCTCTGTTTGTTCTTCACGTCCGTCTTTGAATTAATCAGATTCACAATTGGCCATTTCCTTTCTGATAAAAAAAGTTTGAAGTTCCACGATGTAAATTCACCAGTTCTTCCGGGCATACAGACGGATTTTGTACCTGAATTTTCTTTCTGTTTTTTTATTTCTGCGTCATTTTGTCACTTCGTAATTGGTACCTTATGAAAGAAGAGTAGGATTGTCTTGATTATGTCTCCATGCAATTTAGTGCCTGATGTGATGTTACTAATACTAACCAATAGAGGGCAGCACACCTCTAATCATTCATTGTTCCGTTCCTGTCCTTTTCCCACAGACACACAGAGTTGCATAATATCTCAATGCATATCTTCATATCTGCATGCCTATGTATAAGCCAGTAAAAGTCTTGGAGGATATTACTCACTGTTCTGCAGTGGGCTTTAATTGCTTTTCTGTCTTCAAACCAACAAAACAAATAAAGTAGTTTAGTAGTAAAATAGCCAATCAAATCCTTGCATTGTATTCTTGTATTTGTGTAAGAATTTGATACAACAAAAGATATTGCAGTTTTTAATTAATCTTTTGACTATTCCTTAATAACTTAATGTGACTTGCTTATGGTATTTGCTAAAAGAGACTATCCGGAAGCAGATGCTTGGTCCGTATACAGTTCTCCTCTCGAGGTTTTTTTGATCTGTGACATTGTGACTGTCAGTGGCTCAATAATTAAAGTACAATGCACTGATTAGTAAGAGTATTTGAAAATAGTTATAGTTTCCTGTCCACCTCTGAAACCTGCACTTGCTGGATGTCTGGCAGATATCCGCGAGACGGCTTTTGTGTTCGCCGTGGTCGCAGCCGGCTCTGTGCACGCCGTGACCCAGGCCTGCAGCGAGGGCGAGCTTCTGCAGTGCGGCTGCGAGGACCCTCACGGCAGGCGTCCGCCTCAGCTGCCTGCCATTTTTGGCAAGCAGGGGATCGCCTGGGAGTGGGGAGGCTGCGGGGATGACGTGGAGTTTGGCTGCGAGGCATCCAGGAGCTTCATGGACGCCAAGAGAAGGAAGACCCAGAGCGACATTCGGACACTGATCGATCTTCACAACTACGAAGCTGGAAGGCTGGTACAGGCATGGAGCTTAGTCTGCCGCAGGCTGGGTGTAAGGGCTTCATGGGACCTTAATACACATTACAGTACAGTGCTTAATGTTGTTAAGGTGTCATGAAGGTCTTGCACGGCAAAGTTGACGATTGATTCAGCATTCTCATTATTTCAGGAGGATTCACATAGACACTGTCAGTGGAAAATCTGCGCAGTCAGTTTTTCTGTGTATGCAGGGAATGTTATGAAGGTCTTATATATAAATGTATTATTAACAGTTAATAGTTATTGAAAGTATGAACACCTCACCTGACCTTGTGTCAGTTATCTAAGACTTACCCTACTACTCTGGGACTGTGTGCATTATTTACACCTTATCATTGCTAATCCTATATATGTCAATATTATAAACTAGCAAAAAGACTTTTAACTTAAGCTACCTTCAGCGAGGGGTCAAATGCAGGTAAAGTGGCAGGTGTAAGGTCTACTGAGGGAGTTTGTTTCCCAGATAGCAGGTGTACACCTGGAGAGATCTGCAAAACAGCAACCCCTCCTGCAGGTTATCTTCTGTGTACATCTAAATGATGCCCTAGAGCAGATGAAAAGGGGAATTCTTCTCAAATAGGGAGGGTGATTTTATCTTACCAGCCCACCTCGATCTTTACCCTCAGGCAGTGAGGAATCACATGCGGATGGAGTGTAAATGTCACGGACTGTCTGGCTCCTGCTCTCTGAAGACTTGTTGGAAGAAGATGCCCCACTTCCGAGAGGTGGGTGACCGTCTCCTGCAAGGATATGACCGAGCTTTCAGGGTGATGGGCAGCAATGACGGCAGGACGCTGGTACCCGCCGGCCAGGGCGCGAAGCCCCCAGACAGCCTGGACCTCGTCTACTCGGCAGAGTCTCCCGACTTCTGCCTTCCCTGCAGATGGACGGGCGTACTGGGCACGAGGGGCCGCTCCTGTGATAGCTCGGCGGCTGGCCTAGGGGGGTGCGACCTGCTCTGCTGTGGCCGTGGGCACACCAACCAAACGGTCCTGGTGGAACTGAACTGCCTCTGCAGGTTTTACTGGTGCTGCAAAGTGGAATGTGAGACGTGCTCCACCAGGAAGCAGCTCACTCTCTGCCTCTAGATCTCTCTGGGCTGAGGATTTCACAAATGTCTTAACTCTATAAGCCTGTAACCTAGTTTTTTTAAGTTACAGAGAAGCTCGTAACCTAGTTTTTTTTAAGTTACAGAGGCTTGCAGTCAGTTTTATCTTCTGGAATATACTAGAGGTGGAATATACTGATAGGTCTCAGTCCAGAACTTATGCCAGGAGTCTATTTCTAGAATGCAATTGTAGAATTCTAGACTGACTGTCAGGTTCTAGGACCTTCTGGAATTCAATGAGATATTATTTTTCCATACATTCAGAATTTCAGAATTTTCTAGATCATAAGGAAGGTTAACTTTTGTAAATCCAGAACAAACCGTTAAAACTGTACAGTGCATTCTTGTGGCAAATACCCTAACCATTACTGGAAACTTAAAATCAACAAGGCTAAGAGAGTATCCTGGTCAGTCATTACTTAACAATGTAAAAAATGGCACAATGAAAAATGCGAATACTGAAGTTCCTACATGGAGCACACACACCATATCGGTCATCAGGAATAGTCGCCTGGATTAATGGCTGTTTTAACGGAGATTAGATTTTTTATACACTTTTATACCATTCCTGCTTGTTGTACAGCTGTTTTTTTAAAGCATCTTAAATTCAGTAGGTGACGAAGCATTACAAAAGATTCATCCATACATCTTCTGAAACCACTTATCCTGTTCAGGGTCGTGGGGGGTCCGGAACCTATCCTGGAAGCTACAGGCACGAGGTGGGGAACAACCCAGGATGGGGGGCCAGCCCATCACAGGGCGCACTCACACCTATGGGCAGTTTGGTAAATCCAATTAGCCTCAGCATGTTTTGAGACTGGGGGGGGGGGGGGGGGGGGTGGGAACCATAGCCCCCGGGGGAAACCCCACAAGGACACAAAGAAAAAAAGCAAACTCTATGCACCTGACCCCCAGTCCCAGAGGTGTGAGGCAGCAGTGCTAACCACTGCACCACCATGCCCCTACCTTTAAAAGACTGGCACATTTTATTTATGGGCATACTCTTGTCACCAAGGCCACAAAAAAGTCCCTATTCGGTTATTTAATTTTTGCATCCTCTAACAGTATCTTAATTCCCAAATAATTCACTGTACAACTATGCAAAGTTCTCTGCACCACCTCTGCACAAAGAATGCCTGAACATCAACTACTTGACAAGAACAACTATAACAGAAATAATCTGAAAGAATATTTTTCATTGGTGTTTCACTGGGTATCACAATGTGGTTCCTAACTGGGAGGCTTGAGGGTATAGCTGTTGCTATGACAACCAAACTCTATTCATGTCACGTTTGACCTTGCCAGGGAATGAGAGACCTACCCGTAGTCCTTGCATTCAAAGTAGCTGTTCCGAGCAGTGTTGACATACCATGGACCAAACCTATTTTTTGCAGTAAGTTACCATTCAAATAACTCAACCTTGAATGCCGTCATGGATGCAAACGGTCACATAAGGCTGAAACTAAGGACCAGATGTACCGCACAACCCATCTCCCATTTATAGTTACATTTTACCATGAATTTTTTTTTTACATTTTATAGTAGGATATCACTATTATACTGTATGTTATGCTTTGTCTTAAGATGTAAAGCACCATACTGCTTTGTGATGTTATATAACTTTGTGGGGTGACAAAGCATCACAAATAGGTGGGTGGATGGAGGACATGGTCACTTTAGATTGGTATGGGTTAGAAAAAAGACAGGGAGGGAGGAAGAGAGGAGGGCAGCCATTTGTGGTTCAGCTCGGGAAGAAAGAGAGTGAAATGAAAGAAGCACCAGGTGAGTGTGTTTGGGGCCAGAAGGCGTCACATTAACGCTGGCATTCCCAAGCCTTGGGATGGCCAGCCCCACTCACCAGGCCCTTAACTCCCAGCTCCCTGGGCATTCCCCAGGCCCCTAACCCCCAGCTCCCTGGGCCCTCCCCAGGCCCCTAACCCCCAGCTCCCTGGGCGCTCCCCAGGCCCCTAACCCCTAGCTCCCTGGGCATTCTCCAGGCCCCTAACCCCCAGCTCCCTGGGTGCTCCCCAGGCCCCTAACCCCCAGCTCCCTGGGCGCACCTCCGGGTTGCTGTCCTTCACAGCCAAACTTGCTCTCACAGACAGATGGGGGTCAATAAATTAGTCCTAAGCCATCCCATTTGCGGATCTGTGACCATACAAACATGTGTGCCCCCCCCCACACACATTATAATTGCATGTGAACTCTGTAGCATGTTAAAAGACACCATGTGCACACGTTAGTATTTTAAACATATTGAATCATAATTACATTTGAGTTATTAAGGAACAGCTTAGACAAGGTATAAAATAGTTAATGCTTTTAAACGGGTCATATACATTACATTTGGTTGTTGCTGGGAAATCTCAAAGCATGATCTCCAAAACCCAAAAGTAAACATAAAACACGGGTCCGCCTTCAGGAAAAAGAGACACTAAAGCTTGGTACAGTAGTAGTTTAATTTTAATTACACCATTGCAGAAATGGTTGTTTAACCCAGTTGGTTTAATAAAATGTATGTCACGGTTTCCCTGCCTTGGCTCTTAAACACCACGTGAGAGTATAGCTAGGAAACCTCAGCCCGTGCCAAGGCTCGCTAACCCTCGCCGACGTCGTTTCCAATCTCTGCCTTTTTTCCGGCCTGCTTTAAGCCGCCTGCCCCCAGGCCCCCCGTCTGCGTCTCAGCACAATAAAAAGTGGCATTTGGGGTTATTTTTCCAGTTTGAAATGGCTTCTCACCGTTTGAGGCTCGAGTTGACATTCTCCAGGAGTTGGGTCTGCAGAGCAGTAGGCAGGCGTTGGGCGAGCGGACCGCCTGGGACTCGTCGCTACGGGGTCCGACTTTCTCCCCTTTGCTCTGACAGCCCTGGACCAGCGGATCTGGCCCCAGCCGGCAGAGCACCAGCAGATTTACGGAAACGACGTCAGTGTGTTTCGGCTGGGTTCCTAGTCGGAATGGGACGCAAATTTGCCTGGATTGGTCAAAAAAAAAGCGATGGTTCTGTTGCCAGGTCTTTCATTAAATCCAGTTTTTCATAGTCATCCTGTATCTTATATGTATAAATATGTATATTTATCCCATATCTATAAATCGTTACTGTAGTATTTTGCATACGTCACATACATGAAAAAATGACAAAACATTGCTGCAGGCCCTATGCAACAATGGTGTACAATTCCTGAAAAACATATCCTAAATCTTGCCATACTCATAAATCATATATGATTTGGATGCATCTCTGTGACTACCACTAAATCCCGTATTTGTGCTAATGCCGTATTGTACAGCTTCATTAAGTGCAGCAAAATTGTTCCTGCTTCCATCATTCTGTGAACAAATGGTCTCTGTTAAAGATCTGGTTTTGTTTTAAACCTTAGACTTGACACACAAGTCAAGAAGACCTTCAAACCCAAGTCACATGGAATTAAGGGGGCTGCATGGTGGCTTGGGCATGGTAGCATCATACCTGCATCGTTGTGGGTTTGACTCAGGGGTTTTATATTACCTTCTCCTTGCATTTGTGCCAGATCTCCCTATATACTCCAGAACCAATAATGACCCTCAGATAAACTTTTAGCTGAAATGACTGATCTCTCTTTAACTTGCATGAGAGGATGAATCAGTGATCTGTAAGAAATGTATACGTTTACTGACATAAGAATATGGAATAAGGAGATGATTGTGCACAAATTGGTCAGTAACAGAATTTCCAACACCGTCGGTCGTGTGAATGTATGCGTGTTTTGGTGGAAATCGTTATCACGACCAGGATCCGTGGGAAAAACAGGGGAATGGCAGATTTTTTCTCACCAATATGATGTTCCGTTAACCTGTACACAAAGAGTTGTTATGACTGCGACCGACTGTGGAATCTCCAAATATAGCGGAACTCAGAATCTTTCTCAGCCCTTGAACTCCGATCATAGGCGATTTTACCGAGGTTCGCCCCCTGCTGGTCAGATGAAAATGCTATTTCAACATGTTAAGTGAATAAAATAAAATCATATTGTAAAGTTAGATTCGAAAATGTTGCCTGTGCTAATAATAATTTATTGGAAATGTATTTACTTTTTTTAAATGTATTTATCTGGAGAAATGGTCGTGCTCTCACTGTGCACCCCCGGCAGGAAAGTTTAGAGTCGCTTATGACTACGATTGACGATGGTGTCTGTGGTGCTGCTGTGACGTTCCCTCCGGAATCCCTCCAGGTATACCTTGTACTTGCACAACTATTAAATGAACGCAAGGTGGAGCTATTTAAACAGTATATTTCTGGGCAACTGGCCTCAATGTAAATTTCAAGAAGTATTCAATCATCAGAAAGTAACCAGCTTAATGACATGCAATTTGGAGTATTAGTGTGTTATATATAATTTTTGTTTTCATTTGTATATTATATTTCATACATTTCATATTTTAATTTAGTACTTTACAACACTGAGCTCATGCAGTCATTCACATTTTAAAACTTGGCTGATAAATTATGACCTGGTCATATATATATATTAGGGCTGTCAAAATTGACGCGTT
>JAODKM010000034.1:19829234-19841434 GCA_026780845.1 Petrocephalus sullivani
GTTGTCTCCTCCTTTTCTGTCCCCCCCTCCGCCGGGCGGGTTTGTTCCAAAAAATTTTTTTTTTAGTTTTCTTTTTTTCTCCCCCCCCAAATTTCCCCCCCCCCCCCCCCCATAAACATGCACATATGCATACGAGTCACCAGCCCACGGAAACGATGAGCGGCAAGGGGGAGAGGAGTAATTAAGCCATCAAAAATATCATACTCACTGATCTGGTGTTGTTCCACATATCCTGAAGTTTTTGCCCTTGGGAGGGGGGAGGGGGGCAGACACGCAAAAATGCTGGTAATCCCTGTCGTCATCTGCTCGACACTCAGCTTGACAGTCCACCCGTCATGAAATCCCTCCAAGGTGGACGGGAGGAGGTAATGGAGTCTAGGTGAGGCTCTATTCAAAGGCCCAATGAGACAAGTTCCAATCCGCATTCAGGCTTTAATGCCGGTATTATGCCTTCAAAACATGGGGTCAGAGCCAGTTCAGAACTTGTTTGAACTGGAAGCCCCTAAGCATTCATCAGCTTAGATTAATGTGTGAATTGTAAAAGCACAAAAAACTGATTCCAGTTCATCCCCTTAATAGAGTCTGAATTAGGAAGATTAAACCAAAACAAAGGAGTTTTCTTTCATGTCAGCGTAAATGCAGTTAGAAAAAGCGCTTTATAACCGAGCTTCTGGAATCTCAAAATCAAAGTGAAGTAATTTGATCATTACTCACTTCAGAGTCTATTTAGGAAAAAAGAGCCAGTTACTGTATTCCAGCCTAAATATATTAAAATATATTTTCCGTACTGTTGTACATTTTTTTTCTGAATTGAACAATTTATGATAAAAAAGAGGATTGTACATCATGATCAGACTCAAATGCATTTTCACACATCGCAGTGGTGTCCTCTCTGAACTGGACTAATTTATGTTCTATGAACCTCTCATAGAGGCAGCATCTACTGTAGGTTAGTATGCTTTTTTCTGGCCTTCATTTTGGCCTAATAAAACTGACTAATAATAAAGAGTGGGTTTCTTAGTTTTGTGGTGGTGTTCTCTGGGGCCGAATGTTTTTCAGTTTCCCACAAGTAGACAAGCAACCGGGAGAAACCTCTGTCTGTTCGCTCTCCCGGGGAGTGCTTTCTGACTGCTTCCACGTTAATGCGTCTGCATCATGGACGAGGAGACGCTTGCTCAGGAAGATCATAAACAGGCGACTCAGCAGCCAAACGGCACTGCATCTCTCAGCGGGAGACGCCAGCGATCTGGGTCAGGCGTGTAACCGGAACTCGCGATTACAGACAGCGCGCGGCAGTCAGGTGGATCATAAAACACGTCGGGGCGCGTGAGGGCAGGGAGGGACTCCGCGATGCATTACCGCAGGTGGCCGATGGTCGTGGGGGGGACCTAGCGGGAGCAGCCGGTTCCCCCCCACAGGGCCAAGCTGCACAGGAGGCCTGGGTGTCTCTCTCCTCTTGATTTCATATTCAAGCTCAGTTTACAGAGCAGGGAATGGTTTAGGCGCGGCCCACAACTGGTGTGGCCACGGCAGACCCCCGTAGATAAGGCTTAGTGCATCCGGTGCAGAGGAATGTTCTGAAAAGGGAGTGACAGAGGCCATAGATGGAGAGAAGGGTTCTGCCCCTCCCTCTCCTCCCACACACTGTTAACTGCCCCCTCACTCCACCTTCCTGAAACTCTCCATCCTCCAGGCTTCAGGGAGAGCGCCTTTGCCTATGCCATCGCGGCGGCCGGCGTGGTGCACGCCGTTTCCAACGCCTGCTCCATGGGCAAGCTGAAGGCGTGCAGCTGTGACGAGAAGCGGAGAGGCGACGAGGAGGCCTTCCGCGTCAAGCTGAACCGTCTGCAGCTGGAGGCCATCCACCGGGGCAAGGGCATGGTGCACGGCGTGATGGAGCATTTCCCCGCCGAGGCCCCGGGGCCCCAGGACTCCTGGGAGTGGGGCGGCTGCAGCCCTAACGTGGAGTTTGGCGAGCGCTTCTCCCGGGACTTCCTGGACTCCCGCGAGATGTACAAGGACATCCACGCCAGGATGAGGCTCCACAACAACAAAGTTGGCAGGCAGGTGAGGCGTGACATCACACCGCAGCGATGCGCTGTGCTTTTGTGGGGGTGGGGCCACATGATGCTGTTAGGGTGGGAGATGATGTCAGGCCCAGATGACTCAGCACGGCTCCGTTACTGCCTCCGATTACAGATGCCAGAGGAGAGAATCACTTCTTAATCTTATAAGGGAGCGTTCCGTCCAATTACCTCACTTTGAAAAAATCCCAGCGTAACCGAGGAAACATATCTATTTGCTTAGCTTGAGCGGTAGCAATAGTCAGCATGTTCGACGCCGCACACATTCTTTTATTCATTATTCCATGATTTTCCCGCTTAATTCCCTCATGCAGGAGGAATGGCTTAAGCTCAGATATTCATTGGTCAACAGCCAGAGGCAGTTAAATTAGTTTTTTAATGTAATTAATTAGCAAATTTGTGTAAATGAGATGTGTATTATAAAGAATATTCCTAGTATCACCGTCTATCATGTCACACTATAAAGAATATTATGTATAATTAAAAGGGAAATCAGCAGAAGTAATCACCATTGCTATAAGTGTTAAATGTCCACCCTGATGAACATGGAAGACAAGGTACAATAACTCATATATTGCAATTTCGGGGAGGAAGTGGAAGAAGTAGCATAAAGCGTGCACATTCCTGCGGCTTTTATACACTGCAGCCGACGCGCTGAAGGCCGTTGTCCTGCGTCAGTCTGCACTCCATGCTGCTCTGCTCCGTCTGTGCGCCACGCTGCCACTGTTTACATATAATGTACAGAAATCTCCATAAAATCTCCATCCGATTCCGTGTGCCGCTGGGTGTACTTAACACCGCCGTGATTATCCTGCCTTATTTGCCCGGGAATTTGCTGTGGCTTCGTTCGAGGGAAGCTCAGCAGGGGTTTGCTGGAGGGACCGCACCTGGGGACCTCTATTAAGGCACCATAAACTGGAAGAGGTGGGCTGGAGCTGGGCCACTTTGATCAGCTGATGTTAAACTGTAAAGGTTAATGGGGTTCAAAGGGTTCGGACGATTATAAACTAAAGAGGCGTGACTAGATCTAAGTGGCTGTTTAATGACGGCCTGAAAGACACCCTCAGAAATCTATGTTTGGAACTTCACCGCCTGTCCTGTATGACAATGTCAGATACACTGCTGATATACTGATACCTGCTAGCTATCACGGGCCGATCTCTGTGCTCATCATTGAGGCATTCAGACACAGTTCTTCTCCTGCCGGCTGTCTTTGTTCCCAGCTATGGGGGGAGAACATTCCCGACCATCCCTAATTGCTCTCGCGGCTCCCACACGCACACATGAGAGCAGCAAATTGCTCCCCGTCCACCGTTTCCTGCAGCAGCAGTTCGGCCGCATTTATCTCCTCCATCAGCTTGCTGTCGCTCCCCTTGATTATTCAGACAAAACAGAAGTGTGGGCCGGGCCCCAGCAGCAGATAACGGCCCAGCGATACATCTAATGGCACAGCAGTGAGGGCGGGCCCATGCCAGACAGAGCACAGCGGCGAACTGCATGGCAGAATTCACACCGCGTGTTACACAGATCACTACCCACGTGTCTTGGTATTTGTTCAGCTGGTCATGACACTTGTGAGGAAAAGGAGGTCTGTATGTGACCTTCAGAGCACTGGATTATTGTTGAGTTTCCCTTTTATGATGTTTTGGGGGTTTCTTCGACATTTCAAACCCGTAAACAAAGTAGAGTCAGTGATAAACATGATAACAGGCACAATGAGGAGCTCTGGGTGTTTGAGAACTTATTTAGTAATCCTTGGCCGGATAATCAATAGTGTAAGGGTAAAATCCACCTGCCCTTGTTCAGTGTTCCTGAACGCACCTGTGTGATTGCCTGTCAGGTGTCTAAATTTCACAATAAGTTCAAAATCTCTCCTGATTTCCAGG
This sequence comes from Petrocephalus sullivani, assembly GCA_026780845.1. Taxonomy (NCBI): domain Eukaryota; kingdom Metazoa; phylum Chordata; class Actinopteri; order Osteoglossiformes; family Mormyridae; genus Petrocephalus; species Petrocephalus sullivani. The sequence goes on from JAODKM010000034.1 coordinate 19,833,205, forward strand.
ATGAACAGGGCTTGAATAAACCATGGAGTATTCCGGGAAACCAATCAGGCATCATAAGCTCATTGCCAGGAGATCGTGATACGATAGCAGCAGGAAACTCAGAGGGGTGTGATGATTCATAGGTGGGCGGGGCAGAGAGTGATGGAGGTAATCAGGGGAATTACTAAACATTTATGAAAAGGGGCGAGGCTAAGCCTTAACTACTGGGGTCTCAATTTAATGAAAATCAATGAGAAGGTACTACAACTTATTAATGTACATTTATTTGGGGGGACTAAAGAAAGTTTTATGGGCTAAAACCTAGCGTAAGGCTGATTTCAGTTACATCACCTGTGACTTGTGAGCATACCATGAGCATACACATTGCGTGATGCTCATGGCCAAAGCGAGAGTCACATTGCTGTGATTCTTATCGTAATTTGAATTGTGTATCACAGTTGCTGTAGAAATGTGACAGCAGCAAAGTTGTGGTCTGTGAGCATCCTGAAGCAGTGGCGACCCCCCTAATTGAGTTTCGAGTTTCCCACCCACCTTCCCGCAGCCGGCGATCGCTCAGCGACATCAGAGATTGCAATCAAACCTGGGGGGCGGTGGGGGGGGTGCTTCAGAGAGCAGCCTCACCTTGTTGTTCTATCCTAATGCACCTGAAACCAGGTGAGGTCCCAAGTAGCGGGTGGTGGTCACGCCCACTAACCCACCCCTGTTCAGAACGGCTCCCCCAGTGGCGGGTATGTGCCGGCTTCTCCGGGGCCCACATGTCCTCTCATGCCTGCTCGTGGTTCTCAGGAGGGCCGCCCTCGTTAAAAGCCCTAATTAGAGGCTGCTGGTAGTTTGGAAACAGATGTTTAAAGCCAGTGAGAGACTCAAGACATCAAACGCAGCAGAGAGTAGCAAGACCATGGCCCTTCCATCCTCAAAAGCAGTGTTTTTACAGTGAGCTTTGAGGGGGGCGGGGGGGGGGTCATTGAGAGATGAGGCACGTGTGCGACAAGTCGGGAGGCAGAAGGGGGATGGACCGTCATGTAACCGACGTGTGGCCCTTTAAATGTGTCCGAAGGGTGACAAAATTCTTTATATTTAATGTAGGCCTGAAACTGTAAGGAGGGGACCATGTCTGCACATTTACAGTAGCCGTGTGCTGCCGGCCCAGTTCAGTCAAAGTGGACTCTGTAGGGTGGAATGGCGTTTCCAGCGTCAGATAGCCTCCAATGTGAGGCACTGCCTTGCACATCTGGACTCAGGTTATGGAGCATAGCCTTGACTCAGTGTTTGCAAGACACTGTTTCTTTACAGATGCACCTGTTCTTGGAAATCATACTCATAATGTGCCATATTTCTCACACAGACTCTTATTATACAATATGATCATATTTTGAGGTGCTGCATTGATGCATAATTCATCTATCCAGCTGGGTCTTTTTCAGCAAGACAGGGGACACCCTAGATAGCTAGGCACATGTACACACATGCAGACATGTACACATGTACACACATACACACATGCACACATATATATATATGTACACACACATACACACATGCACACATATATATATGTACACACACATACACACATGTACACACACTCATGCACTCAGGGTAATTCACTCAATCATTTGTTTTGAACTGCGGACGGAAACCCATGCTGTATGTGGAAGACATGGAACCCTCCTTAATGAATAATAATACATTTCATACTAATAATTTATAATAAATCTTCTCCGCTGGGTGCTGAGATGTACTTGAAACATGGTTAGTCTCAGCACCAGTAAAAGACGACATCCAGTAGATCTGAGTGAGCATGATGTTCAGTAGTTACCGGATTGCTAACCACAGCAAATGCCCTTTGACCTGGAAGCAGTCGCTCTGGAGGAAGCCCATCTAGCAGAGCCGGGTGAACTGGGTGTATAACTCACTTAAAGGTGCGATAAGTGAAAGCGGTAACCTGTGAGTGATAGGCTGAGCGGGAGAGCACTTCCTGCTCCTCAGTATACCCCACGCTTTTTACGAGTGACTGTTGTAGCTCTGCTTCTTCAAGACTTCTCCTTGCACTGGCAAGGCAGGTCTCTCAGAGTTCTCACCGGGTGAGGTATAGCATTCATGAACAGCAGTCCTCAAATTCAGAATGGCATTAACTGGCTACAGCCCCAGTGTGCGAGCACTGTATCCTGTTTTGTCTCAGTCTGGTACCAGTTAGGATAGTGTTCATTTCATGCAAGTTTGAGCGACCCAGGTGTGCCGGGAACATCTCATCCACAAATGACCCTATGGAAGACATTCATAACCAGCTGTTTCCTGTGCAAGCAATATCAAAATATTTTCATTGACTCAAAGCATCACATTTTCAATGGAATTGAAGGTTCCGATCCAAAGTACTTGCAGTGTTTTCTGATTTATAGATATTTGAACACAGATAAAATATTAAAAACCAGGCAAATTATCTTTAGCTGCACACATTAACAATTTGCTGCACAAGTCTTAAATTAACAAAGTACAGTTTTACCCACTACCATGCAAAAATAGTTTTTGTCCTTTTTAAGTTCTTTGTTTAGCATTGACAGTTCTTAAGGAAACTGAATTGTGGATACATGTAACTAGACAAGTGACTATACTTGTGACAGCAAGGTTGCTAGATTAAGTCCTTGGGGGTATACTGCTGCCTTGAATTATCTGTGCAATCCTTAACCTGCGTCAAGCACACGATTCAAGTTGGAATAAAAGCAAAAATTGTGACTCAGCAGATTCATATATTGTAAAGCAAAATAACATTGCTATAGGTTACTGTCAAAGGCGACAGCGCTCATAGGGGTGTGGACAGGATGATCGCAGCATGCCCCTGTTTCCTGTTGTTTGCTGGGATCTCCCAATTTATACCAGGGGGGCTGACAGATGAGCACATTGTTGAAAAATGGGGTGGCCAGACGGTCATGGGCGGGACATCCTCAGTAGCGATGTGAGTTTGCTTTTGTCACGAAAGATCGCGACTGCACAGTGACCATCCAGGCCCGTCCTTATTGTCACGTGGTGGAACGGAAGCGTGTTCAAGCCCGTCACGCCCAAACGAAAAGCTTTCCGTTCACAAGCAAGCTGATCAGACTGAATGGTCCCACCATAGATTATATCCAACCCAACTCAGACATCATGCCACCATCCTAGATTACATCCAGCCCAGATCAGGTCATCGTTGTTTGCATGAGGCGGAACGGAAGCTTGTTTAAAGCTTACACGCCCAACTGAAAAGCTTTCCCAATTAGGGCCAGCCAGAAAATTAGGATTGTTCAGATAGGAAAGCAAATTTATTAACAGAAAATTTGTTTAGACATTCATGTAGCATGTACCTCCTGGAGTCTTATGTGATGAGGTATGGTGTGTTGTCTCCTTCTGGGTTACAGTCTTCCACTGGTCATCTCACAAGTGCAGTGTCACTGCCTTTGTTTTGATTTTCATTTCATAGCCAGATGTTTCTATGTGATTCATTGTTGACGCACATTAATGCTGAAGTCCATCGGCTGATGTGTTTGCCCTTAAAAGGTGGTGTTCTATCATCATATATCCAAGAGGGTGCCCTTGTGTCTGAGTTGGGGAATTTAGTCTAAGGTCATGAGTTTAGGTCTTATGCGTGTTGTATGTTACATAGGATGGTGGTATTCAGTCTCATTTGGGTTGTATGCAATCTGGGATACGGATAGCCTGGTCGGGTTGTAAGTAATCTAGGATGAGGACATTGGATCTGGGTGGGATTTTGTGAAACCTTAGATGATGATATTGAGTCTGGGCCACATTGTATGTAATCTAAAATGATGAAATGGAGTCTGGCTCAGGTTGTACATAATCTAGGATGATGACATTGAGTTTGGGTCAGGGTGTAACCCGGGACGATGGTTTTGAGTGGAGTGCTCTTGACCCCTCCTCTCCCATCCTTTGCCCTCGCTGTCAGGTGGTGATGGACCACATGCGCCGGAAATGCAAATGCCACGGCACGTCGGGCAGCTGCCAGCTGAAGACGTGCTGGCAGGTGACGCCGGAGTTCCGCGCGGTGGGCGCCATCCTAAAGGAGCGCTTCCAGGCGGCTACGCTCATCAAGGCACACAACCGCAACACGGGCCAGCTGGAGCACGCGCACGCCCCGCACCGCCGCCGGGCCAGCCACGGCCAGCTAGTCTACTTCGAAAAGTCGCCCGACTTCTGCGACTGCGAGCCGCGCTCCGACTCGGCCGGCACCAGGGGCCGGATCTGCAACAAGACCAGCACGGGGACGGACAGCTGCGAGAGCCTGTGCTGCGGCCGGGGACACAACATCCTGCAGCAGACCAGGACGGAGAGGTGCAACTGCAGGTTTCATTGGTGCTGCTACGTGGTGTGCCAGGAGTGCCGGATAACAGAGTGGGTGAGCGTCTGCAAGTGACCATGCGGACGGGCCAGCGCGGCCCCCGCCCCTCACCCCCCCAGCCTGCCAATGGACTGCCGCAGAAGGAGACTGTCACGAGCCGCGTGCGAATCGTGCAAGGTGTGAGCTCGACCTCCGCAGTTCAGATTGATTGTTCAGATCTGCACTGCACATTCATTTCAGAAGGTATTTTTTAAGTTAAGTAATTTAATAAAGTGTTTTTTTTTTTATTTTACTGGAAACTGAGTTATCGTAAAAGTATTTAAATGAGCTATTGAGAATGAACCGATTATCTTGTTTTCTAATGTAAATATTTGTAACGAAAAAAATGCCTGGGGTTCCGGTACTTTAAAAAGCACTGGAATTAATAAGAGAGGTTTAAAAATAATTATAACAATCATACTTTTATTAAAACAGTGATGCACTGTGCCTTCCCCTTACTCTCAATTAAACCAGCAGACTAGCAGATTAAGAAACAACACATAATTAAAAATTATGTCATTGGATATTGTATTTCTGAACACTAAGATTCCATGAAATGGTTATACAGTGACCCTCAAATTGTATGTCTTGGATTCCCTGTCAGCTGTAGAGTAACAGCATTCCGCATATTAGTGTCTGTTAATGGCCATAAACTGTTTCCCAATTTTTAATGCTCCTTTCTAAATTCGATATTGTCCTAAAACAGAGCTTGCCACCCAATCAGTGTATAGATACCTCACCTTGCTTTTCATTCATACGGAAAGCTGTTGCATAGTATAATTTCACATTGTTGATGGACTTTACATTCATGTGAGTGTGGGTTTGCACACAAGCATCCCTAAGGAGAGTGATATGGAGGAATTTTGCATTTTAATTAATGTGGTAAAATGATATTTGTTCACGTATAGAAATGTATATTTTTAGTGTAATGTTTTGTAAGTTATTTTTTATTTTTGTGGATAACTTAATATTTGTAAACATATTGAAAAAGCTAAGGCTAGGAATGATCGCGGAAATGGTATCCAATAAAATATGTTAAAATATGATAAAAAAGTACAGAAATCCACTATGAATGTTTCTTTTTTTTTTACATCCATCCACCTACGTGTCCATCTTTTATATTTGCTTTTGTACTGCAGCATTGCAGTGATTTTCCATCTAACTGTTGATTTTGCTGCCGTCACTGGCAACGTGGAGTTCTCTCATTTGCTGAAGACTTTACGCAGCAGCTGATACGATGTGGGTGGGGTGGGGTCGGGGGGGCGGGGGGCACAGGGAGTTTCCAACACAGCACAGTCCCGGCAAACCCTATCTAAACATTTCACCCACCCCCCCACTCGAGCTGTGGGCACATGCCCATGATTCAGAAACAAAGGCTCGTGTCTGTCAGTCACATCCCACGGCCTGAGCCAATATCCCCAGGGGCATCGGAGTTAACTGGAGGCTTCCTCTACAGCCAAGGTACATATCAATGCTCCTGATACCTTTATATAAACATGCAGCATGCTGCAATTCTGCAAGCTATCTGCACAGGACTGTACAGGGTCTCCCTACTGCAGTATCAGTACTGCAGTATCTGCGACACAATGCTGCGAATGAATTGGGGAAACTGCAGGACGACCTTCATGGCAAATAAGTCCCGTTTTCCATGCAAACGAAAGAGTGTCCAGCCATCAATGACCTGGCCAACGGCTGACCCGAAATACCGCGATCTGACCCGGGTTTGGGAAAGGCTGGTAGCATTTAAACCTTCAAATTCAGAACCATAATTTTGGAGTTCTGGAGTTATTGTAGCTTGGCTTTGTTTTGTTTAGGTTCTAAAGGCCTTACAAAATAAGGCCGAACAGAGAAAAAACATGCTCAGATGAGAAAGACTCTGGAAATGTCAATGCTGAATTTAATGTGTACGTTTAACATATATCACACATGTCATGCTACACAAATATTGCTTATATGAAGACTAAGTATATATTATAACAGCATGTGAAAGTTCAAATATAACGCAATGAAACGCCTACCCAGCTTTAATCCCACCCTATAATTAACTGAATCTGGAATTGCCTTGTTGGAGAGGACAAATGGTCTTTTAGGACTTCTGCATACACACTCCCATAATGCTTTGAACTTAGCAAAGAAACAACGCAGGCTGGTCGAGCCACTCGACAGTAACCATGAGATGTGAAATCACATGCTGGATTACAGCCAAACACAACTGACTGAACACCCTCTCAGTCAGTTCGATGTGTTTATGTCTGTTAACTGAAGGTAAAATTAAACTAACATAAGTTTCTCTCACTGAGTTGCATGCGTCTGCTACATGTATTGGTCAACTGAAGGCCGAAACTGAACTATTTCAACATTCTCCAAGGCCCTCTGGGTTGCTCAAAGGTTGAAGTTAATTTGTGTCCTTTGTATTAAACAAGTGCTCAATCAAATCATGATTAGTCAAGTAGCCAGCAGGTAGACTAGTTAAGATGCATAATTGTGAGGTGAAGGCTACCTGTCCAAACTCCCACAAGAGCGCTGGTGCAGAGCTGTTGGGAGGGCCTCCAAAAAAATGCCAGCTGAACAACTCAATGCAATTAAATATGATAAAGGCTTTCCAAGTAATTAAATGTGACAAAAGCTTTCCAAGTAGGCTGCAAGTGAATCAAAACAACACGGGCGGATGAAGGTGGTAGGGAAGTTACCACAACTGAGCAACACAAATTTATTCTGCGGCATGCTATGCATCTTAAAAAAACAGGATAGAATCTAGTTATGTAGTGTTATGTGTAAGATCAAACAGGGCAGTCACATGACATTCAATCACTGCTCTTCAGCTTCATTACCAATGCACTTTCATCCTAAGGAGAGCATACCGCCGCCTGGTGCCTCGTGATCCTCGGGATTTAACTTCCATTTGAACCTCCCATTTAGTTGTCTTGCGCATTTTCCATCATGACAACATCAAACTACCATTTTCAGATTTACGGTTTTATTGGAGGCGTGGATGTAGCCAGCAGGTTAGCCCAGGTTAGCCCAGGTTAGCCCAGGTTAATCCTGTGGTCAGTGTGGATCCCAAAGCCCCAGTGCAGCGATGGGGTTAATCCTGTGGTCAGTGTGGATCCCAAAGCCCCAGTGCAGCGATGGGGTTAATCCTGTTGTCAGTGTGGATCCCAAAGCCCCAGTGCAGCGATGGGGTTAGTCCTGTGGTCAGTGTGGATCCCAAAGCCCCAGTGCAGCGATGGGGTTAGTCCTGTGGTCAGTGTGGATCCCAAAGCCCCAGTACAGCGATGGGGACACCATGCTGTAAAAATGGTGCTGTTCTTTGGATGAAATATAAAACTGAGGTCATACAAGCTCTCATCTCCTGAAAGAGTCGGGGTGGTACCCCGATGCCCTGGCTAAAATTACCCACTGTGGCCTAGTCATCCCTTATATCTAATAGGTGAATCCTCTCCTGCCCCTTCACCACCTTAGCTACTATGTGGTGAGGCCCAGGTACTGGTGCATCATCCAGGTTGGCACTATCCCACTGGTTCTCTAAAGCCCATTGGGTGTCTTAAAAAACACTACCCATTCATTCATTACTTGGTCCTGCCTCTTCCGTTAAGCCCATTCCCAGTCCCATCGGCAAACAAATTCTCAGCTCCATTTCCCAAGTCGCACGGTTGTATTCACCATCACACATATGATCAAATTTACTTTGTACACATGCTGACACATAAAAACTGCACGTTACTTTTGATAATGGACTGTCAATGGATGGAGGGAGGGTGAGTATCATAGACAAATGCAAGGCAATCCATGTAGGGAGCAGGAATATAAAGTACAGGTATTTTATGGGTCCTACTGAAATAAAGGTAGCTGATTATGAGA
>JAODKM010000034.1:19845431-19879626 GCA_026780845.1 Petrocephalus sullivani
TTGATACAAGGCAGGATGGATCCATGCTTTCATGTTGTTGATGCCAAATTCTGACCCTACCATCCGAATGTCACAGCAGAAATCGAGACTCATCAGACCTGGCAACATTTTTCCAGTCTTATATTGTCCAATTTTGGTGAGCCTGTGCGAATTGTAGCCTCAGTTTCTTGTTCTTTACTGACAGGAGTGGCACCCGGTGTGGTCTTCTGCTGCTGTAGCCCATCTGCCTCAGGGTTCGATATGCTGTGCGTTCAGAGATGCTCTTCTGCATACCTTGGTTGTAATGAGTGGTTATTTGAGTTACTGTACAGCTCGAACCACTCTGGTCATTCTCCTCTGACCTCTGGCATCAACAAGGCATTTTCTCCCACAGAACTGCCACTCACTGGATGTTTTCCTTTTTTCTGGCCATTCTCTGTAAACCCTAGAGATGGTTGTGCATGACAATCCCAGAAGATCAGCAGTTTCTGCAATACTCAGACCAGCCCGTCTGGCAGCAACAACCATGCCACATTCAAAGTCACTTAAATCACCTTTCTTCCCCATTCTGAAGCTCGGTTTGAACTGCAGCGGTTCATCTTGACCACGTCAACATGCCTAAATGCACTGAGTTGCCACCATGTGATTGGCTGATCAGTAATTTGCGTCAACGAGCAGTTGAACAGGTGTGCATAATAAAGTGGCCGGTGAGTGTAAATATTTGCCTTCTCAAACTAAAATATATAATGCAGCCCTCCCCATCGAATATGATGGCATTTTTTAAAAATAAATAGCATTGGTATAGTGGCTAAATTATTCATTTGAAGAATCCCAAACCACCTTGCTGACTCATCCTTCAGTGGGTGAGATTTCCCATAATGCCTCGGTGGCCCAAGAATCCAACGTAGATGGAGTCTTCACTTCGGCTTAAAACCACCATGGGTTGTGGTTCATATAATATTACTTATTTATTGAAATAATTCAAAATGCCACAGTCATTACCATGTTCACAGGCAGTAATTTTGTTGGGTGGGTCTGTTCATCACTCATGTCTAAGTAAAAATGGGTTTCAGCCAGTAAGAGTGAGCCAAACTCTGCAGCCTTTAAACTGCAACACTTGGGTGCAAATGGGACACCTATATGACTTCTTCATTTTAATCAGTGAAAATATTCGACCAAACTTGTCTGGCATGTAAAAGCACCTGTGTAGGTGACTGAACACCCACACACCAAATCTCAACTGATTTTTTCTTTTTTCACAAAAGAAGTGACCTGAGTATGTGATTGAGTTTAGCGAGTGGGCGTTCAGGACAGCCCTTTTGTTTAAAAAAACCAGAGAGCCCTGGGGCAGCTTCTCTCCCTCAAACAAAAGTCGATAAAGCTCTGCTCAGACCTGCAGCACTGAGCTGGGAGATCATTCTTGACATTTTTCCTCATCTCTCACCCAAGATCCTGCCCCCCCCCCGGTACGCCATAAAAGCAGATCACAAGTGCTTCATTTCGATTTCTCAAGAATGCCATTTTTTTTTTAACTCCCAATCAGTGTTATTTCTTTTGTGTTAATTTGCCTTGCAGCTGTACCATAGGCTGACATATTGTCAAATGGAAAGGCATTAGCTACACCCCTTACCACGTCTTATACGAAACTCAAACCTAGGAGCCCATTAGTTCGAAATCACTGAGCATCACCCTTTGAAAGTAGCTCTAGGGTTCTGACAACTCGACCCACTGGCACATAGGTTTTTATGACTTGCTCTTTACATCGTGTTAAGCATTCGAGGTAAAATGCAGCCAGAAAGGTCGCCTGGTACACGCTTCTTGTACCAGAGTCTGGGTTTGTGCCGTTTAAGAATAACGCCATGACACGTTTTCGGAGCCAGCGCTCCTGGCCCTGAACGAAAGCTGCTGCTGAAACACAGCTGGAATGTGGCAGGTGACAGAGTCACGTGTTCAGGAAAGGAGTCACGGTGGGTCTCCTCCTGCGGCTTGAACAGGGAAACCCTGGGCTTTCTCCCTTCCTGCCGCAGCTAGAGCATGGACACTGGGGCCTCTGTGCCTCGGGGCCCGTCCCTTCCGCCGGAGTCCTCGGGAAAATGGTCACAGAGCACCGCACTTCGGTACTGCAAAGGAAAACGGAGTGGCAGTGACTCCGGGAAGTCTGGAGGCTTGCGCCAGGTCATGGCGGCCCAGGTCGGTGCCGCGTCTCCTCGGGGCACCTCTCAGGCGTCCGGGCAGCGCACCGAGACGTCTCTGAAACCTGACGTTCCTTCTGATGTGTAAATTCAATATGTCCCAGGCTGCCAAAAATGTGACTCGGGACACATCTTTCAAAGACTGAGGGAATAAGGACACATTTATGAGGATTATGACATCAGAGTATCTCTTTACACAGCTTAAAATACAAAGGGATAGGAGAGTAGCTCAAAGGCATAACAAACACACGGTATCACAGGTATAGTACAGGTCCAGGGCTGTTAGCCACAGTCTAGCATCCAAGAGCTTCTCATATCTAACTGATGGAATGTATTCATCCTAATCAACATTAGCTTAGTTTTGAATTTGACTTAAGGACAGAACTATGAAGTCAGCCCTCATGGGGCTTTATATCTTTCACACGCTGGCTAGCGTCTCTCCTCTCATCTCACACCCAAACTGTGTTCCTTACTTTGAGCCATTGGAGGTTCCTTTGCACAAGCTTCAAGATCTGGTGACGATTTGCGCAGGGCCCAGCTCGCTACAACCAGATTATAGGCCAGACACTCAGAAGGGCCCGCTAAGTAGTTTTAAAGGAAGGCAAGTGAGTCACTGCAAATTCCCTGTAAATGTTGAGGAAGGAGAAATCGGCAGGTATCTGGGGCTGGAAAGTTGACACCTGGACGATTTTAATCAGCTGTGGTCAAAAGACAGCCCATTTAATTAATGTGAAAGTGCAGTTACTGTGCGCAACACGTTATCAAACACATCAAATGTCTGAAACGATGACTAAGCAACTGAAGCAAGGCACTTAAGAGATACTACAGGGCTCTGGGCCGATCAGCCTTTATTGGGAATCAAGTTGAAACCAAAGAACATAGGACGTCTAACTGGAGGTCAAGACTAATCCTGTGAGGGTAACCTCTGGACGAGCCTCCGAATCCTGTTGGGTGGAGTTGGGGGGGTGCGCGGCAGCACACGTACAGTGGGCACGCGCAGTCAGCAGAGCCCTTTAATCTCGGGGAAGCGGCTGGCCCCGACCAATGGTTCTCATTATCTCCTCGCCTCTCCGGCGGGGCCCTCTCTTGTGGTCGCGCAGCTGCAGAGCGGCTTGCCTCAACCCCCATCGCTCCGTGCCATGGGGACTTTCCAAAAAAAAAAAAAAAGATCACCAGCAAGAGAGAGAGAGAGCAGGAGAGCTTAATTATAGCATCGGCATAAAGAGGCGCTGCTGCCCTGGGAGCGACACATGTGCTAGTCTGAAGGCTGCTGATGGGTATGAGCAGCCCTCCTCATCTTCCTCCTTATCCTTACAGCCCTCCTCATCCTCCTCATCCTTACAGCCCTCCTCATCCTCCTCTTCACAGCCCTCCTTATCCTCACAGCCCTCCTCATCCTCCTCCTTATCCTCACAGCCCTCCTCATACTCACAGCCCTTCTCATCCTCCCCCTCATCCTCACAGCCTTCCTCATCCTCACAGCCTGCCACTTCCTCACAGAACTCCTCATTTTCAAAAGCCTCCTCTTTCTCACGGCCCTCTTCATCCTCACAGCCCTCCTCATCCTCAAAAGCATCCTTATCCTCACAGCTCTCCTCATCCTCAAAAGCCTCCTCATCCTCAAAAGCCTCCTCATCCTCACAGCCCTCCTTTTTCTCACAGCCCTTGTAGATGAGAAGTGAGGGAGAAGGTCAGCTTAGTACGCTCTCCAGATGTTTGTTCTGGGGCTGGCATGTCGATGTCACACCCGTCCTTGTTGTCAGCAGGCATGCTCTGGGTTCCATCTCCTACGCAAGGGTGCGAAGTAAACACAATAGCAACTGGGAGCTACCTAAGAACAAAGAACCCGAAACTTCAATTAATGATAGTAACACATATTAAATAGAAATGTTTCATTAACTGTCAGGTGCTTTTGTTTGCAACTGATTTATTTTTAGCAGTGACAATGCAGGAGGCATGCATTCCGGCCCTGCCTGACATCTGCAGGGAAAGATGCAACTGCTCTGATGGCAGTGAGGCAGGCAGACGGCAGGTGCACTACACTGCAAGCTAACAGAACACGCTGCCAAAGGCCGACCAAAGCGGAGGTAACAGGATCTACCTCCATGACCTATACGAGGCAAAAAGCCACTGCAGTAGGTATGATCTCCTTCCTTCACCAGGCTGACCACACATCCTCACTGGTACCTCTGTTTGAAAAAAAAAAAAAATCACTCCTAATCACGTTGGCAGGGGATATTAAGAAGAAAAATTGAAATATACAACTCAGGGCAATTTTTTTTTTACACATTTGTTAATAAAGTTGAGCAAGTTAATACAGATTTGTTTGTATTAACTTTGCTTTTAATTAAATTTTGCTCACTAAAAAGCTGCATGTATTAAGCAGACATGTTTTATGTCTGATCCATAACAATGTACATTATACCTTTCTATACAGCTGACCAAACAGTCTCAAGTGACCCGTTTTAGAACACAATAGCAACTTTTACATGTAGTGCCTAACCATAGATTAACATCTACAGCTTGTCTTTTCCACACGTACTTTGAGATTGGTTACCAAGGCCATATAACAGCTAGTTTTCTTCATTGTTCCGGGGCTATCGCCACACAAACACACACTCGGGTGTATATGCGGGACACGTGTAAGCCTGTAATGCCAGAAGCCTTAAACACAGCGCCAGGTAGATCATTAGTGTTTCTGCCCACATATCACAAATAAACACTATAAGCGTCAAGCAGAACTCTGCCAAATTATCTGTTTGCCATCAGGGGAAACAGAGGTTTTGAATGACCTCAGTTCAGCATTGCTAAATGCAAAGATCATTTGACACTTGAAGGGAAAGTATCATTTTAAAAATATTTTTAGAATTAGGGTGACCACCTAATCCATGTCGGAAAAGTCACTTTGAGCTACTTAAGGTTTTATGAACTACTTTAAACCTGCTTCTTGTGCTTTGACTGGTTTGTTTCCTTGATTGAAAGACTCGCGCAGCTGTTACACATTAACATTAGTGACACATGCATGATTATAGGAGGCTGACCAATCAGCACACAGCAAGATCTCTGTGCATTACTGAAATCCAGGTCCTTTTACTTGAAATGGTAGTTTACAAATCCTGTCCTATCTCAAAGTGTTCTTTCTGGCATGGATTAGGTGGTAACCATATTTAGCATATTCTGCAGCCAGATAATCTGGGACAAATTAAATTTGCAGAAAACCTTTCTCTATAAATGAATAGCAAGTTTTCGACAAAATAGCAGGGAATATTTTTAAGCTCCCGGGACTGTGTGCTGTTATCACTCAAAGATGAGACGGCCATTCTCGTGCCCCAGATGGTCCCTGTGACATTCACCAGACCCATTTTTCGGCATTCACCATTTATGCTTTGCATCCGCCTATTAATTAAAGAGGTTCACAAAATCCCACTTAAGAGACATATAAGACAACCTTAAAACAGAAAAAAAGCATGACAGCCAATGTTCTGCCCCAGGCTGGCAGTAGGAGACCTTGCTGTGTCTGCACACGCCTCCAGGGGGCCTCGCACACATTTAAAGTTTAGTTTTTTCATTCCTGTTTTACCTGGTTACACGTTACCCATAATGGCCTATGTTCAATAGCACTGATCAAATGGAAATTGACTGCACCATTTTTTATACACAAAAATTGCTGTCCGCAGTGTTCCCCCGTGTCAGATGGTTTTATTGTATATTACTCAGTAACTTCTTTCCAACTTTGCCCCCACCTTTGACCCCCACCCCCAATATCTTCCAACATCTCTCTCTCGCACTCCCTCATAAATGCCTGGTGCCCAGAACTTAAAAGATTCAGGTTGCAGATTGGAGCAAGAAGCTCAAACCGAAATTCTTTAAATAAAAAAATATGTTATAATACAGTCAGAGCCCACTTCACTAAGCATGAGGGATCGGGATAAGCGATGGCCTGATGGCCCAGGACCAGTAAAAAGAAAGCGTTGGACAAATTGATTGGCCACTCACCCGATGGTGCGTCCACCAATCACAGTCATGATGTAGCATGTTGAAGGTAAGTTGCTCAGCTAGCTAATAGGTGACAGTGTAACTCTGCTCACAAATGACAGTAGACACACAATGCGACTGTGTCATATCATGTCAGTTAACCCATCAGCTAGCAGCCAGTGTTTATAATGTCGCATTAACCATCTACCTTAAACTTAGCTACACTAGCTAGCTAGCTAATTTACAGTATTGTGTAAAGTTTGGTGTTGGTTGCCTAGCAAATACAAAAATATGGAAGTGTTTATAGACTGTACTCCCCAGAACCATTCCCCTACTGGTTCTGTAATGTTAAACACTGAGTCTGGATCTGGTCTGGATGCTGTGCTGTAACTTTGTAAAAAAAGAAAAAACTCGTCTGTGAGCATGTCCAAGAGCTGTCTTAAAGATCCTGTTCATAAACTGTGTTGATTTAAAATTAAGAGATATATTTCATAGCCACCAGTAGTTTTATGCTTTGCATATCCCACGAGGCACTATTAGGTGAATCAGACAAATCTGGCGTGAGATTGTATCGCAGTTCAGATATTTGGATGTCAGCTGTGACAGGTTTCAGCAAGAACTGTAGCTCTCTTCTTTGCTATTTTGGCCTCAGCACGTTAAAACATAAGAAATGGGATCTGCAAAAAGATGTTCCGATTAAGCATAAGGCTAAGGCAGTAATGCAAGACGTAATGAAAGTACACTTAATAATAGTTTCAAAGTTTATAAAATCATGATATGTCAAGCATCTAAAAGACAGATTAAAAAAAAACAATAATTACAAACGATCGTTTGTCAAACTGAACGTCATATCTATGTTGCATCTATAGCGGCAGGCTTACCACACACAAATCACTTTTCGTTGTCTATAATGCTTTGTATTTAGCTAGTAGCCATACTGTAGTTGTGAATAAGCTCAAACCGGTATTAGTGTCTGCGGTGAACACAATAGTTTTGCATGACCGCAAAGAGACAATATGCAACATGCGGCTTTCCCAGGGCTGTTTTTATTGTTGTGTAACACTAACTGAGTGATAATGGCAGTGTGACAAGAGAAAAGTCTACCAGACATCACAAGTGATACAGCACGAGGAACTCCTCGGAAGCCAATTCAGGATACAGTCTAACCATCGTGTCATTTTTAGGTAATTAAAAATTTTTAAATGTCAATTTTAAGTTTTGAAAATGACTAATAATTACTGATAAGATGTACAGGAACCCATTTACATGTCGCGATAAAATATTCTGCTATATTCTCACCGATACAGAAAAACTTTGTAATTTATTTTTCTGTATTTTTAAAGCCACAAATAATTAAAATTCCTTTGTTTCACTCTTTCTAAAAGCATGTATGAGTGTCAGAGTGCTATAAGGGCCTGAGCATTTTTTTATATACCCTTGAAATTACTTCGATCGACTCCCAAAATTCAACACTCATAATCTGATATAGGCATGCTATATACACAGATGAGCTAAAACAATAAGCGAATAATGTTGACTGTCTAGTAAAGTGTTGCATGTCAAGGTTTGGGGTATATTAGAAGGCAAGCTAGCATTAAATACTCATACTCAACATGTTGAATTCAGAAGAAATCAGCAGGGATAAAGATCTCAGTGACTTTGACAGGGGCCAAAACACTATGAGCAGAAGACTGGGTCAGATCATCTCCAAAACGGCCAGGCTCGTGTGAGATATTGGCAGATGGCTATCACATCTGGTACAAACCAGCATAAGAGCTACTGTAAAAAAAAATGGTAGATAACTTTGATGATGATCACAGGAGGAATGTGTCATGACTTACAGTGTATGGAGCCCTGCTGCCTATGGAACTACGTAACTGTGCATCCAGCTTGTTGGTCCAGGGCATCCCACAGATGCTTGACAAGTACCCAGCCGTCAGCATGATGCAACAGGGAACAAGATTCATCCGACCGGTTCTAATGCTCATGTGACCATTGTAGGTGTTTTCAACAGTAGAACAGGATTCCACAGGCACTTTGACTGGACTCAGGGCTTGACCCAGGGCTTCCCGTGACCATCATCAAGATGATCTGCCATTTGTACCACAGTAACCCCTTTGTTGGCATGAACCACGTTATAGACTTCGCTCATATCTCGCATCAACAAGTATTGGCTGTTAAACACCTGGTCAGTGGCTCATTGTTCTTCCCTCCTCATACTGCTCTCAGTAGGTGCTCACCATCACTGGCTGTGAACAGCCCACAAGCCTTGCCATTTCAGAGATACTCTGACCCAGTCATCCAGCCATAATGATTTGGACTCAGATCTTAATCCCTACCCATTCGTTTTGCATTCAACATGTCGATTATGAGTACTGAATGTTAGCTTGAGTACTGAATGTCACCAACAAATATATCCCAGACCTTGACAAGCATTGTTTTTACAAAATAGTTAACATTATTCGCTTCACATGGGGGAGGTTATAATGTTTTACCTCATCAGTGTATAAAGACCCTGCAAGTCCTGGCAGTTTCAGTAGCATTAAGTATTAACTTCAAGGTAATAACCTATTTTTCAGTGGTGTTTATGGTAGTGGAAGTGGTACACTTGATATCCCAGAATACACTTTAACCGACATGGACAAAAAGTGGGAGTGTTTGGTTTGGAGTGCTGCTCAGACAGAGCTACGATTTTCCAAAGTGCCCTTCTGTCGTTTCCTGATTTGTTCAATATTGGCAACTTATTGCAGCACACTTTTCCACGTTTCTACTGCTTGGACCTACTTTTAAGAACCTCTTCAGCTTATTTACCGCTTTGAGGCAAACGTGTGAGCTTCAATCCAGCGACTTACTTGTATTCTCCTTTTCAAACTTCTGCAAGTAAATGCAACTTAAAAACGTCACCCCACGTACCCTCTTGCTGATGCGCTGTTCCAAAGTGTCGACCACAGCAAGATTCCGACAACATCTGTCCAGGGCCCCGCCCACACATCTGGTCCTGAGGTCAGTGGTCTCCTTACATCTGGGAACACGAAGAAGATAGATCCAGCAGTCCTCTAAAAGCCATGCGGTTTTGGATAAGCTCAGGTCCAAGCCCATAACGACAAGTTGCTACCATATACTGCATTTTGCCCAATATCCTGCTATCTGAGCACCACAGGAAAAGAAACTTCCTTCCTCAGTATGACATTAGCTTACAAAGTTCATTGGGGACCTGGGAATTTAATGTGCTTTTATAGCTGAAATGCTCCTGGTTGACTCCTGGTTCATTTTAATGTGCTGTAAATACGAGATAGAACCATAAGATCATCATATAGATCAGGTTAACTACAGTGGATGCTGTCAGTAAGTCTATATGCAGCATATTTTAAACAAAGCTGAGTGTTAAATTAGCCAGTCACAAGGAAATTGTTTTTTGCTATGCAGAGAATTGCAAAGTATGCTTTAAACTGTTGTTTAGGCAATATACAACAATATCCTTTAGGTGGTTGGTGACGGTAGATGTTTTTGTCCTTGAAGCATTAATGCCGACCCTGTCTGTCATCCTAATGTACTTTGTGCCTTGAGCATGTCTGTAGGAACACTGTTGGCCACTATCATTAGTGAGTTGCACTTATTTTCTGGGGTTGTGTGCTCAGTTCTGTGGTGTCAGTCAGGCCGTGTAGGCCCGCGTTCCTGTATCGCGGCGCTCACTGTCAGGACTTGCGTGGCGCGTACGGCGTGTGGGTCGCGCCCAACCTGCCCATGGCTGCACCTCAAAGAAAAAAAGTAACATCTGCTTTTGGACTTATCCGCTGCTACTGACGGTGCAAAGGATTGTGGGGAAACCCTTCAGACTTTTTGGGCTGGAGGCGACTTGGAAAGGATTGCTTATATATAGCATAGATAATATTAGGCCTCTTCAGAAATTATTGGTGTTGTTTCTGAAGTAATTTAGAACTGGGGGGTGGGCTTGTGGGAGAACATAAGAACACCCCATGAGGGTGGGGCCCCATTACCTGTCTGAACATCTTTTTATATAAGGTCTCTATAATAGCGTCACCTTAACGTACAGATACTCAGTAAAGACTAGTAAAGCAATGTCAAATCTTGATTTTAATTCATGACTCCCTCCTGTTCCGCCCAGCACCCGTCTCGTTCCCAATACCCTGCCTGCCATGGCGCTCCCAAACCTCCCAGTCTGACTCATGCTGCACAAATCCAGCCGCATTCACCCGAGTTATAATTTCGCAACATACTCACCACAACACACCCTGGTGTTTTTTTTTTTTTTCTTTGCGTGAGGGATTGTTGTTCAATGGTGGGGCACACAATGTGGAAAGAAGCCATTCCACCCATCAAGGCCCAAGAATTCAGAAATCCCTCGCTAGCAAGGAGTCACGGGCATGGTGAGTGTCCAGCCATGCCATTCGGACTTTGAGATGCTCCGGGACAGAAGGGAGCAGCTGCTTTGAGGGTCTGACCCTTCATCACTACTGTGGTGCTCAGCCACTTAAAGCACAATCACACTCACACGCGAGTGGTGACACGGACTTGGCATTGTGCGGGAGGCGGCAACTGTGCCTTTTTTAAGAAAACTGACACTAGGTGTTCACCCAATATGTCCCCATGAATCATCAAAACAGGTCCATTGACACACACCAACCCAGACTTAATAATTCTAGTGACATAAAAAAAAACAGTATCAGTTGACGATGCGCGGTAGATAGTTCCTGTCATACCTGTATTAATATTTCGATTCTCTGTTGTACATATTTGACATTTATCCAGAAAAAAATGCTTGCTGTAAATGCTTGCCTCAAAACTTCAAGTCAGGTGACCATCATGTTCTGGAATTTGTCAGTTCCTACAGACTGACTATTTACTTTCCAAGCTCGGGTGACCAAAGGTACGTGGGGGCAAGAGTCTCAGCTGATGTCAGTCTGGAAAGATGCTTGGTTGCTTTGGTCTCTGATGCTCTGTTGCTAGACCTGGCACTGAGGGCCAGGCTCCTCTAGTAGAGAGGATCTGGTAACAGGTGGCGGCCTTTGGCTTTCATCTCTCATCCCTTGGGGATGATATATGAGCCATGTAATTATTACTCAGTGCTTTTAATCATTTTAAGTGTCTGCTTATGGGGACACACACATAGACTTGGAGGCTATTCCTGGCACCACGTTCTCTGTTATTTTGCAAAAGAATTTATTCATAATTAGTTTTTTACCTATATAGCTTATGTCATCTGTTATCTATTAATTCAGCTTTTATTGTGCTTAATTCTTCTTTATATATATTTGTACCAAAGCGGATCATATTAAGTATCTTTCCCTGGGGTGAAGTATTAGAAGCCCTTCTGGATTTTGAGCCAACAATCTTGTGTCCTTAATCCCTAAACTAACGGAATGCACAAGGAAAAATACATCCTGTATGTGAAGAGGCACATTAAACGTGATCCACCCAGGGTGTAGCCCTGCCTTGTGCCCTGTGCTGCCTGGGATAGGTTCCAGTCCCCCCTAGAACCATAATCGGTAGCACAAAGATAGATGACTGAAAAGAGATGTCCGTCAAGAGCCGACTTCGTATCTGAGCAGGGTAGTGTTGGTGCAGTGGGTTCCCAGCTATGATGAGACCCTCACATTTCCCACACCTCAAGTCACCAATTCCTCTGAAAAACAGGCATCACAAAGCAAAAAAAACACACTATGTCCTGGGGTATACCCCCACCCCACCCCTCAAAGACAGTCATCACTTCAAAGAGAAATTCGGTCGACCCGTCCCCATCACAGGGGTTAGGGGCACAGGGTTTCCATGTCGCCGTGAAGGTTTTGCTTTTCATTGTGTCACATTCTCGTCGCGATCCTCTCTGAGATGCAATGCCCACAGTGCACCGCATTTCCACACGGCACGGTTTCTGCGTGCTCCGCACTGTAAGACGTGTCGATTTGTCTTCTCCCGAATGCCGAAGTCGTGTTTGCATTTCAAGGTGGCACAAAATCCACTTCATACCGGCCCCCCTGCACTCTGGGGAAAAAAAAGAATAACATTTTTTGATCCCCCTTGGCGTGGAGTGAAGGAAAAAGATGTGAGAAATATGAGGTATAACAATCACTGCAAGATATCATATGGCAGGCTGCTGTAAAGATGGCTTGTATCCTCTAAACCAGCTCGTTATGTGTATTCCTTGTATTTCTGAGTTACTAAACTTAATGTGTGTTGTCTGTTGGCCTTCATGCATCATCTGCGACTTTTGCAGAACTTCCAAAGAATTCCCATTTAATATCTCATGCCTACCCCATGGTATAACAAAACCGCAATGGGGAAGGCTGAGATGCAGAAAGGTCGACTGTGCTCTGCAAGCCGAAGTGCAGCCCTGAATGGTACAGGTCAGCATGGGCCATGCTCCAAGAGTAAAACCACACAATGCTTGAGTTTGTCCGCCCTCCTTCTGACCCACTCTTACCCCCTGTACCACAGACACGGTCAAGGCCATAATGAACTGACCATACTGGAGGGCAGAGGGGTGGATCCTACTTAGACAACATACAAGAATTACCAATCAGAGGACACTATCTGCTGTCATTTCTGGGATCTTCAGCAATAGTCCTTGCGTCTCCCAGAGGACACTGGGTTTAATTCCCAGTGGGGCCGAGGTTTGTGTTCACGAGGACCAGAGAGGCTGGTCTCCAACAGAGAGGAGGGTCAAACATCCTCTACTGCTAACATGGGAGGTCAAAGTCCATTGTTTTTGGTGGAATTTTATTATCCATTCATCTATTTTCTGTAACCACTTACAGTATCCAATTCAGGGTCACGGGGGTTTTGAAGCCTATGGGTACGAAGCAGGGAACAACCCAGGATAGGGTGCCAGCCTGTCGCAGGGCACACTTACACACTCTTCAGTCACACCTACAGGCAATCTGGTAACTCCAATTAACACCAACATGTTTTTGCACTATGGGGAGAAACTGGATTACCTAGAGGAAACCCCACGACAACATGGGCAAAGCATGCAAATCCCACAGAAACAGGGCCACGGCTGCTCGAACCCTGGTCCCAGAGGTGTGAGGCGTGACCCCTGTATTTTATTATTACTTTTTTATTATTATATTATTTTTCAACTGATTCAATTTATTTTTATGTATTTTTTTGTTTGTTTATTCTCTGTATGCTTATTTTAATTGCTTTATTTATAATTTTCCATATAAATAAAGACTGATTGATTGATTGATACATCAGTTACTGACTGGGTGTCGTCTGGTGCGGGACTAAGGACGTGGGAGAAGGTCTGATGGGGAAACAAAGAGCGGAAGTGACTAGAAACACGTGGAAACTAAACGGGGGTGAAGGAGGAAAGTAACACAGGAGCTACTTTAGGGAACAACATTAATGACTGATCTGGGGAGTGCAGGACTGCGAAGGACATAAATACTAAAGACTGACGAGGGAGCAAGCAGGAGGCCGCTGGGAGTGATTAACAGGAGGGCAGGAACGAGGGGTAAAGTAAAGGAGCATCAGGCTTGGCTTGTTAGAGCCCATGCCAGGGAATAAGCAGTAGGGTCAGAACTACAGGGCATGACACTGGGGCCCACATTAAACACCTCTGAAAGTGAGTTCACAGAAGACCCGTCTGGTCTGCACGTGCTCCTAGCGAAACAAGCTGCCACTACCAACTGTAAGAGCCCACCATGTTTTAGATGGTTCCAGTCAGCTCAGCTGGCTGGTATGTAAAGGAAGAACTCACCCTCAGTCAGCAGTACACAGCACAGTTCACCAACTACAACTGTTCCGTGATGAGGTAATGAGTACTGAGCTTGCAGACCTCAGGTAAGGTTGGAGAGCATATGGTGGCAAGCACTTATATTTGTGGTTTTGATTAGCAGGCATGTCTCACTTCCATAGCAAATTGGAACTTGAAAAGAAATACCTTTTTTCTTAGACAGGAAGATAATCCCCCTAATTCAAAGCCCGTTATTTCCGGTTAGTGTTTTTTCACATAATGAATAAGAGGACCAGTACATACCTTTGCCTATTTTTTTGCAACTGTTAGTTTTTCTGAAGATTCCTGAGTTATTAAATCATGCAGTTCAGTGGGCAAGATTCAGTCTGGTTTTTTCCTTTTTTTGTCTGTGGTGAAGGATTTAAATGCAAAAAAAATTCCTATGTCAATGGTTTATGTTTTGCGGTTAATATTTATTATGCCGACTGCCTTAAGATAGTAGTTTTGTTGCCCTGGTAATTTATGGGAGGCTCGACTAACATGAATATGTGTTTAATAAATTCCGTTAATTTTAACCTTTGATTGTGGGGCCGGAAAGGAAGTTTCTGTCTTGAAAGCTGCCGAAGTTGTGATTTTACCCATCACTCTCCAAACTCTGCAAACTCCTGGCAGGGTCACATGCGACTGGGGGACCTGCGTGAGGGGCGTCCCCGGCTGGCGTCAGGCGTCCTCTAACATTTGATATTGCGTTCTGTAATAAACATGAAACACCGCACTGCATAATTACATATAACTTTCCCGTGAACCGAAATGAACGAAAACACCCTGTTCAACAAAAGCACGGCCTTCACTGCAAAAAAAAAAAAAAAAAAAAGCCAGTGGCTCCACGCCAGTGTGACCCAGTGTACAAGATAATTACACAGAAGAAACAACCTGTAGAATTCATACGGGGGAAAAAAAAATTCTTAAATGAAAATGAACTTTGCAGACCTCTCCTGTCCCATCACTAAGCTCTCCGTATGTCTGTTTGTTGACATTTAAGCTGCTATTTTCCCCGAGGCTGCAGAAACCTCACAGACATGCATCCACTTGCATCCTTAATGACTGCAGCCATCGCCTGTAATGATATATGGCCACGGTATGTCATGTTGGTTTCCAAGAGGTAATGGGATGTATTGTCTAGGCTTCTCATCTATTAAATCCTTAACTGTTTACTGCTAGCAGTAATGGCTCTTTGCATATTGGCTGACATTCACTGAAGCAGTTTATCGGCAAGTTTGAATTCAGCTAGGGTGGGAGACTTTGAGCCTGGTGTTCAGCGATGGGAAGATCTGTTTCTGACCACGAAAGGAGCTGTCCAATCCAGTAGCTTGTGACCCTTTACCTACATTCACCACAAAAGCTTGGAAAATGGTTATGTACTGGTTAAGGGCACAGCATTCTACCGTGAAACATGACAAGCCCCAGGAGGAGCCCTCTGCTCTGCCACTGAGCGAGGTACTGAGCCTTGAGAATTGTTCCAGTTAAATATACAAGCATATAAACAAGTGTAAAAGCAGCAAGGAGCATGGAAAAGCACCAGATCAACCATTAAACGCGGCCATCAGCTGGCCTTCATCAATGCCATCGGTCCCCAGCACCACGACCGGTTACCAGCTGCAGGCTTTCAGGTTTCCATGCTCCTTGAGAGCAGTAATAACGCAATAGCAACCAGACGATGAGCCGGCTTTAAAGTTTCGAGACACGGCCAGCATGCGCTCCCGTGACAGTTTACGAGATCCCGACAGACTTGCTCCGACCACTTCAGTGAGAAATGGGTCACAACACAGAAGCTTTCATCTGCAGATCTGCAAAGTTGGGCCTGACTGACTCATGGAGGCTTAAACCATGACTTGATGGTACTATTATACTGTATGCCATGCCTCTCACTTTAATCAGATCTGGACCGTTTGTTCCTTGAAACCCTTTATTTATGCAGTTTTGAATCGACGTTCCAATTGCACCAGAAAGTCGAAATGCGGACATTAAGTACAGTGAAATTTGCAGACCCTGTTGAAAGTGCACATTTGAGTTTAAGCCGGGGATTAGGTGCACTGGAAAGGTCTGAGACATGAGATGAGTCCAAATGTACGTGGTAGCATACAAGCATCGAAGAATCCAGCATGTCATTGACATGTTTTACTTCACATATTTATGTTAGAAAGAAACTTAAACATGTCTGTTACCCCCAGGAGCCATAAGGAATGTGTATTTTGCTCGTTATGCTCAATTTAATTCGGTTTTATGTTTTAATGTCCTCTGTTTTGTCAGAAAAGGGAGGTGCCTAAAATTACGTCGGCCACATAAAAATACAATTGATTGGCCTGGGCTTGTCGACATGTATTTATATTAACTGTTGGGTAAAATGCATATTCAAGCCGCACAATCTGGTCAGAACAGCACTGGGACACAGATGTGTCACTGAAACGAACGACAAGAGTTGTCTGAAACCTGTGTCCTGGCCATGTCCCGTGTGGGGAAAGTGTACACGTCACCCTGGAGTTTGTTTGCTGCACTTTCATGCTGTCTGTGGCTAGTGGAGGGACATGCCGCCTTCCCTGGATTGAAGCCCCCGTCCTCCCCTCTTACTGTGCTTTCCGGCCTGTGCGCCTTTTGTTTCATCGTCTGCTTTGCTCGTGTTTGTCTTACGTCGATGTTGACAAAAAGCCGGAGCTCCGCTTTGAACGTCAGCCCCGGGAGACGACATCGGGGCCGGGGCCTGGATCCCATTTCCTCTTTGGCATGGGGATTACCCCCCTCCCCCAAACTCTTTAGCCCCAGGGAACCCCGGATCTCCCCGAGGCAGGGGTGACGGGCCGAGCCTCAGCAGAGCCGCGGTTTTGAATCATAAACCCCCACGGCAGGGGCGGTGGCGCGTCACGGCCCAAATGCATTCAAACGCTAAGTGATTAATGGTCTACCTTCAGAATGTTGCTCGGCAACGAGACAGACGCATGAGGCCGCGTGTAAACGAGAGCTGATTGGCTTTCAGGGCTCTCCAGCGCAAAAAGGGGGAAAGTCCCATGGGAATGTGAGGAAAATATAATATTATTTCGTGAGGAGTGTTTCGTGTCGGCCATAGGATACATGACAGGTTGGTTTTTATGAACGTATCTCAAGATAAGCAGCTCATTTAAGGGTAGCAGAGCAGAGCTCCTGCAGAGAGCTGAACTGGCAACCTTCGGCTTGTGCTAGGGTCCCGTTAGCTAACCTGCGGCCCTCATTCCTGTAAACCAAAGCCTTACCTGTGCAGCGTGTGGGCTGCCTTTCCTAGGGGCGGACGCTTTACACCAGCCTCCATCTCCTTCCTTGGCACACACACTAGCACCACCTTCAACTATCACGGCGTTTCGGGTTTTATGAGCCTAGTCCCGGCTCTAATGTCTTTTAAGCGGGATGCTCGTGTTTCGTAATGCTCGACAGGGACAGCACACAAGCAGATTTCGTGATGCTGTCCAGAGAGACTCATAGATTTCATGTCTAGTAAAGTAACGGCATGCTACATTTTGAATCAAAATTTTTTCCGTATCAGCAACTAAGCACAACACAATCACTTCTTTCACCAATGTCCTGTTCTGGCATTATGATAAGCAAAGTAATAATGCTGACAGTCAGAATTGTCAGTTGTCGCTGCCTCCTTCTTACTGGAAGCTTCCGGGCGGCATTTTTCGGCTCATTTAAAATCACAGTGATTTTGGCAGCATTATGTGCACCGTTTACGTGAAACACACAAATGTTCGGAGCATTTTAATTTCCAGCTTTATCTCCCGCTTCAACAAAGCATTCCGCAACGCAGGGCCGTAAGGAGAACCTGCCTTTGGAGATACCAACATCTCGGGCTTGGTCAGCGTCCAAGCCAGGCGCAGAATAATCACAGTGCGCAGGAAGATCAGCTATCAGAAGAACAAGGGCCCGGCTTCTATCTAGCTTTTTATCAAGCGTCTAGTTTCATAACAACATATGAAAACATCCAGAGCTGCTTACGGTTCCTTCACAGATTCTGACATCAAGGACACTTCCTCTCTGTGAAAAGGAACGAGTAAAAAAAGGTCTTTATTTTTAGCACGGCTCTTTGAATTCCGTTTGTCAAGCGCTTGTCCGAGGGGCACTGATAGGTGCTCGATTTCGCCGGATCTTCCAAGCTGGCGTGTAATGAAATGCTTCCTTAAGCCTGGATCTCATGCCGTCAGGACAGGTGGCCGAGGGAACCTCAGGAGAAGCTGCCATTTAGCATATCGAGGTCCAGTGACTCATTCATTCCACCCCATGTGTTTCACAGCATATTGTTTGCCCTGTTTATTGTTGTCCTTCACGCTGTCAAGCTGCACCAGGAATTACGGGGAAGCTTTGATTTTCCATTACCATGCTTTGCGTGATGATTCGCAACAAAGCGACGAAGGCTTCGGCCAGCCTTCATGGAGGCTTCCGGCAGGAGAGCCAAGCGATAGTTTCAACCTCATTTTCATGCCGCTGTGTCATCAGACACTCGATGACCATCTTGGAGATGAAAGTTTTGCATGACAATATTTGTACTTTTCATTATTTGAACATCAGTTTTCACTTAATATTTATTTGTGCACATTGCTTCATTTATGTCTATTTTTATTAAGATTTTTCCAGTTCGACCTAAATCATCAGTCGGAAATAGAGAATTTGTAGCCTGTAGCTTTAACCCTTCATATTGTACAGCTAGCTATATGGATTAAAATGCATGTTTCATATTGCATTGTGAATGTATATCAAGGCTAGTTTTGCCTCACTTCTGCCTGGCATCATGAGTGGGCCCACAGTATCATCACCCACTGGGGTGATGCCAAGACATCGCCATTCCTCACACTGGGAGTACTAGTATAGTTTTCTGCTGTCATATTAGAAGCACTAACATCACAGTGGAATTCCCTGACGATTTTTGGGTTCAGTCCCAGGAATCATTCCGTCACTCATCCGAGGCGGAATGACGGTGCAGAACAATGGAGGGGCAGAGTCGAGGTGGTAATCAGGCTAAGTGTGAAGAGCCAGCTGGCCGCATTCCTGCAAACTGTAAAGATCCAGCTGTACCCTCCTCACCATTCGTGAGGGCATCTGCTCATCGGTGCATGCTCCCCCAGAGTCCCCCCCCCCCCACCCATTTTGAATGTGATTTAAATTGCTACTGACTCAGAAAGTGAGTTTTCAAAAATAACCGAGCAAGGGCCGCGGTGTCGTATATCTGTCGCACGGAACGTCCCTGTGTAAATTGTGGCTATGACATATATCAGCCTCGCCGAGCGGTTCCCGCGGTCACTGCAGCGCGGCACTGCACCCGGCTTCGGCGCTCACTGCACTGTAATGTTTCCAGCAGACGGCCAAGAGCAGCGCAGCTCCGGGGAGAAAGTTTCTCTGTGTTTCCAGGGAATCGGGCTTGAGGATCAAACGGCCTCTAGAGGGCCCGCCGCCGCCGCTGGCCCCCGTCCCGGGGAAACACCCTCCCTTGCGGCTTTCCCTACAAATATTAAAGACCAATCCTCCCAGTTGGACACTGCCCCCTTTTTCGCCTGCCACACTGCGGCCGCGTAAATAAAAACTGCCATCTAGTCATTCATTTGTGCGTTTAATATCTGAGAATCCGCGCAAATCCCAAAATACACAAAGAAACCTGCATTGGCTTGCCCCCCCCCCTCCCCAAGCACTTAGAGCAACTTGCACTATTTATTTTTTTTGTTCCTAAAAGAGACAAAATTGTACGGGAATTTCAGCAATCCACTGCTGCACAGTTTGGGCCTACGTGTCGTTTTCGTAACTACTAGCGGAGTTACTTTGGCAACCTCCAAGTCAACAGGAGCTGAGACTTATCCATATTTCCTTATACAGTAACATGCCATACAGTACAAAGTGTCCTAACTGGAGTTGTGGTAACTGCAGTCCTATTGTATTGCAGTACTGTGGATAGAATTTGTATCCTCACAAAAGTGGCTTCTGAATTGAAAACAGATTATATAAAAATCTCAGAGATATTTAACAAATACTGTAGTGTGGGAAGTTCTCTATTTGTTAAAAAGCATAAAACAAAATTAGCTGATGGCAAGTAGATTTATCTACTTGGCAGATATACATTAGGGGGAAAAATGTAAATTTTATAAAGGCCACTTACAAACCTATGCAGAACTGACGACTTGGATGCAGCTCCTGATTTAATAACAATGCTTAACTAAACCATAAATTATGTAAGCACAATGTTTTCTTAGCTGGCGTATCTGTGGGCAGCTTAACCACTTATCTCACAATATCGCTTAGTTATACAACAAGAGGTTTCCTCAAGCAATTAAGATTAAGGGCTTTGTATAAATATGGCTTTATAAATATGTATAAATATGTAGCAGCTTTTGGAGTCCATGCAGGCGTCCTAGGTCAGGAGTTCCACCCACGGCCCCATTTTGCTGCCCAAAATACTGGAAGGCAGTGGCACCTGTTCCCACGTAAGTTTCCTCACCCGCTCTGCCATGCTGTCATGCTCAGAAGTGCATTTGCCCATTCCTGTTACGTCTCTATGGTTAGAGATTAAAGTCTCCCGAAGAGTAGCTGTATAAAACCGCACTCTATAATGAGCCCAAAGAGAGTGACACATGTTCACTTAAAGCTTGTTCCAGATTGACTGTTCTCCGCCAGCAGGGACCAATGTGGCGCGCTCACTTGCAGTGTGACCTGCAGTCTGGTCCGGTTCCCAAAGCCTCAGACTCACTCTCTGAAGTTTATCAGTGCCATAAACACGCAACGGGAAGAAATGAATCGTTACCACCAGTGGGAACTCGCCGGTCGAAGAACGAGCCTCGCGTAGATCATGATTTCTGGCTCACACCCTTATCCGTGACATCTGCCAAGCAGGTGTGGGCCCAACTGAAGCCATGAGGACAGTGGAACCTGAGGGTGTGCTCCCTCTACAGGACAAAAACAATACTGCAATATATTTCTAAAGATTATCTCCCTTCGGCTTTTCTCGGCCAGTGCAACATCAGATATTTTTTGTATTACTGCATATACGTTTCTTAGTTTAATATTTGCTTATATGTATATATGTGTGTGTATACTTCATTCATTCACAAAAATAAATATCACATTAGAAACAACCAAAAGCTGCAAAGTTAAACATTCATTTCAAGTATTAATAAATTGAAACCCAAATTATAGTCCTAAAACAGATGTTCTGAGTTAAAAAGTTCACTGGCAAGCAGTCTCTTTGGGTGCTTTTTAATTAGTAGCCTTTGCAGTAACATAAAACAACAAACCTTTGTGTTTGGTTTCGCTTTGGGAACCAATGACTCCAATACCTAATAGCAAAATGGCAAGAACAGAACTGAATGAGTCAGATTGAGAATGAGTCAAATTATGACACTTCACAGAAAGAAAAATGTCTGTGTGGAAGACGCACTGATATGTTAAACATTGCTTGTCAATGGACATAATTTACTTATGAAACCAGTAAATTTGCAACATTATTACAAAATTAGGCGAGCGTCCCAAGACTTTCGGTGAGCACTGTATGTATTATCTTCGTGTTGGTCTTAAACTTTATTATGTCTGTCAAAGTATGTCAGCCTTTTAAAAACCTCTACTAAAACCCCTTCGTTTGTCCTAAACATGCTAATCAACACCTCATCAAGTTATTTAACCAATTAAGTGCATTAGTAAAGTCAGCTGCTGGTGAGATGTAATGATTGTATGGAATGGCTGGCTGCCCTAGAGGGGAGTCTTCATGTTTATCTACAGGTAGCTACTCAACTAGATATTAGTGACTGTTTGGAGAACAGAAGAAATTCTCGTGTATTTTTTATTGTTTTACCGTTAATTTTTCATATGTTGTAATGTTTCATATGTTGTAATGTTACACTGTATTTTGTAAAATACAGTTACAACTCAGATAAACAGTCTAAACATTTTCCTTGACTGCTTAGAACTTTTACTTGGCGCTGTGTGTGTGTGTGTGTGTGTGTGTGTGTCTCAAATATATTTATAAAGCATCACACAAAACATTTTCTTTCAAGCAACCTGAAGAGTCACATTCACAGAGAGTATTCAACTGGATGGTAGAAAAAAATCTTGTTCTGGATTTTTACTTTCTGGGCTTGAACTATCCATCTCTGGTTAAAGCAGTACGAACGATGTGATCAGTTTGTCATTTTCCAGTTAGGATGCATTATAACTATCTTTCCCACATCTGATCAATCATGACCACACCTTCTTTCCCCTGATTTAAGCCCAGCACTTATCTAGCTCCTCCTGGAGTATTGAGTCTCTGCACTGTACTGAGCAGTTCCAATGGGTAATCGCTCTCTGTGTATGACTTGTGTTTTTGGCTTCCTGGACTCCTGATTCTTGATTCTATGTCTCTTTGGATTTGATTGCCTTACAGAATGACTCTTCATTTTTGACCCTTTGTCTGTATCTTTGGATTTGGTTGCCTCACTGATTGCCTCTTTGCCATCAACACTTTGCCTGTACTTGTACTTATCTCTTTGGATTTGGTTGGCATTGATTGCGTCCCTAGTTTTGACCCTTCTTGTTGACAACCATGGAGGTCCTATTCGGACATCTATATACTGTTCATTTGGATCTCCTAAGTCTAATAATTACAGAAAACTTCACCAGAACCATGGATCCAGTGCAGGTGGAGAGGAGGCTGTCCCGGCAAGAGGAACAACTATATGAACTGGTTTGATTGCTAAGTGACAACATGCCTTGTCTGCTGCCATTGACTCTTGCTCCAATCACACCTGCTTCCACTCCCTCAGTGCCGACCATGTACTGTATGTAGCACTTCCTGATAAGTTTGATTCACACCCTGATAAGTCCAAGGGTTTTTTGATGCAGTGTGTGATGTACCTGGATCATCACACCAATTAGCTTTCTGACCACAAAACACAAGGTGAAGTTTATTATGTATTCTTTAAAGGGAAAAGCATTAGAATAGGTCACAAACCCATACCTGCAAATGGTGTTAGGATGTCAGGATTGCAGGAAATGCACTCGAACTTTGGTACCTTCCACTTCAGAGGAGAACCCCAAACCCATGCAATTTGGGAGGAGACCTCTGAGTCCCTAAGAATGGTAAGACATCTGACAATGTCTCTGATTGTCCAGTGGAGGGGCCAATCATTACCCCGCCAGCTGCCTGCCCAACCACCCCCACACTCCAGCTTGAACCCTATTAGCATAGTTACCAGCTTGGGATGTACAAGCCTCAAGAGAGGGTTGTTGAAAGGACTGAATTTCATAGTCTGCTGAGCCACGAAGGTAGAGACCAAAAGAAACTCACCAAGTATCAGCAATACAGTAACGTCTTCAGTCCCACTAAGGTTCCAGGCCTTCTACCTCATCTTGAGTGACAGTGCCATCAATCTGCTTCCTGGTTTCTGTTGTGTGTGCCTGAGACCCAAATCATGGATAACTATATAGGTGAGGCTTTTGCCTTTGGAACTATCTGGCCACCGACAACTCCTGCTGTTTCAAGTTACTTCTTTGTAGAGTAGACAGATGGTGGTCTCCGTCCCTGCATTGATTATTGTGTTTTGAATAATGTAAATGTGAAATGCAGGTACCCTCTGCCATTGAACCTCTGGAACAAGTACGAGAGGCAACCATCCTAAAAAGTGCCCATAATTTTAATTCAAATCCATGAAGGAGATAAATGGATGACTGCTTTTGTGACCACAAAGGGGAACTCAGAATATCTAGTCATTCCATACGAGTTAACCAGTGCACCAGCAGTGTTGCAGTCCTTCATGGATACACTGTTCTGGGACATGATTAAACATTTCCTAGTTGTATACAGTATATTGACGACCTTCTAATCTATTTGCCTGACCAGGCTTCCCCTATATGTCAGGTGGCCCAAGTTCTAGAAGCTCTAGAAGCACCAACTTCTCGCTAAGGCCAAAAAATGAGTTCCGTTGCTACTTACCTCGTTCCTCATGAAGTGTTGAGTCATTGCACCATACTTAGTGGTTGCCATGTGCAATCTCTCTGTATGATCTGTGCTTGGAATCCTGATTCTTGCCCATGTGTCTCTATGGATTTTGTTGCCTCATTGATTGCCTCTTTGTTATCGACACTTCGCCTGTACCTGCATTATTCTCTCTGGATGTTGTTGCCTCGCTGATCGCCTCTATGTTATCGACACTTCGCCCGTACCTGCATTACTCTCTCTGGGTTTGGTTGTCTAGCTGATCGTCTCTTCATCCCTGAATCTTTGCCCGTACCTGCATTAATCTCTCTGGGTTTGGTTGCCTCGCTAATCGTTTCTTCGCTATCGACACTTTGCCCGTACCTGCATTAATCTCTCTGGATGTTGTTGCCTCGCTGATCGCCTCTATGTTATCGACACTTTGCCCGTACCTGCATTAATCTCTCTGGGTTTGGTTGCCTAGCTGATCGTCTCTTCATCCCTGAATCTTTGCCCGTACCTGCATTACTCTCTCTGGGTTTGGTTGTCTAGCTGATCGTCTCTTCATCCCTGAATCTTTGCCCGTACCTGCATTACTCTCTCTGGATTTGGTTGCCTTGCTTATCCCCTCTTCATTATCGACACTGTGCCTGTACCTGCATTAATCTCTCTGGAGTTTCCCTTTGGCTTTGATCGCTTCACTGTTTCCCTGATTTTGAGCCTGTTTGTTGAAGACTACAAGTTGAGCCTCCTAATTAAACATCTATACACCCTGCATTTGGATTGCATTTGGAAGTTGAAATAACATGCTAATACTGTAATTCATTGAAATATATACACAGAAAACCCATTGCAAAGGCAATACCTTTGGTTGGTATGATAAGATAGTGGCATGGGAGTTTATGTATGCCTTTCATTTAGAAGAATATACTGGGCTCATGAAAAATAAATTCTGGTATTTGACAAAGAATGATGTCATATAGCAGGCAGTTACAGAGCAAACACAAACATCTGCAGTTTTAGTCATTAGTTCCAGGATAATTTGTGAAGAATCCCACTGTTAATATCATTTTGAAACAAATAAGAACTGTGGAGTGGGTTAATCTTGTCAACTTGTGATCATGCTGAAATTTTAAAGACATTTGCAGACTTATTATTTACACAAAGGCTACACAATTTTCCATTGTATACGTATCAGGGAGAGTAAGCAAATCAAGACAGCATTTGATGGTAGCACACTTAATTATATTTAGAGCTTTGTAGAATTGCATAAACAGTCACTCAAAATGAACATGGTAGCTGGTTCACGTTATCTACACATTGCCTTATCATCCTTCTAGATAGCTTACTTGTTTCTTCCATGTATGTAGATAGATATTCTGCCAAAGGTTGAATACTTCAGGGTACAACAGCTCTGATCTGTTGGAAATGTCGAACCACCTCCCTAGCATCCTCCCGGAGCCGTTGCTCTCATGTGAAGCGTTCCCTGCCAGGCTCTTTGTTTTACCTGATTGCTGCAGTTAGAAGTGCCAAACGGGAGTGGATCTGTTACTGCAAGAGCAGCACATCTGTCACTGCTGGCAGTTGGCAATCCTTGGGTATCTGACAGCTACGTGCAATGAGCTTCTGTTGCAGCCTGCCTGGAATACCCTGGCTGATTAATCCTTTTTTTGGTTATTAGCCACGATTGTTAATTAACACACAAAATGCCCAAGAATGGAATCGTTACTGACTGAGCTAATCTGAAAGTTTGGGGTGTCATGTCTAGGATGACCAGATAATCCATGTCAGAAAGGATCCTTTGAGCTAGGACAGAGGACTTTGAGCTTTGTAGACTACCATTGCAATTAAATGCACCTGCTTTTTACTTAAGCACTGATTCCTTGCTGTGTGTTGATTGGTCAGTCTCCTGTAATCACGCATGTATCACTGATGTTAATGTGAAACAGCTGGATGAGTCTTTCAATCAAGGAAAGAGACCAGTCAAAGCACAAGGAAAACTGAACTATTTGGCAAAGCACAGAAGCTTTTACGTTTCAGAGTAGTTTGTAAAACCTGAAGAATCTCAAACTGTCCTCCCTGACTGACATGGATTATCTGGTCACCCTAGTCTGGTCTCCCCAACCGGGCCAATCATGTAAAAACAATAAGGCTACTTAAGCACCTTCTAGGTGCCTACTTCATAGGACTGGAGTCCGCATGCTACTAGACCTTACAGTAAAATCCTTGGTTTGGATGTCACCGCTTGTCATATTCAGGGTCGTGGGGGGTCTGAAGCCTATCCTGGAGGCTATGGGCATCAGGCAGGAAACCAGCCTTGGTGGGGTCGCAGGCCCATCGCAAGGCTAGAAAGGAAACCATAAAACTGAAAGTACATCTGAATTTAAGCAGCATGCACACTGAACGGTGAAAGTTTATTAGGCGTGAAAAACAACTTCTTTCATCAAAAGGAAGGTAATGTTTTACAACTACATTACGTTTGCAAACGTTATAAAAAATAATGAATTGTGTACAGCTTGATGAAAACAAATTATACATTTAAAGTAAAGCACATAAATATTTATGCAACGAAGAGCACTCCATTGAAATATTTTGATAAACATAGATTTTAACTTGTCCTCAGTTGTGGGAAGATGCGAAATTCTTGACATTCATGTAAGCATATCAATAAAGTATCTGTGTCTTATTGTTTAATTCTCAAAAGAATATTTATTCACCAAAAATAATTCCAAGTGTTGTAGTGAAACATGGCAATTTGTTTACAGTGAATATTAACTATAAAAGTTAAATCCGAATATCATATTATTTTGAAAAATACATCCATGTAAGTGAGTATGGAATATGGATAGTTGAAAATTGATTGAGTGTTGAGTGGCAGTTTGTATCGTTTACAAATTAAAAAAATAAATAAATTGACATCAGTAGTGGCAGGTTTTACAAAATTGCATTTAAATAAGGAACTAAGCAATGAAATGTGTAGAAGTTATGACTGGGGATTAGAGAAAAACTAGGAGGGCACTTAGGAATAGCATGCTGCTGCAGATGCGCTGCCTCACACATGCTGCCGCACACGCGCTGCCTCACACTCGCTGCCGCACACGCGCTGCCTCACACATGCTGCCGCAGACGCGCTGCCTCACACATGCTGCCGCAGACGCGCTGCCTCACACTCGCTGCCGCAGACGCGCTGCTGCACACGCACTGCCAATCCTACCAGTTATCAGTTACAGGAACCTTTAGATGTACAGCAGCATTTTTCACAAAATCCCCGTTACGATTCCAGGAATATTCGTCCGTACTTCTTTCAAGGACTTTTTCATGAGGTGTAATCAAAAGTCATTTTTTCCACTGCAGATTCTGCTAGGAAACATTCAGAAGTTGAAAAGGCCGCGGAGCAACATTTTATTTTGCGCCATTTTTAGGAAATATTGCATTCTAGAGCCTTACTAAGGAATTACGTCACTGTGCTGATGCTATATAAACAATAAAGCTTATTATTGGGGGCATCATAAAGGGGGGGCGATTCTTGAGTGATGGGGGCCCTAAAAGGTTTGGAACAATATGATTGGTCTGGGTTGGGGGCCCAAAATGATTTGCTTTCTTGGGGCCCCTAATCACACAAAGGGACTGTTTTGTAGGATTTTATGGTGGCTGAAGGCGAACACAAGTCTGGAAGAAATCAATTTAAAACACATATTTGGTCAGACAATAAAATATCATGCTCAATATTATCTTTACTACATTCCCTGGAAAGTACTTTCATGGAAATTAAGAAAATGTGTACAAAAAAAATAATTTATTGTAAAAATGCAGCTGCTTTTTCGACTTTTTTTGCCGTCTCCGTTATTCTGACATTGGTGTCCAGACTTTATGTTGTAGTATTTATATTCCAGGAAGCTATTAGAAATCTTATGGGCTACCATACATTTTATGAAGCATTTTAAATGCCCTCAAATTCAACAACTATAACCATGTGTGCCATTGAAAACTGTTATGACCACTTTGCATTTGAGTAATTACACCGGATGGGACATAAAGCAAAGTCAAGCTTTGTAGATGGACATGTATGTCCACTGTGAGACACAGAAGGTGCTGCTCTGTGTGTGTGTTTGAGGAAGTCCAAGTCAAATGACACTTCCTGTCTGCTGGTGCTAAGAGCCAAAATGCTTTGGAAGACACTGCGTTTCATATGGTGCCCAGTGAAAGAAGTTATCAGAGATCCAGATCGGCACTGTTCCGTTAAACTGGTAAAAGATTATCCAAGCTTGGCCGCATATAGCGACATGACCAAATATCTGTCACTGTAGGAGTTGCATGCTGATGATAATTAACTGCTAAAGGCATTTAATATCAATGACCCCAGGAGCTGCATGTGATGTCTAGCTAATTGCTAAAAGGCATTAATTTAGCCTTGTTCCGGGAGTCTCCCAGGTCTCCGTCATTCCTAGCAGAATATATCTTCTCAGCAGGATGGAAATAAAAATGTTAATTTAAAAATGGTTGGGTGGTGGCTGTTAGATCGCTGGCATGTTACGAAATGATGTCCAAAAGACCTCCACCATAATGTCATTTCCGAGCAAGAATAATTTTGCACAGTAATACTTTATTCGAAAATTGTCACACCTGCATCAGAACATCCCCGACCGCGCCATCCCAGACGAATGCCATCCCCGACCGCACCATTCCAGACCATGCCATCCCCAACCGCGTCATCCCAGACAAATGCCATCCCAGACTATGCCATCCCAGACCATGCCATCCCAGACAAATGCCATCCCAGACTATGCCACCCCAGACCACACCATCCCAGACGAATGCCATCCCCGACCGCGCCATCCCAGACAAATGCCATCCCCGACCGCGCCATCCCAGACGAATGCCATCCCCGACCGCACCATTCCAGACAAATGCCATCCCAGACCATGCCATCCCCAACCGCGTCATCCCAGACCATGCCATCCCCAACCGCGTCATCCCAGACAAATGCCATCCCAGACTATGCCATCCCCGACCATGCCATCCCAGACAAATGCCATCCCCGACCATGCCATCCCAGACAAATGCCATCCCACACTATGCCATCCCAGACCATGCCATTGCAGACCACGCCATCCCTGACCGCGCTATCCCAGACAAATGCCATCCCCGACCACGCCATCCCAGACAAATGCCATCCCACACTATGCCATCCCAGACCATGCCATTGCAGACCACGCCATCCCTGACCGCGCTATCCCAGACAAATGCCATCCCAGACTATGCCATCCCAGACCATGCCATCCCCAACTGCGCGATCACAGAACGGACCATCCCAGACCATGCCATCCCAGACTATGCCATCCCCGACCATGCCATCCCAGACAAATGCCATCCCACACTATGCCATCCCAGACCACGCCATCCCTGACCGCGCTATCCCAGACAAATGCCATCCCAGACCATGCCATCCCAGACTATGCCATCCCAGACCATGCCATCCCCAACTGCATCATCACAGAACGGACCATCCCCGACCATGCCATCCCTGACCGCACCATCCCAGACCGTGCCATCCCAGACCGCACCATCCCAGAGCGGACCATCCCAGAGCGGGCCATCCCAGACCATGCTATTCCAGACAAATTCCATCCCCGACTGCACCATCCCAGACCACACCATCCCCGACCGCGCCATTCCATACCACACCATCCCCGACCGCGCCATTCCATACCACATCATCCCCAACTGCGCCATCCCCGACTGCACCATCCCAGACCACACCATCCCCGACCGCGCCATTACATACCACACCATCCCCGACCGCGCCATCCCAGACCACACCATCCCCGACCGCGCCATTCCATACCACACCATCCCCAACTGCGCCATCCTCGACTGCGCCATCCCAGACCACACCATCGCAGAGCAGGCCATCCCAGACAAATGCCATTCCCAACCACACCATCCCCAACTCACCTCCAGCGCCAGTCCTCCCTATACTGCATTGCATTCCTAGTTAACCACTAGTTACCCAGCCCAGCGCTTACCTAGTCCTGTGTGAAGTTCTGAGTGACTGTGCCCCGTTGTTCCATCAGTCTGTATATGACCTGTATTTCTGACTGCCTGGAGTCCTGAATCTTGCTAATTGCTTTTTCGTGACCCCCCTCGCGCCTGTACCTGCCCTTTTCCTTCAGGGTCTCCCTTCGGCTTGATCTGCTTCTCTGCCTCTCCGGCTCTGACCCTGTCTGTTTGTGACTATGATTTCAGAATCCAAATTAAACATCAATTCACCCTGATATTAGATCCTTTCAGTTTGATCATTGCAAAAATAAAATCGATTGACTTGAAGCTATCCAAGGAAGAAGTCCGTCAGGAATTAATAGAGTATATAGCCTTTCGTTAACAGTACACACAGTTACCTCCTGGAACAGCCATTGGACAGTAATTCCTGTGTGGAAACATCCTCTCTTGTTGAAAAAAATATGTTGAAAAACCAAGCCAACACCCCATTATGTCCTGATAATTGTTAGTAATAATGTTGAATATAAGCTATTTTTATTGGTTCACTTTCCATACCCGCTGGTCCTATGTCATCTAGGCCTGACTATGCAGTGATCCGCTACATTTTGAAGAAAATAAAACTGGAAATGATATGGAAATGTTTTGTCACTGTTTTCGAAGTCTGTGAAGGAAGCCGGGGGTTGTAACTTTCTGGAAAGTAACTGGTTGTAGAGCCTATAGTTCCTCTCTTTAATTGGTGCCAATGTGTTTCAGATGTCATTCCTTGGTTGTTTCAGACTGCACGCTCCACACTTCTCGCACAACCACTTCAAGGAGCCGCATGATGAGAGACAGTAACAGACCTGAAAGAGATATGGGCTTTTTTTGGTACATCCAGTATAATGACAGGAAATATTAACACTTTAATGTGTTGAATAAACACATGAGGAATGTCGACTTTAAAGCCATTGATGTGTGGTTGAAGATGTTGTCATTTTAAATATTTTAACTTTGGTACAGGAAATAATTTATAAATAATGTACAGAATATATACTCTATACAAGTCTAGAAAAAAAATGGATTTTTTTTTTCATTTTCTGTACAAAAAAGTTTGACAAAAAAAATTGTTCTTGGTGGTTATTTTAAAAAGAATTTTACAACATATCATGGGCCTATCCTCATTAGCTTATAAGATAATTATTATCCATCCTTGTTCCAGATTTTCAGGATCACAGGAGGTCTGGATCTCGTAGGCTATGGGCGCAAGGCAGGGAACATTTATGTACACGATCAGCTGTGGATTTCGTATCTTTTGGTGCCCTCTGTTGGGGAATTTTACGTATGAACCTGGCAGAAATAATGTTTAAAAATGTGAATAATAATAATAATAAACTTAATTCTAATATCATCTGTGACAAATACACGTATTTTGAGTTTTTTGGCCTTTATCAATCTAGACGACACCAAAGAATGTTTTTTCATAGACACATGTAAAAATTCAAGGTCTCTACTGTAAAAGCCTCTTGACTAAAAAGCTGCTGTGCAACCTCGGGAGAAGAGTACGTGCTGGAAAGATCAGTGCTGCCCCCTCTCTCCCAGCGCATAAACTGTCCCGAAAACTACCCCCAGGTAAAGGCTCCCTCGCGTCATCCGAACAACTTTCTCCCCACAGCCACAAACATGCTCCACAATGAATACTCTGACTGCTTATGTGCTGTCCGTAGTACCACATGCTGCTATGAATGAGTACCATATTTTTCGGACCATAAGACGTACTTTTTTCCCCCAAAAGTGAGGAGAAAAAGTCACTGTGTCTTATGGTCCGCATATTGTTCTGCTCACGTGCTTTAAAGAAGAAGATATGCAGTAAAGTGCTGGTCCCTATGCTAGGGCTAACCCACCTTTTCTCTGCATGCATATTCTCCGTTTCATTCGTAATTCTTAGCCCATTTCCTCCTCCCGGTCCTTCCTCCTCCCAGTGCTCGGCGGGGAGGAGCGGTTACAGCTTTAAGTGTACCGTACTGTTACGTTATTACGGGGCAGTGCCGTGCACGTAAGGACCGTGGCGCGTGACGGCGGTTTGACTGTCTTGTAGTGGAACGTGACAGTGGCATGTGCTGCATGACAGTGGCACGAGGAGCTCCATTCGCGATCCTACGGGCCGCCGCCGATCGCCCGCCGACCGCTCCATTCGCGATCCTACGGGCCGCCGCCGATCGCCCGCCGACCGCTCCATTCGCGATCCTACGGGCCGCCGCCGATCGCCCGCCGACCGCTCCATTCGCGATCCTACGGGCCGCCGATCGCTCTAACACAGTCCTGGGACAAACCGGGGTTTAGCCCCGGGGAATGGGGGAGTGGTGTAGAGGGCACCCTCAAACTCAAACAGCAATCTCGGGGGAGCGGACTGGCGAGTGAAAGTGTTACTCGCTGATGACATTATATATATATATACACATTATTAATAATATATAATATTATATATATATATTTTAGACATCATACATATATTTATTGTATACATAATGCACATACACACACATATACAGTATATATGTACTTTAAAAATGAGCTGATGTCAGACGCATGGTGCTTGCTAGCATGGAGATGTGGCAGACTGCTCTTACCCCGGCCTCTGAGCTGTGTCATTGCAGCAGTCACTCTCTGGTGTTTCTTATTCCCTGATCTGTTTAGCGTAACAAATTAATTAAAAACACCATCAGTGGAGCAGCGTCTGTGGCCCCGGTGATAACTGCTCACTCTCAGTTCTGGGAATGGGGACTGCTGTGTTATAATGACCGAGTGTGAGTCTCACGGCGTTTAGAGGTTTAACAGAGCACTTCTGTTTGGCTGGAAGCCAGAGCTGAAGGCTCTATGATGGCTCCCTTCATAACTGCTCCAGAGTATAGGGTATCACAAACGTGGACCCAGAGTGAAAAAGCACACCAGCCCACTTTCTTGTTAATCTCCCATTAATTCATTCAGAACTCTGCCCATTGGCTGTCTCGATACGACAAACATGTAAATCATTTATTGTCAAACAATTGTTTAAGCACGGAATATTTTTCAGGACACTTAGAAATCTGATTGTTTCCGGAGCCTATGAGAAGAAACAGGTTTATCTTTGGAAGTAGGCATATAGTCTGCCTTTAAACAGCCAGTGGCACATGGCACGATGTCTGGGGAAGCAGTGTGCTGCCCCTCATTCCTGCAACATTGTAATGCTAAAAGACCCAGAATGAAACCAAGAAGAAGACTATCTTTGTGTCCTAGCAGCCCCAGAAATTCAAGCATTGTTCAAGTGTGAAAAGGCACATTGCACCCTAAGAGTGTGCCAGCCAATGACAGAGCCCAGGCAAGCATGAACCCACATGGCGGTCAGGGATGCGGGCCCGAAATAGTCGCGAGGATGGTGCCAGCATAGGACTCGAGGGGGGGAGGTGAATCATCGGCCTAGAAATTCTGAAGAATTCTTTTCCTCCAAACTTGTATGCATGGCATCACTGAAGTAAAGCCAATTAATTTTGCCATTTAAATGCGAGTTGGGCTTTTTGTTTACCATTAAAATTTACCAAATATACAAAAAATAGTCATTAAAGGGCTTATCATGTTGCGCAAGCTATTGTAAGACCTAACTAAAAGATTGTACTTGTGGAACTACTGCTTGAAATATTTCAATGCCAACGCCGTCGTGCTGGCTGTGCTGTGAAGTCGGGATTCAGTTCTGCTGTCACTGAGTGCTAAATAATGCATGCCATGTTGCTGCTGTATTTCCTGTCACATGGCGATATGAGGTAGATGCCATGCTGTAGGACACTCGTGCTGTTTAGTTCAAAGCTATGTTCCACATCTCTCCCGGCCCGTTGACTTCCCTCACTTTCGATTATGCCTGACATCCCATAGGCTCCCTCAGATCCAAGGCAATAAAGCTTCCACTGGGTCACAGTCTCCAGTTTTTGCAGGGAGAAATAACTAAGCCTTCTGTTGAGTGACTTAAATAGAGAAAGATCCTGAAGGTCCCGGTAGCCTGCCGTTAAGCCCACAATGCACCACAGTGACATGGAGATGGTTAATGAAAAGGGTGCGATTAGCCCAACCACGGTTAAAGTGGTCATTTGCCTTTGCAAAAGTCTCCAGTCCATAACAATTAAGCAGTAACCATGAATCCTAACATTTAAAATGAAAACTGATCTCTCTAGTCTTATCACATCTTAAGCAATAAAATTATTTTAGAGTACCCAAAGGTTTACCTCCATAAGTGGCAATTTAGACGTTTCTGCACCTTACTTTCTGTAGCAGTTTGTGTCCCTTGTCGTGCATGGGGTGTGGTATCTGAGGTCACTAGTAATAGTAATAGTAATAAGTCCTGATTCCCCTGTTCTCCTGAATTTGTGCCTGGTGTAAAGCAGTTGGTGTCAC
>JAODKM010000034.1:19883327-19904657 GCA_026780845.1 Petrocephalus sullivani
AAGAAAAAACCCCCCACCAAAGGGAAAGAGGGGGGGGGGAGGGTGCAAGCGAAGGGAGGGCAATTGGGAGAAGAGACAAAGCCCCCCCCCCCCCCCCCCCCAAAAAAAAAAAATATATTAAAATCTATGCAAATTGTAAACACTGCAGGAAATCATGAACACCTAGCTCTACAGCTGTATCCTTGGATACCAGACTGAAATTTAGGATAGAAACAGTAAGTGATTCACATGTTTTGTCTGTATCATAGGCTAAATGGTAAATGGTCTGTGCCACTAAATAGATTTAGCAGATCTGCTCTTTGGCTGAGAAAATGACTAAGAAAAAACACACAAGACAAATTAAGTGTTTAAAAAGATGTTCGTTACTAATGCTGGGAGGGAAGATTTGATATTCTGCACATTAATTTAACTCAATAAAAACTATTGAAAATATCAGGGGCTAAGTCCTGCAGGTTTTCAATTCAGCTCATTTCCTGGACACAATTTAGTCAGTTTCACATATAGAAGGAAATAACAGTAGAATTTGGAAGGAAAATAATTAGTCAAATTAAGCAATTAATTAAAGATTGGAACAACAATCACCACATATAAGGCTTTTTAGATACCTGCCCTGTGCCGGGATGCCGTTGCATTTCAACCGCTTTTATGCTTAAACAAAGCTGTTTGTCTTAAATTGATCTGGTCATGAGAACAATTCGCTCGTTGTCACAAAATAGACAAGTTCATAAGCACGTTTGGGACGTATCAAAGCGTTCGGCTTCTAAATGTCTATATATGGCATGCAACAAAAAATATATACTTCACGGTCAGGGAGGCCGTCTCTGATTGGTCCTGCCAGCTGTCCGTCTTTGCCTGCCCTTCTCTGTTTGGTCGAGCCGCAGCGGTCCGCCCAGCTTTGCAGCTCGCTTTGTGGCGATCTCATTGACCGCGGCTCTGGGTTACCGGGCTGCTGCAGAAGGAGTGGCCGTGTGCGCGGCGCCGCTTGCTGGAATCTCTGGCTCTGCAGCCCCGGTGACTTACCGGAATCCATCCATGGACGTGGATCTGCGCGCCTGAGCTGACAAAGAGCGCGTCGGAGCAGCCTCCGGGAGCCGGAGCGAGGAAGAAGACAGCGCATTCCCCGAGGCTGTTGGGTGTTGGCCGGCAGAGGCGGAGATGGGCACGGTGCTCTCCATATCGCCCACGTCGCGGAAAGGGGGCACCGTGGAGGAGAAAGCCGACAGCGCCCACCCGGCCAACGGCAAGGAGAAGAACCTGAA
Organism: Petrocephalus sullivani; assembly: GCA_026780845.1. Taxonomy (NCBI): domain Eukaryota; kingdom Metazoa; phylum Chordata; class Actinopteri; order Osteoglossiformes; family Mormyridae; genus Petrocephalus; species Petrocephalus sullivani. Next base: position 19,884,587 of record JAODKM010000034.1, read on the forward strand.
GCGGCCCTCGGTGCTGATCTCGGCGCTGACCTGGAAGCGCCTGGTGGCCGCGTCGGCCAAGAAGAAGAGCGTGAAGAAGGTGAACCCCAACCTGCCGGCGGCGCAGCCCGGCGCCACCTCCGTCTCGCAGCTCAACAGCGAGAACGCCAAGAAGTCGCAGCAGAAGCCCGGGCTGCTGGCAGTGCCCGTGCCCACCGTGCCCACCCAGAACAGCCAGCCCGGCCAAGCCCCCAATGGCTCGCAGAACCCCAAGCAGCTCCGATCGCTGCAGAAGCAGTCCGGCGAGCGGCCGCTGGTGTCGCCGAGACGCGTGATCGTCCAGGCGTCCACCGGCGAGCTGCTGCGCTGCCTGAGCCAGTTCATGTGCCGACGGTGCTTCAAACTCAAGGAGCTCAGTCCCAACGAGATCATCCTCTGGTTCCGAAACGTGGACAGGTCGCTGCTGATCCAGGGCTGGCAGGACGAGGGCTTCATCAACCCCGTCAACGTGGTGTTCGTCTACTTGCTGTGCAGGGAGGCGATCGGCGACGACATCGACAGCGAGTTTGAACTGCAAGCCACCTTCCTGAGCTGCCTCTACCTGGCCTATTCCTACATGGGGAGTGAGATCTCCTACCCCCTGAAGCCTTTCCTAGTGGAGACCAACAAGGAGGTCTTTTGGGAGCGATCTCTGCGGATGATTGATAAAATGAGCCCCAAAATGCTGCAGATCAACTCGGATCCTCATTTCTTCACGGAGGTGTTCCAGGACCTCAAAAACGAAGCGGAGTCGCGGGACACGAGCGGCAGATGTACGAATAATTTGGACCGCTAAGAGAGGAGAGCAGATCTCCATGTGGTGTAGGCTTATCACTCCTCTCCATGGGTGCTTCGGTACTGGGTCCGCGCAGCAAACCTGGGAAGGTGAATGTGCTCCGCAGCCGGAGAATCAAAAATACTTTGTATCCGTTTTTTTCCCCCCAGATAAGAAACGTTTCGTGTTGTGACAGTTACAATTAAAACATTACCTCATTGCTACTGTGAATCACAGTACGGCGGGGTTCGGGTAAGGGGCAGTCCAATAAATGCATGCCTAAAGTATTTTACTTGTACCTTCATTGTGGCTTTTAAAATGGCCGTGTGGTGCAGGGGCGACAGTGGAGCGATGTTAGCTAGTGCGTCAGTGTTTAGTTAATTAATTGCACATTTGTTTCAGTTTTGGGAGGCAGGAGCGAGAGGTAGGGCAGTGTGACGTAGCTGGAGCTCTCCAAGGTGCTGGTCTTTAATGGACACGTTGCACAAGTGCTACGTTCAATCACACCATCTGTTTGAACTCTGAATGTAAAATTTATGACAACGAAAAATGTCAAACTACTGTTCTATGTGCCAACTGTTATAGTATAAAACTTTGTTTTATATTGTATATTTAAAATAATTATATAAATGCCAATGCTCTCTTGTCCTTTTGCGATTTTATTAACATTTGTTTGGACTTTTTTTAAGTATAACTGGAAGGCTAGCAAGTCAATGCAACTGGTTTGCGTGAATGTTAATACATCGTCTATGTGAATGTGCACTACTTACAGGGCAAAGATAGCAATTTCCTTACAAGCTGTAATGGCTTAATTTTCACAATCAGATTGTATTTCCCAAATCTCTGCCGGAATACCCTTCTCTCTGAGATTCACGGTCAGAAGGAAGGCTTTATCGCCTCATCGCAGAATCGTACCTCTGCATTTACACTCGAGTAGGCTAGTGCTCTCAGTAAATAAAATCCCGGAACATGTTCGCAGATCCTTAATAGCTTTATAACGTCCGATTGTCAGTGAGAAACTGATTTCATGCATTGCGCCTTTTATGCCGGCGAAAGGATCAAACAATCAGGCGTAACATGAATTAATATCACTTTTGGACTTCAAACGTGCAAAGAGAGGAATCCGTGCTTCGTTTATCACCCATGCTGTTTTTGGCGACTTTACCTGCATATTGTGACCAAGTAGAACGCTACTAATATTTCTACCTGGAAGGGAAAATAAATCTTTGAAAACGCTGGCACGACATGCGTTGGTGTACAGTCAACAGTTGTGTAGATTGTTCTAAACAAAGGCTCGGCAAACTGGTGGAACAATAAAATAAAAATATGTAGAAATATTGGATTTGTGTTTTCTGATTGGGCCGTCTTTGAAACGTGTGCATTGTGTTTTCTGATTGTAGCTGGCCCTGGTGCTGAAAGAAATATTGCGTTGCCCCTTCGGTAGCTTTGAGAATTTAATTGCATTTCAATTTAGGATATATCCTTTCAAGGCAACTGAATGCAAGCGAATTGATGAATAACTTTTAAAAGTATTATTTCCCTATAAACTCGCTCTATTTTTTTATTAATGTGCATGGTCATGTTTTAATTATGCGTTATAATGGTATTTATTGCTTGTGTTTTTTTAAGTTTATTAATGTCATTTCTGTTTTCTCTATATCAGTTTTAAGTAGTTCATATACGCTAGTATAATTATACTGTCAAAGAAGTTACAATTTTAAAATACCACCAAATGTTTAAAATTAAGCAAGAAATGTCTCAAACTTGTATTTATGCTGGTGTCATGTACGATAACCGAGTCAAGTTAGTTTTATGACTCATGCTTGGTAAAGGATTACCTATACGCCGAGAGGATGGCTAGAATGAAGAGATTATCCTGAATTTATGAATAACGCACGTGGCCCGAGTGTTCTTCGTGGTGATTGGCTGGAATTTGGTGCAGTCTGTTAGAACTGTCATTCTGACAGAGGGTTGCGGATCCAGGCTGCTGGGTCACCGGAGTCTATAATCCATGAGTGCAGGCGCATTCTCCTCGTCTCCATAGCAACTGACACTTTACTAAACCTCTAGCATCCACATCAAGCATTCTAAATCCATAATGCATTTCTGCAGATGGATACCTTCAATCGCAGTAAGTATAACTCCTAAGGTACTCGTCCCTAATTAAAAACAGATTTGTTTCATGCCGTTATCTGTGTTTCCCCTTGTGTTTTATAAAATATAGCAAATAACGTCAGGACACGACCGAAAACAAATCGCTATTTTTATGGAGTTATGGACAGAAACACAGTTAAACCGTAAAGAAGCTGACAATGTTTGGGAGTCTATAGGACATGTCTGACGCTGGTTAGAAGTAGCATTATATACAATGTATTTTATGTACCCACCTTGTGATTGAGGATGTTATATAGAACCATTAAAGGTTTATTTATCACCTCCAATTGCTAGTCTCTAGAGGCCAGGAAGTACTTATTAACTAATTAAGTCAATTAATTATGATTAGGTTAAAATGCATATTCCGAGTCTTGATTTAGGTTTCCTTTGACAAAGAGTTTAATTTTTCACCTGTTCAGCTCCCATTGTGCTTAAGATACTTTCACAATGACATTTTGTCATGACAGAAACTCGGGCGAGATCAAGGTGCCGAGCAAGCAGGTGGTTTTAGAATCGAGAGGATGAGATGTGGTTGGGGTCACGGGGAGGGTCAGCCGAGGAAGTCAGTCCTGCAAGCAGAGATGATGAAAGAGAGGGGAGAGAAGGTGGGGATCGAGGGGGAACGGGAGCGGACGGGAACATGGCAGGCATGATGGGAAAATAAGGGAGAAACGCTCTGTATGTCGCACATGAAAGAACAATACCTCACGCTGAATGCGAGGCTGGCCGCACCGGCTGGTACAGAGGCTAGTGTAGGCGCGGTTAATTCCAGTGTGAGCCGGCATTCTCACAAAGGGGGGCGTAGCACATCTTTTGTCCAAATATGCAATGTGATGGGGGCATTGCATAGCCCAGACTACAATGTATCCTAAAACCATACCGTGTGTTGTGTGCAAAAATCACAAATATGCGTGCAGCGTGTCAGTTCATGACCATGCAACGTCATTGTGTCACGTTCATCCATTCAGTTCAAACAGACCATATTCACTGGCTCGCTCAAGGTCTCTAAAGGACACGATTCGGAGGGCATCTCATTTTTCCAGTTTTGCACTGATTGTTAATAATTTGCACACACTATCTACATGTGTCCTATCCACTATGCCCAGCAGTCTTTGATCAGAGAATTAACCATTAATTAACCACTAACCATTAATCATGACCGTCAGACACCGGACTCAAAAAATTAAACTAACTACAGGAGCCTAGTTCATTTTCGGGGTGGATTTTTTATGTAGTTGATGTTCCTTTTTATTTTGAAGTTCCCAGTTCAAAGACTAACTGTGCAATAGCTGAACATTTTATTCCCTCTGAGACTTACGCCTGCAATCAGTTATCATTTGGTTAAGAAGACATTTCACTTAGGAATCAGGAGATGGGAAGCAAAGGAGCCTAACAGAGCATTTCCTCATAAACAGTGGTCTGACTGACCTGAATCTAAGTCAGGTTCAGTTTGCTGGGAGTATTTCTGTTTTAAGCTCCTGCTCCTTACATTTGTAAAAATAATTCATGTGTTGTATTATTTTCATCCATATATAAACTAAATTTATACCACTTATATCCATATAATCTTTATTGTATAAATACCTTTAAAGACATCCCCCGAAAAACAACAAAATCAGCAAGTGTCACAAAATGAAACAAATATGTTATAGTTTTAGGTCACTAGTGGGAGTAACTCAGCCTGTTTTAGTAAGAACATTCATTTGTACTCTGTTAACCACAAGCAGCCCAAAAAATTGAGGCATAGGGCTTCTTTCCATTCTGACTATGTAACTTTTGCTAATCTTTCCTACATGCTGCAGTCAGCCTCACTGCGAGGCTGGCAGCCCAGGCTATCTGCTACACTCTGGCTGACTTACCTGAGTCCCCTCCAAGTGGGTTGTCTCAGGTAACTGGACATAGTGACATGTTCTTGACCTTTGACTGCATCTCCATCTCCTATTGTGCAGCTCAGGAACCACCAGTCTGGATGACTGACCAGGGTACAGCATTTTCTAGGTCTTGCCCTAAGATTACCTTTAATGTCCAGTGAACAGTTACCTGCCTATCCTATGGTACATAGTTATTTTAAAACGCAAAAAAAAGATGCAACTCATGAATTAAAATGATAATTTAGCCCATGAATATTTTTCTGAATAACAAATGAGGGAAAAAATTTACTTTATTTTAGCAATAATTTCCCACAAAGGGCATGCAATCTTGATTTTGTACTGGTAAGAGTTATTTATATCACTTCAGTTCTTATTTAATAACTTATGTTACAACTTCAGCTAGAAATACCTTTATAATAGTTTCATCTGTGTGTTTATCTGTCTATACAGTACTCTTTGTGCAAATACAGTAGGCCTATACTGTTTGCACACATAGAGTACAGATGGTCCCTGTTACAATGGTTTGACTTTTTCGATCTTACGATGACAAAATTGTAAAAATATTTTACGTTTCGTGCAGCAGGCAAATGTAGCAGGCTACGCTTTACGATGAATTGGAACACACCGGGATGTACGATTCTCCCGCCTTGGGAGATGTCTCACTCTTACCAGCGAGAGTTTATATAGTATATAGTTTGCCAAATTATGTACAGTAATTAGTTAAATTATTAACAAATTACAGTATACTACCCCATACTAATCACAATTCTTTAAGACTCCTGGGTTGGCTAGGCCACGTCTTGACTTACGATATTTTTTATCGTAAAGTTATGATGGGGTCATCAGAATGCATCTCCATCATAAGTCAGGAACTACCTGTATACCATTTAATCAACTGCATGAAGTCTCCAACATTGTTTGACTGTGTCTGTTACCAGTTGGAGAAGTATGGGAGGCTGGATACCTGATTTTGGTATGAATAAGTAGATCGGTAGATATGCCTATGTATCTGTTTATTTGTCATTATATGTAACATTCATCCCAAATATACATTCATAACCTGCATATAGCTTCCTCTGGCTGAAAATACCCAGAACCTTAAAATAAAATTGCCACTTATAAATGTGAGAATCTAGGTGTGACCATGCATTGGAAAGCAGCGTTAACGTGTGCTCGCATAAACAGAACTTGTGTTTTCAGAATACAGATGTGCCCCCTGTGCTTATGCTGGTTTTTCCCGCAGTCAAACACATTTTGTTAGGTACATTTCTAAATTACCCATAGTAGTGAGTAATTACAGGATCTGTGCCCTGTGATGCACTGGTGTCCCATCCAGGGTGTCCATTTCCTCCTGCCCAGTGCATCCTGGGATAGACTCCAGGGTCACAAGCATCCCGGACTGCAAAAGGACCTGCCTGTCACACCTTAACGGTCCATGCATGACAGTTATATACCTGCTCGCCCTATACAGGGTTGCAGGGGGGCCTGAGCCTATCCTGGAAGTGCCAGCCCATCACAGGGCGCACTCACACACACAGGCCCACCTACAGGCGATCTGGCAAAGCATATTAACCTCACCATGTTTTTGGACTGTGAAGGAAGACTGGAGAATCTGAAGGAGAGCCCATGACAACATCAAAAGATACATATTATTGTTAATAACAATAACATCAATAAGAATAATAATAGGTTTCAAGTAACCTGCACTGAATCTGCAGCACCTCATGCCTTCAGGGTTGGGGGTGTGAATTCCACCCTCACACTGTGTGGGGATTTTCCACTTTCCCCTCTGCTCAAGTGGGATTCCTCTTACAGTCCAAACAAACTCAGTTAGGCTAACTGGTGTTTCTAAATCATCCATAATGTATAACAGTGTGGGCCTACTGTATATGTGCCCTTTGACTGACCGGCATCCCTCAGCCGTAACCCCAACCCCCACTACCTTGACGTGGATAAGCAGAGAGATTATGGATGACTGCGCTTCATTTCAAATTCATACGATTATATTCTCTCGGTATTTAACTGACACACATTAAAAGAAGCACGCATTGCTCTCACTCTACCCTTTTATAGTGCCCAATATTTAAACAATTAACATTAAATCAAACAGAAAACGTGGATTTTTCCCCCCCAGCCACCCACCGTCACATTCAAATCCAGCCACTTGAACCGGTCTGTTAATAAGCTGCCTGCATTTACGCAACAGATTCAATACAGGCGAACGAACTGGGGCGTTTTTATTTATTAAATTTTAAGTGACGCGTCTTAGGTGTCGACGGCTCAATCTTTTTCAAGGAAAACCACGTGGGCCGTGAATAAATAAACAGAAAGAAGTAGGGAAGCACCGCCGCAGGTCTTCCGCTCGGGTGCAGAGGCGCGCATCGCGGCCGCTAGTCATCATTCCGCTGGGGAGAATTAGCGCCATTATCTTTTATCGCGAAACACCACATAGTCTCTAGGGGACGCAACCATTCTCACACTTCGAGCACAATTCCCCGGTCCTCAAGTCTCATCGCAGCATCAACTTAACACACAGGAGATATTAAACAATTACTTTTAGACGAAACAGAATAACAAATCGCATGCAATACGGAGGGGAAAGGTGATGTACAGACTACTGCATGCTTGAACTGGGGGATTCCCCTCGATAAATTTGACGGCTGGGGGATCCCCCTCGATATATGTAGCGTCATCGTCCGTCGAGAGGGGGGACCTCAGAGGTGGGGCACTGTCAGTCAAACCCCGCGTATAATGGATGGGTCCCGGGACAGTCTAGACCAGGCAGACCCAGCCAAGCGGCAGGTCAGCACCACGTAAGTAGGAGGGTGACGGAACAGAGCAGTTACTATAAGATGGATGGGATCCCCTCTATGTTGTATTCACATGTTCAGCTTGTTGGCGTGAAGGATGGTAAATCCAGCCATCATGCATCCTGGCGCGTGTTTCTGACACAATCCCAGGCGCTCCGTCAAAACCCACCACCCACATTAACTGATATGAGGGACTCTCAATACTATTAGCTAGGTCGGTGTCCGTCAGCAATGCCAAAATTTGCACATTGGCCTAATTGCATTACTTTAAATAAACAATTACTCATTGCAGTTTACATAACGACCTGGTGGGACGCTCACTTTGTTCGGGATATTCCCGATAAATCCCTTGCAAAACAATTCCTGCAAAGGATGGTGCATCTGCCTGTGGGACGGTAATCCGCCATTATCTCCTGATAATACGCGCAGAGGCAACTCAGGGCATGCATAACACGCCAGTAGGTTGGGATTATATCGTTTCATAAATCCTAATGCGGCACCACAAAAACAGATATAAACAGCAGATTTATTCCAGGGGCGTTGGACGCATTATTTTGTATTATTTTTTAAGCATTACTTTTATTGTTGTACCCTCCGATGCCTGAATCCGAATCAAAGATAATTGCTATGGGTGTATTTGCAAGTACTGTATGGATCAAAATGTCCTTTTCACTTTTACTAGGGCGCCATTCTTAAACCGACACCATTTACATTTCCACCTTAAAGGAAAGATGGATCCTCGGATCTTTTTATTCTCATTTGTTCATACATTTGTCTGTTTACAGACAATTTTTTTTCCCATTTAAAACGATGTATTCTATAACTTCTGCTCAGTTTTAAAAAGGGCAAAATACTAGTAGTCATGAAAATTATATGACAGAAAGTTGTACTATCAGTTGACCTTTTATAAAACTGCAAACAAATTATTGTTATCCAGGAAGTTACGTTAGACGCCCCAACCACCAGCCCGTGCGACAGTGGCATTATAGGGACCCATGCATGTCCCGGCTAATGAGAGGCTGGAGCGCCGCGGACGGCGTGGGATCCCGGATCCGGTCACCCGTCCGTAGTGAAGCCGGGCGCCGGGGTGCCGAGCTTCACTGAGCCCAGTCTGGCACATGGCCAGGCGGCGCCGCGTCGCCGATTCAGGTCGTTTATTCCCACCCCCCCAAAACACACCAGCTATTTTCCTCGGTTAGAAACCCTGTGAAACCGAGACCCGGCGGCCACCCGAGGCAGCTTATGTCATTTCGACTGGGTTTGAATGCAAAATCGGGGCCTCGAGAAAGCCAGCGACTCAGATCTTGTGACTCACCCCAGCTTATGAATAATTTGATACGGCGAAGCTTTTCATTCCCTCGCATATTTTTTCTTTACCGCAGTAATGAGTAATGAGCAACATCCTCGAAGGATTAACAGTTTCATTCCACCTGGTTGAAGATTAGCATATCTTAGTTTTCATTACATAACTAAAAGTGGCCTCCTTCCCCCAGTATCGCGGCTCTAATTCACAGGAAAACCTGGAAAAAAAAATAAAAATAGCAGCCCAGCCAGGGAGCTCAACTAAAACTTTCTGGGAGGCGGACCAATATCCGTTTCCTATCCTCTCACAATTAAATATTCAGGCTTCATATAGTTTAAGGTACGTTCTTTAAAAGCTATGCATTGAAAACAATAATAAACTCGGGGTTTCTTATTATAGTCAGTTTTTATATAGTCAGTATGCAATTTCCGAAGTCAATATTTAAAATTGCAGGCACGTTTTAATACGGGCTTTCCTTATAATTTTTGTAACGTCGTTAATTAGTGAGCACACCCAAGCCCCAGTGATGTCATGAACTGGCAGGTCTCGATATCACGGTGAGTGGCTCGGGGTGACGTCACAGCGCAGGTGCGGGCGTTCTTACGTCACCTCGGCGCGTCTTCGCTTACCTCTGCGATCTCTCTTGTACGCGCAATTATTAGTTAGACAGCATCTGGGGTGGGGGTTGGGTGGCTGCATGATTGGGCCCACTCTTTCACACCACCACCTCCCTCCCCCACTATGACTCTCCCCATGAAATTTCACTTTTGAGCAAGCATAAAAATCCACTACCACCAACCCAACCTTCGTCTGATTATTCCCCAGTCAGAAATACAGGGTATTGCCCACCATGTTTCATGGGGGCACACTGTTTTAATTACAGTAAGAAGTCAGTTCTCTCCACCCATTACCTAACATAAGGGTCATTGGGTTATTGGAAAGCACTATACACACATAAAAGTATAACAAAAATAATATTCAAGCTTTCACCACAGATTTTCATTCATACAACTAAGATCTCTTGTTGATAACCTGGCATTTTATGAACAAGTGTTGTCCATGATCCTGGCTGTGTTGGCTGCCAGGGATTATTTCAGGTTAGCCTGCTTCCCATCTCCCAGCCATATGCAGGTGGGAGGGCATTGTCATGGCAGCGAGCGACAGTGCTGTGATCAAACTCGAAGGCTGACACCACGGAGGGAAGGAGGCAGATTCATGATTTAAGTGAATTACACTGTGTACTACACTGAATTGTTACAAGAGAAAGAAGGCCACAGGGTTCTATAAACCCTATAAATGTGACAATAAAACAACATGAGAGTCTGTGGTTGGGTGATTCTGGTGGAAATGTAAATCATTTGCTGATATTTTAGTCATTCCTCATACCATCTATATGAATTGATAGCTTAAAGCTATAGTACAATATGATGTTGTAGATTAGTTTAGTCTCATTTGCTTATTATTAAGAATATAAAATATTTATACAGAGCTGTGCTTTTCCTTAAGTATAGCTTCTGCTTTGAAGACACAAAGATCTGCAGTGGCTGGGCAAGTGACCTTCATGATAATAACTGCAAGGTCAGCTTAACCTAGATCAGGCTCCAGAAAATGCACTGCCGGTGCATGGGGGTGGACAGTATGTGTTACATGTAGAGGATCTTGTCAATATCACCAAAAGAGAGCATTATGCTAATGGGGAACGTGGTGCTACTAGTGCTGATGCATCCATCCCAGTGAGCTTGAATGCTGACAGGAAGCCTTACTATCAGTCCATGATAGACTGAGCATTGGCAGAGCTGTGGGCGAAGCCTGTTTTGAGGCAAGCACAGCTTATAGCCTGTTTCAAGAGTGAAGATGAAATAGACCAGCAGATGTTCAAATGGTTAAGAAGCTGGATCAAAACAGTTATGCTAGAACAGTAAGTGTGTTGTAATGAATTGGCGTGGTGATCCAGCAGGCAGCCGACAAGCACCGGGGAAATTGTTATTATACACAGAACTCAACAGAACGGGAAACAAAGGGGACCACTGGCAGACCCTTGAGGGTACAAATTGGTACCCTTTTTGTGATAGTGTACCAAATTAAGCTACATTCTTTAATTTCAGAGTATTTGCTGAGAGATTCATATATCCAAAAGTTATATGATCACAAAAGATGAAAAAAAAAATCAATGATTCATTTCAGCAGTACATTCATAAATTCTTCTTCCAACCATTGATCCAGTACAAGGTCGGGGGGGAGGCTTGGAGCCTAGGACAGAAGAATAGCAAACAACTTGAAGGGGATGCCAGTCCATCACAAGGCAGGTCTACAATTCAGTGTTTACAAAACCTATATGCATATCATTTAGTACAACTAAAAAACACACATGCATGCCTTTATAGCAAGTCAGCAAATTTATTTTTTTTTTAACACATCTGGGCAAGTCTTTTCACAAGCAGTCTTTACCCCAGCTATCCAGAATTTGGCCAGGCTACTGCTAGTGGTTGCAGTGGAGGCCAGCATGGGGGACGAGGGGGCTTGGAGGGCACTGCATTTGAAATGCATTCAGCATTGCAGAGCCAAGCTAGACGCTGCAGCCTGTAGGGGACCTGTTTCCACGGGGGTCTGATTGATATGCGGGTCACACACGGTGCTCCGGTCTTATCAGCCTTCCCACAATACCGCCCGACCGCGGGAGGCATTCCTAACCAATGACATCAAATTAGTCCCGGCTAGCCTGTCTTTCCTCGTCTCCATGCCTGCTGCACCCAGTGCGGTCCCATAAGTCTCAGCAGCTTTACGTGTTGCTGCTGAAACATCCTATATCCTGCATCCGGGCTCTTTATGTTTACTAAATAAAGCGAATTAGCGTCTGCCTGAATTAGGCCTAGTGCAGTAGAAAATACACTCATTTATCGTCTTTTCGGTTCACTACGCATTGATATTTGTTTATAGCCCGATATGCTATTTCCTGTTAGTGCATTTCTGAAATACGTGTTTCATGTGGTATTTTTTATTGTTAATGGCAAATCATAATTTATTACATAAAAACGGACATTGAAAAGCAATTCAACTTCAAAGCAACCATTAATATGGCAGACATTTAACTGATAGGAATAACATAATCGTGTACGGTACCGGTGTAACATGGTCTGAAGGGCTGCTGCTTTTCTTATGACACAGCCATTGTGGGCAGGAGACTGCAGATTAGATACAAACAGTATGCATCGCAGTGTTCCGGTCGATAAGCGGCGCATTTACTTATCCCTCTACGTGTACTGAGACGGAACATGAATGGGTAACCAGTAGTTATGGAGACCATTTAACTCAAAAGACCAATCACGTATTCCAAAAGCGTGTAGACTTACTAAGGGCCATTGTACAGTCACAGTGCCCTCATGTGGTACAGTATGGTAATTCATTTCAGAGCATTCAGCCCTGAGGTAATTTACAACTACCAACTTGAAAGGCATGTGTTTGTACTGAAGGAGACGATGCCAATAACACATAAACAGCTGAGGCCAGAGAGGTGTGAGGCAACAGTATCATTAAGCCATCATATGTCCGGGCCATCGCGGTATAAACCATTATTGGATAAAAAGTAAACAGTCAAAAGATGATATATATGATGTGTTATTCTTACACATATGACAGCTTTAAAGAAAAAAAAAACAATTATTAACCTTAAAACGCAAAAATCTGTGCTTATAATAACCTGAATAACCTCATAAATAACCTGAGGTGAAACTTGGTGAGGTTAAAATGTTCAAACTGAGTATCGCTTTCCATTTACCAGTACCAATGATCACTATATACTGCTCAAGATATTATAAAATAGGCCTACATACGTACGACACATATTTATCAAACAAAACAAAATTATTGCTGTGCAAGAGCCAAGAGAAGTAATTGCTGTGTGGTAGAAATGTAAGAATGCATAATTAGCATGAACATTTAACACAAAATGTAACATAACTGCTACGCTTCTCGCCTCGTCCCCCGGCTCTTTGCAGGTGGAGTTAATGTGGAACTGCCATGTTATTGAAATAATTCCCCTCGCAGGTTCTCCGGTATTCCCCCTACAGTGCAAACACACGCTAAGGTGACCGTGTCCGGAAGCCCGGAGATCTGGGTTATTCTGAGTTATTACGGGTTATTCCCTGCCTCGCGCCCATTGTTTCCGCGGGAGGCTCCTGACCCCCGCCACCCTGCCTAAGACAAGCGCCGTAGAAGCCGAATGAATGCAACACAACTATTTGGGAACTTTAACTGGTAGTTACTGGTAGTTGTTTTTCCAGAATTACACTAGAGGGCGCTAAATGCTTACATTAACCATCCTTCCAGGTCCGATAACGAAAGCAACACTGACTTTATATCTTAGTCACATGAGGGCTTATCAGATGCCTCATAGCTTTTGACCGAGGTTCTGCCCTGTTTAATAAAGCATTACAGCGACAATGGAAGCAAGCGTTTTTTGTACCCTAAGGTTTTGTTTGCCGTATTATCAAAAATTATAGCATAATACAGCATGCAGGCAGGTTGACGGTCCATGATAATAAGATGTTGACATATAAAATCCTAATAGCGTAACTAGTGAAACTGAATAAAAACAAGTCAGGAAGACTCAGATAGTACCGGTGTCTTTTAAATCCATAAATATGTTTAAATGTATGGTTCAGACAGGCCTGCACTGTCTGGCATACTAGGCCGATGGGTCTGTGAGCCAGAGAACTACCACCACCTTCTTTTATGGAGCACTCTTGTACGCAGGCATTTTGATGTATATGTGCGGTGGGTCTGTCTGGGCCAATGTCCACGACTGATTTTTAATCCCAGTTAAGTTTCAGAGTTTTCTAACACCTAAATTGATTTAACTTGTCTGTGTCAGAATACCCTGACAAAATGCCAAATGATACAGCTGGTCTTATATGATGGTATTATGCCAGTAGACACAGTCCATCCATCCGTCCATCCTTGTCCTATTCAGGGTAACGGGGGTCCGGAGCCTATCCTGGAAGCTACGGGCACAAGGTGGGGGACAGCCCAGGGGGCGGGGGGCACCAGACCTTTGCAGGGCTCTATACATAGTAGTTCAATTTATACTTTTATCATTTACATATTTATTCAAATAAAAAGATACTTGTGTGTTTTGTTCCTATATTTTCACATCAAACCTTACCCCACGTACATGTAGATAAAAAGATGTGTACTGGAGTGATGGTAAATATTTGCAAATGAAGCTCTATTGTTACCTAGACGACCAGTGGTTTGATGTTAACCTTTTGAACAGCTGGTGTTTTTTCTCAATGGTACAAACAGAAAAACACAATTCTGCCTGGAGTACAGGAGACTGGAGAACTGAGCCAGCTGATTCAAAGTTATAAATAGCCAACTAAAATGCATACAACCAGAAAGAAATTAGGTCATTCATAATAAGAACATATTGCTTATATACACTATATATTATACAGTATAGTATATTTAAACACGTAAGTATGTAATATATCATTTTGGTCTATTTTAATGGCCCTTCTTAATTTGTGTTTATTTTCCGTTTATTTGGTTTTTTTTATATCCATTCATCTTCTGTAATTGCTTCTCCTATTCAAGGTCTTGAGGGTCCAGAGCCAAGGCAGAGAGCAACCCTGGATGGGGCACCAACCCATCACCAGTAACACTCACACACCATTCAGTCACACAGGCACGCCTGTCAGCAATTTGGTAACTCCACTTAGCCTCAGCATGCTTTTGGACTGTGAGGGGTGACTGGCGTGCCCCAAGGAAATGTTATGTTTTCTTGGAGACTACAGCAGGAGATTAGCACTAAATACATGTCCCCCACTCCCCTGCATCATTGCCATGGTTTTAAGATCAAGAATTTCTGTTCTTCAAGAAACACGAAATGAACCCCTACTCTCAGGCAAGTTAGATTTCCTTTTGGCACAATCCGTTCACTTTATGGCTTAACGTTCATAAATCGGACTCTGGATCAATCTGCCACATGAATTCTACCATATTAATTAGTCTTTACACTCTTCAAAATAATCTGTAATCTGTTGAAAAGGGGTTGCATGTTTAGTGTATATTTACACCCCGCTTAGTCGTTAATCATTCAAAGAACTGTGGTTCGAAAACTTCTTTTTTTTTAAATCGGTGCATACATTTAGTATAAACACTGTTCTTCTCCCTTACTTTATGAGTGTAGTATTTTTTTTAGATGATACATGGATTTATCATATTGTTGCAAACAGAAAGCTTAAGGATCCAAGTGTGGAACACATGGAGTTTATTGTGGACCAGGCTGACAGAAACAGAATCAGCAATCAGGATCTTGTTTGGAGTCCTGGAGTAGGATGTTTGGAAGCCGGGGGGGTGTCAGTCCTACATGGAGGGCTTGAAGTCCAGGAGAAGTCCAAAGGGAGCAGGACTGGGGCAAGACCAGAAGCAGGCTAGCAGGAGGGATCCGGGATAGACAGGGGAGATACGGTTAATATGCTCCGCAGGTCACATTAGATGCATTAGTCGCATTAGAACAGCCTGAGATTTTAAAGGCCTGGGGCAGGTAGTTCCACTCAGGTGCCGGGATGCTGGACAGGTGCTGGACATTCTCATAGGGGGTGTAACACATACTATCCTATATATCTGATCTGAACATATGTACTGATTCTTTTAAACTATATTCTAAATTCAGACATTTGATATTAATAGCCATGCACTGATAAAACTTCATCTTCCTTGGGAGACACGCGAGACAAAATGGCATAGGCCGACACTGGATGGGCAAAATATATACTGAGTTAGGCCTAAACCATATCTACTCTCTCTGCAGCTGAAGCATGGCTTATAGGCCTAAGGCAATTTATGTCAATGCAGGTCAATGAACAAACAGCTAGGTCTACCACATAAAGTACAGGGCAGGCTGGCATTCTTCTTAAGGTTAGCTTCTATTTCTCATAATGACATACGGGTGACATACATAGACTATAGTAGATCTCCACAATATTTTCATTTAAAGGAATGAAGGAGCGTTTACATACACTTTATTTATATGAATGAACAAAATCTACACACATGTAACAAACCACTTATCATGTCACTAACAATAGGTAATTCCTATATGTAACATTGTTGCACTGGTGTGCTGCTCCCTGCCATGCACTGCTGTGTGGTCATTGCGGCGGTGGATACACTGTACGCCTGGGGTGGTTTGTTCAGAGAATGGATGGACTGATTGATTATTGTTGTAATTTAACCACTTTACGGTTTTCATCCCTGTTCCTCACAAAACGTGTGTTTATAAAAGTTCAGACAAAATTCAACAACATTCAATGAACACTGGTAGATTTATTATTTTGCATCCACAAATGTACCAACTACGCGCGCACCAGCTGTTATGCTAATATAAAATTGCCGGTTTCGAGTATAATTACCGTACTACATGATTAGTTTTCTTTCCTTTTTTTGCCTCCACTCAGCCAACCGAGGCCAGGCAAACTGTTCCTCACCTCCCCTCTCCCGCCCCCACAGACCCACAAGCCAAGCCGCCTTTGCAGGGACCGCTTCCAGCGTCCAAGACTTGCTTTAGCTGCCTGAGTCTTTAAGCATATCGCAGGCAACTGAAAACAAGCCTAGGGAGCAAGACAGTTTTCAAGGGGAATTCCTAAGTGGGTGTATGAAATCAGGACTGATGATTCTTAGCTATGAAAAAGGAGTAACAAACAGAATCACGTCTATGTCAATACAAATCAGTCTATCATTCTCACGTTCAATGTTCAGCATCAAACCTTTTAATTTCATCGTGTATTCGTACACACTTGCTAGTTATTAAAATCAATAGATGGGCTTATGTTAAAGTAGGCAGTAAATAACAGTTGCATTGATAACTTGAGACACACTTCCTAGGCTTAAATATTTTCGCAATGAAATACACCTCCGGGTTTATATTAATTAATTAAAATACAGCACTGAAAACACCCCGTAATATGTCTTTGAATTTATTTTCCAACGGGTCTTTGCTTGGACTTACCTGTTAATTTCATGTGAGAATTGGGTGTAGCACACGCAGTTCCCTGCTACCGAATACCGCAGCTGACTTACCCCGTCTTTATTTCACTGAGTTTTATCAGTCGGACCTGAAAAGTTTGTTTGTAAAAGGTGTGCATGGCTGAGTACTTATTACGAGATCCCGGATAGGGTGTGGGGCGGTCACGGTTACGGGATCTTAGCTTTCCTTCAGGTTAAAGTTTATGTGCCGTTACAGGGAAGTAAAAACGGATCGTAAGCAGGATGTGATGGTTGAAAGTGTGACTGATCAATGTCGGCTTCCGAAGTGGCGGAGCTTCAGTGGGTCAAATGAATCAGATGACGTAATTGCCATAAAAAATAATGCTGGCCAAAGCTCGGTGCTAAAGTTGTACTTTCCGGTTGACAGGCCGGGTAGTTGTATTTTATAATAATTAGCGCATTATTGATTTGCGCTCGCACAATGTAATTATTTTGGACATCTTAATTACCAAAGTAAACAAGCAACACGCTGATTTGGATCACCTTCCCAGGTAATTTTTTTTATATTTTTTGAGAATCCAGTAGAGTTTGCTTGCTTTCAGTCGTTTATACCAACATGACGTCACTGTCGTTCTTTACTCATGACGTTGTCAGCACCCTGGACAGCTCAGTGACAAAATATAAAGTCTCTTCTCTTTCAACAGTGTTAATGATCTTATTACTTTTCTGTCCACAAAGGTTACTATACGGCCAACCTTCCCAAGCAAAGATAACGAAAACACTAAGAGGGGAAATATTTATAGAGATGCATACCGTTCATTTTTGCTGGAGTCAGCTGATAGGGAATGATGTCAAACACTGAAAAAGTTAAATTGTAATAGAATAGATTAACGGTGAGAAAGGAAATAGCAGTTTTTTTGAGAATTTTAGATTACGAGTAGCGTAGTAGACAAATTGGGTGACTTTATTATTCAAATTAAGGAATCAATGCAATAAGTTTTAGAAACATTGACAACAATTATCTGGAGATCTTTTTCTGGAAAAAAAATTCATTCCGATAGTGCACATTACACATTCAATTATTAACTATGAAAACTTTTGAAGTTCTGTAGATTAAAGCACTTTACCAACAAAACCAGCATCACCATCGTGGCGCGACAAAAGATTGCTTTGAAGACAAAGGAAACCAAGAGCGCAGGGGACTCGTAGACCATCGTATGTTGACATTGACTGCCTTTGTCAAAATTAGCTTAAGTTTCCACGGTGTTCTAAGAATCATCCATTGCATTGCCAGCAGAGAGAAACTATTAACAAGCAAGGAATGGTCACAAGCACCATTGTTTGAATAAAGCCTTTATTGCATATTTTAGCACGACGTTCCACAGGAGATAAATAATTGGCATTGTGAGAAGTGCTTGGCACTAAACTATTGTTGAATCCTGCGGATTGACTGGACCTGGTGGCTGTGGGCTTGGGTGCCATACTCATTGTAGTTTCGGTATTCTCCTTCATGCCTGTCCCTCTCAAGGATGTACTGGTATCCACGGTAACCAGGGAACTGGTAGGCCACCCAGCTGCAGAGGCAGAGGGAAGGCAGAAACAAGGTCAGCTACGGCAGAGATCGGTGCTCTGAATTCGAACAGACCTGGAGGAACAGAAGGCCAAGGCATAGGCTTGTGGGGAATGTCAGCACCGGACCCCACGCCCCACCAAACACTCACGGTACTCCCAGAATATTGCTAGGGACATGTCCCTACCGTCCGTACCCAAATCTACACCCTTGACTGAAGACAACATTTTATATTCCAGCTCAGGCAGCAGTAATTACTATAGCAACACAATAATGATTTAAAGCCGTTTCTTATACCATCATAATATTTACGGTTCCCAAATTAACGAAAGGTGTCAAGTGGGAAGCAGCTATCAAGGATCGACATCTTAAAGCTTGAGAGTTTACACTAGTCACATCAAACTGTAAGGTTCTAGAAAGAGGCCAGCTTACGCTCCAGAGTTGACCTTCATAGACGGGACCTCCTTGCTGCACCAGCCCATGGCCTGCAGGGAGGGGTAGTCGTCACAGAGCTCAAATTTGCGCCCTGTGAGGTCTTTGCACTCATAGAGGGTCACCTTGCTGTCGCTGTGTTTCTGTTGAGAGGGGCGGAGACAGTCATGCTTATTGGCAGATGGAAAAGCAGATTACCGTTTGTCAGAATCTGCCTCTAGTCAAATATCTGACTGGCGGGTTTAGTTATCAATTTCTGACTGCTTGCTCATAGATCATAGATAATACAAGTGTATGATCATATATTTGACTAGACTCTTTTCATATTTAGAACAGTTTTGTTTTGTATGATGTTTGAACAAATCAAATGGTTATTTGGTTATTTCCCAGACAAAGGCAGAATTAGCTACAAAAACCCATCCAGCTATCCAGGGGTCATGCCAGGGGTCCAGGGCCTGTGCAGGAATCCCTGGGTGCAAGGCAGGGGACAACCAAGCCATCGCTGGGCACATTCACACCTACGGGCACCACTACGTTCTCTAATTTGCCATAACGTGTTTTTGGACTGTAGGGGGAAACCGGAGAACATAGATGAAGCTTCACAATGAAGAACATAAAGAGCTAGGGTGGAATGGTACAGAGGCGACCATGCACACCACAAAAATACCCTTTTTTTGTTTTTCTTTGTTTTCTCCACTGTGAAAGGTAGATGAACAGTATGGGGTGATGAGTGTCTTTTTCTTCAGAACTGGCTGGGACTTATTTTGTTGCTAAGATACCAAGAGTAGGAGATTCTAGTCATCTATTCACTAGTAATGTTGCTTCAGCAAATGACAGTAAGGAATGAGAATCACATCCGGTGCAGGTGGTGGCCAAGGCTTATTGTCCCTTTTGTCAGGAACATGACCATGTGACCTATGACCCCTCCCCCATTTCCCCAAAGAAAACTTACAGCGCATTTGATTGGTCGAAACGAGAGCAGGTGTTCCGTTCTGTAACCGGAGTTTCCGCTCCATGCCTCCCAGCGAGGATAGTCTCCCTTCTCCAGTATGAACTGCTGGCCTTGGAACTCGGGATACTCGTACCCGACGAAACTGGGACACACGGGGATGTTGGGGCGTGGGGGGTGGGGGGAGAGGGGAGGGGTGGGAG
>JAODKM010000034.1:19908942-19928284 GCA_026780845.1 Petrocephalus sullivani
GCGGAGCCTGGACACAGACTGACGAACCCACACTTACGCACACACATAACAGACACGCACCTTACGGCACGTAACACTGTTTCCTCACTATACTCACCTGTGTGGCCCAGTTATTTCTGTTTCCTCACTATACTCACCTGTGTGGCCCAGTTCTTCCTGTTTCCTCACTACACTCACCTGTGTGGCCCAGTTCTTCCTGTTTCCTCACTACACTCACCTGTGTGGCCCAGTTCTTCCTGTTTCCTGACTATGTAGGTGGGGCTTCTGGTGGCCATTGTCCACCCATTTGAATGATTATATCAGGTTCCTCCCTCGTGAGGCTCTCACTCTCACTGTAAAATTCAGCCGTTCTTGTTTCCCTGTGCTCTCCACAGCCTGATGCTGCAGACAGCCGTGCTGCTCAGGCCTGTGCATCTCCAGCCACCTTCCTCCTATGCCGTGCATTAGGTGTCATTTATCTACATGAGCACTGTGAAGCAGCTGCCCTCTTTACTGCTGCAATTCTGCATTTAATTAGTACACTGCTCAAATGATGTTCAAAGGACATCCATTCATCTGTCCATCCATCCGACCATCCTTCTTAATCACTAGCAGGTCAGGTGACCCAGGAAACACAAGGCAGGGGACAGTAATGGTTTTCTCTGTAGTGGGATTTGCTTTTTTCTAAATGGACACTAACATATTTTTAAAGTTTTATGTTAAATAAAACACTGTGGATTGACTAACTGATGCTCACTTCTTATTTTCTGTGTGCTATGCTGTCACCCGGGCGGGTTCCCCGGTCCCGTTAAGGTAAGTAGCCATTATGCTTACAGACAGCTGGCCCGGGTGTCGCACAGCTGAGAGTCCCGAAAACAGCAGCCAATCAGCACTGCCCCAGTGAGCGTGAGCAAACAGAGCCATGTGTGTGTGTGCCCATCATCCCCTTACGCGTCTTACGCGTGCACTGTTGTCAGGATCACCATGAATGTATCATTCCTTCAACCCGCTTTGTCTCTGTGTTGCAAACACGGCAACATGAAAGCCACTGGTAGCACATGGCACTCGGCAGAAGAGTGCCAAATGCATACACCTACACACTGCCAGGTGCAGTGGGAGACGGCGAGTCAGCAATAACAAAGCTTCGAGAGTCGCTAAATTATATTGCTAGTGAGCCTGCTTTCAGTGATGTGAGTTACACAGTGTGTGCTAATAACAGCCCATTTTGGGGGGGGGGTGAGATGCTAAAATTTGCTGATCTTCTTGGGGGGTGGCAAATTATTGATTGGGGGGGGGCTTCATTCTGGTAATTTGGTCATTTTGAGTAGGACCCCCTCAGGCACATATTTTCTCTCTTATGAGGAGCCTCTGTCCTCTTTTGGGGGCTCTTGGGACCCCCCCCCCCCCAGAGTTCCTCTTCCTTTAAACGCTGAATGCCCCCCCAAGCATGTCTCTGTCTAAGCCCATCGTTAGGGATTCCTGGTAAATTTCCTGAGTGCAGTTACTCATGGTACATGGACTCCCATGTGCTCCTCACCAGCTTTGGGATAATGTCCCCAAAAACGGGGACAGATAATGTTTCTGAGTTCGGCCGGATCGCCACATGACGTTGTGGTGCCGTGACACTACGCTGCGGCCCGAGGCTCAGGTTGGAGTGGGTAAAATAATACCACCTCATTAGTAATTTACTCAGCATACATTTTTATTCCAAGCAACCTACGTACACAGCTTGCTATTTTGTTCACAAATAGAGTTAAATATTTACCGATGCAATGTGGGTTAAACTACCACAACAGAGCTCTTTTGCTGCTTTCCTCCAGTAAATCAAAATGCTAATATACATTTTTGATTGGCTCCTCAACCTCTAACTACCCCACTACCACCTGTGTGGTGCTGTAAGCTCCATCCAACATTTTTCTCGGTATTCCTGCAATATTTAAATATCTCTTTTTTAACTTGCAAATGACTTATTTGCATATATGACTCAGCTATCCTTCCTACATCCAGCAATATATTGTTAAGCAATAAAATATATTTAAATGCTTTCAGTTTGGGGATTGACAAAATCTCTTGTTATACCACAGTCTATTTCCCAGACTACTGCATTTGTGTTCACACTCGTTGTTGACGTGTGTCCATCGTGCAAACAGGACTATTTAAGCACCTTGAAAACCCTGGTGTGGTAACCTTGCACATAGGAAAAAAAACTAAGAGAAACTCAGGTTGTAGCGACGCCCAGCTCCTTTGTTTGACATTATGAGTCGCTATTTGAATAGCCAGCCACCGGGCTGCGAAACGGCCCGTTCCACACGCCTGTCATTACCATGGAAACTAATCCACCAAACGGCAAACCTGAGCGGCCAGTGACGGCTAGCTCAGGTAGCATCTGCCTTGCTTGCCACCAGCCAGCTGTCAACAAATTCCTTCTACTTGGACTGGACATGGGGAATAAAGTTGATTTTGATTCTGTGCAGGGTTTCCTCTCAAACATCAGTCTGGATTTACAGCCCCCCCCCGGATTGAGGGGTGCTCTTCAAATGCACCATGGACCCGTGCACAACTGATCACACGATTAGCACAAGCACAATGCTTTTACATATTTCATCACTGACTCTTTTAGCTATTTGAGCAGCTGGGGAGCTGTTATGGGCTGGCTTTGTCTTCTGCTGACCAGCAGCTGGTTCCACCGTTGCAATCAAAAGCCTTTGGATGCACTACGCTCCTGGGCACGCTACATGTTACAGATGTATGCGCTACCTGGTACACATGCAGCATGGTCACCTCGGATCATGGCAGTGAAAGTCTCATGTGAAGTGCCTGTCACAATAAAGCCAACACCCCCTTCTCTGCAAAAATATCCACCTTCTAACATTTCTCCTGCCAGTCTAATGTGGGGTACATACACACTACAGGAAATTTAGAGCCACCAATTAGTAGAATTGCATGTCTTTTGGGTCTGAGAGGAATCTTGCATACAAATTCCACTCACACAGTCAGGAAAAGGTGTCCAGTCCTGGGATAGGTCTGTTCCCCCAGGTGCAAACAACATTAATGTACTAAGAGGTACATTTAGCTACAACTAGCAGACCCCTGACAGTACAGCCCAAGTAGAAGTAACAAGTAATTTGGCACTTTTTTCCTGACATTGCACAGAGCGCACAGGTGGGATCTGATTCATACACCCTGGAGGTGTGAGGTAACAGGGCTAACCTCCAAGAAGCCACACCATCCCCAGGAAAAGCATGAGGATCATGATGCAACAGCTTCATCTTTCAATTAAAAATGACGACCAAAGTTACACTCGTTTTTATTGAATAGGTAACAATCGTAACGCGCAAAACAGCAATGGTGTAACACAAAAGCAGTACGAGTGTGAGAGCAGTCGCCATTGTTTCTGATTTCCGCACGGGAGCGAAAGGGGGAAATTCTGCGTTCCCCATGTGTCAATGATGCCTTATAAAAGTTAGCATCTGGATAAATGCAGAAGAGAAAGACACCAGGCGGCCCGGTTATACATAGCAGCAGGAGGGGGGAGCAGCCATGATAGTGACAGTTAGGGGGAGAGCAGGACGAAGGCCGCCAGGCAGCCAACTGCTCACCGGCTGCAAAATAAACACAGTCGGCAGTTGCCAGGTTTAGACAGGTGGAGCGAGACCCGGATGGTCTAAATCGAGGTCTCCTGCTTTCTTAACCGCATTCATACTTCTAAAATGATGGACTGATAAAAAAAACTGATGAAGGACTCTTTTATCATGAGCAGTTTTTGAAAAGGAGAAGAAGCATCTGCTGATTCATACTGACAGAACCGGTTTTCCATGTATGCAAATGTTGTAACGCTAATGTCACGTCGTGATTTGAATTCTATCTTTATTGGCCGAAAGGTTTATCTCCATCAAACTGGGATGTTAATGTTGCTTTTACACCCGGGTAACAATTAAAATCATCTGATCAATTACCATTTTTACAAAACAATCATGGAAGTTAATGCAACTAAAATGCCCACAAGCGTTCCAGTAGGCAGGGACCTCAAACCAGATTCCCAGCACAAGCCCTGTGCTAGACCCCTATAGAGGGATTTGTTATACAGTCAAGGTCAAGATGATTCATACATAATTTAACAATTATTTAGGGGGTAGACAAACACATTTTGATAGATCATAAAATACATTTACGTGCTACAATAGGGTTTCAATGGGGGTCACTTTCTATTCTGAAAGACACACTTGTAAATATATTCCAGTTATGAAGGCAAGCAAATATTGAATGTTGACGTCGCTGTAATGTTAGACGTCATGTTGCCGCAGATGTTGCGTGTTCTGTCTGAAAGGTACCCAGGGGATCGATATAAAATAAAATAAAATAACTACCTCATGCCTGTTTATTACAGAAACGGACACGGCCTCATTCTAGCCTAGAGCCAAATAAATGCGGAGAAGCCCATACACATGTAGCAGGTACAGTTTAATTTGGGTCAGTTGAAATTAATCACAAATCAATTAAGAGTATCTCATTTAGTCTGCGTGATGGATAAATCCCGCGATATCCTTCCTTGGAAGTATGGTCTCCTTCTGGGCGTCGCCTTGCAGAGAATCTGTACCTGCTTAACGCGAGCCGAACGAACAAAACTTTATCAACAGGTATTGTACGTGCGGCTCAGCGTGAGGCAAACACAGTGATCGGCGCAGGAGCAAAGGTTCGGGGCAAGTTACTGAAGCCACCGGTGCCGCCCCGGCTCGGCGATCTGGCGTCCCGTCTCCGGCAGACACCAGCACACCTCATTCCAAGTTCCAGATGCCGTTACTCTCTTGCTACAACTTAAAACAAAAAGAAAGCAGCACCTTGACAAATTCTGGCGTGATTTACAGAGAACCTCTGCTGGAATAAGCACAACTTAAAATGACGCGCATTTCCAGACCGTCGGGAAGTGCAATTTCCAGCCGAAATACCCTAAACGCAAACATGAAACTTACCTGCCAGAAACGCACAGAGTCACGTCCCTGTCCTTCATATGGGTAATTGAAATTGTGCGGCCAGTGGCGAGTATAAATACTGGAAATCTGCCTAAGTACTCCCCGGCGTCGCACCGTCCCTTTTAGTGATGGGGTGAGGGAGCGCGCGCGCGTGTCCCCCTGCCTGCACCTGTCACGCCGGGCGTTTGCTCAGACCTAATATTGACACAGACCTTTGGTAGGGGGGCGTGGGGTTGGGCGTTAGCGGACGATTAACTTTGTCTTGCTGATTTCAGCCATGCATCTACATGCCGACCGAGGCATCACAATAGGCAGAGCCCACGGCGCGCTCGCATTGGCCGCCCGTCGCTGCCGCCGGAAACGCACGAAGCGCAGCGTCTATTCATTAACCTGTGTTGACGGAAAGAGAAAAAGCACCTGTCCGGTAGCCTCCCTCCAACTGATTTACACAAATATTTCCATATGGCTTGCAAATGACTCACTGTTACGCTGCCTGGAGGTTGGCTATAACGGAGACATCTGAATGACAGCTTACCCATGTGTATTTGATTATAAAATGTGCGAGCAGTTAAGCCTATATTTACCTTTATACATAGGTAAAGCTTAGGGAGACATTATATACTGTGAAAGCGCAGTATTTCATTTACCATGCTACGAAAAGTCATTTCGTAGCATGATAGTTAGTAATTTAGTCATTTTGAAATAGTCGTTTATTTAAAAGGCCTAATTTCAGGTTTTCACTAGAAGGATTGCATTATACCATTGAACCATTAGTTACACGTAGTGTGTTAGACATATTAATGTCTGATATTTTTATAAGCCCGCCTCCATAATGTATTTTAGTTGAAAGGGGAATATAAGAGCAGAAAATAACGTTTACCGGGGGAAAGCATACGGATTTTTGCCATGCTAATAAAAGATCTAACTAATTGTATTAGTAACTGTACCAGTAACGTTTCTAAATTCGCATATATCTATTTTATGTTATAATCTAGTTGTTAGGGATGCAACCATGTAGTCGAAAGATTGCCGGTTCGAGTCCCCGACCCGCAAGTACCGCTGAGGTACCCTGAGTAAGGTACCATCCCCAAGCACTGCTCCCCGGGCGCTCACGTAGCTGCCCCCTGCTGTGTCACATGGGTTAAATGCAGAGGACATATTTCATTGTTGCGTGCTGTGGTGCGTCAACAATGACGATTAATCACCTTCACTACTTAAAAATCTATGCCCAATATTCGTTTGTTTTGCTGGAGAAAATCGTTTCCATTGTCAACAGGGGTATAGTCAGGTAGCAAAGAGTAGAGGGGGATATGTACAATACGTGATTAATACATACAATGTAACATGGAATATCAACATGATTTGATGTATATTCGATACATTCATTAGAAGCATCATATGGCTACCGATTGTCGGCGTGGAAAAAATCTATGAAGGTTGCACACGGAAGGATTACCTGAAATCCAACCCAAATTGTGAAAAGGTATCGAGATAGATGACGTTTCCTTCTGACGCCTCTTGAGCGCTTTCCTACACAGCAGCGGTCTACATGCAGTTTATCTAAATCGGTTCCGTGACCTATCCCCCAGCGCCCCCTAGTGCTGGTTTACAATAATACCGTGATTAATTCCTGAGAGCTGTGTTTAAGCGTGGCCCTTTTGCAGGAACCTTCCGCACTGGTGTACGGTTCTCAATATACTATATCCATTGGATCTTCAAATTCAAAGTTGGTGACTCCATCAGAGTTTCACTTAAAATACTGCTTTTGTTCTGGGAATCAGACATAAGAATATCTTAACTTCAACCAAGTGATGATAACCTGAACTAGTGAAAAAAAATGTCTGCTTGGGACTGGAAGAACACAGGCCTACAGAATTTCATTTTTAATACAAACAATTTTTATTAAACATTCAGTAACAAATAGACAGCATATGGTCCAAATAAAGTAGATCCTGATTTGGTTCATGAGTCATAAACACAGACACAGTGTATGTACAGATCGTGCAGCATCTGACGATGCATTAAATGGCTACTGCATTGAACAAAGCATATTCAGCACTTGACGTTTTTGTCGTCAGAATAATCTCAAAAACGGGAGATTCATTCGTACAGCACAGAAGCAGAGACCCAGGCAATACTTATTAAGCTCAGTAGACGTAAGCCATGTACGAAGCAGAAAGAGAGACAGGCTTTGCGGGTTTTGTAACCGGAGGCGATCACAGTGAGTCCCATCAGCCCGCAACTTCACATGTCAGTATAGGGAAACGACTGGGGTCATTCGCACCACAGCAAAGGGACCGCCACACACATAAGAACAAGGGTAGGGCGCTTCAGGAATGCTGTACAACACCCATGGGGAGATCGATGCCTCACTACCCATATACTTATTACAACTATTATTCTTCTCTAAGATGGTCACAACGTTTTTAAAATTTCACTTTCTCATTTTCTGCAAATACACAGCGCAAACAACAGATCCTTCGTGACGCAAAAACCCCAGCATGCACGCGCTCCAGTCTGTAGGACGTTAAAGGGGACCAGAGCGTTCCGGTTTTAGTTGTATCAAGCAGATTAAACCTTTATTAAACCTTTATTAAGTATATTTTTTTCAATTTTAATTTTATTTATTGGGTTTTTATTTTGTAATAAATCTAGTGTTGTTACTTTTTAAAATATCAGTATTTTAAATAATTAGTATAAGATATTAAAAACTATCAAAATATTTAGCATATGTGCTTCATAAAATATTCATATTGCTATTGAATTAAAAATTAGTATTCGGCCTATTGGATTTTCCGGTCCTTTCCCGGCTCCTAGTCGTCACCGGGCCGCGGATACCCTGAACAGAAATTCAGCCAATTACGTCTCATGTCGCACAAACATTTTCAGACCATCGTAGCTTACGTCATTATTTGCTAGTAGAGAAATTACAGTAAGTAATTTCACATGTTCAGAAAAAAAACAAAAGTTTAACTAGATTTAAATCTGCCATGATCTTAAACTTGGCAGTGTTGTCGTTTCATGAATTTTCCAGAATTTTCCGTCTCAGATACAGCTCCACTCCCTACTTACGCAGTAAATCGTAAGTAGCTATGCAGAACACCCGAGTGCTAATTTAATAAAATTACATATCACTGGCTACCTCTGATAGGTCAACAAAGGTCAACATTTTAAATTTTTATACAAAACTTTTACCTCTTCTAGTAGTTTTACGAAAATACGTTGTGCAAAACAACAGAATGGCCTTAAACTGTTTAAACTCTACACCGACAGTATGTAATTCAGTCACTGTTTTCAAGAAAAAAAAACTTTCTTTGACCTGAATTTTGTCTATGTAAAATGTTGTTTTTCTTTCCTTTTAACACTGCTCAGCATAACACCATTTGATTCAATAAAGTACCCCTACTCCTTACATTAAATGTGTGTATACCATATATACACTGCACTTTAATCCTACAAAAATAGTTAACAGTGCATCTTTGTAAAACATGCTTAATATCAATTCACAGTGTCACTTAACTTTTCAATTTTTACCCCCATCTTTACTCAATAGGTCTTAAAAAGTTTATGTACAGTTGACATTAATAATACACTCACATACAGTATCAGTCAAACGTTTGAGTATACTTGCTGAAACTAGTCTTTTTCTTGTTTTACATTACATATTGTTCTGTAAATGTTTGAAAATTAAAAACAATGCAATATTCAAAATTATATACCAAAGCAGTGTTCGAGGAAATTGAAAATCTTGGATTCCTCAAAATAGCTACTATTTGCCTTGATAACAGCTTCACAAATGCTAGGCATTCGGTTGCGTTTCAGTAGGAAACCACCCAGCATGATCTTCCTAGTTCTTCTGCAGCATTCCCAGAGACATTTGGTGCTAGTAGATTGCTTTGACTCTTCTATGCAGCCGTCCCACACACATTCCGTGGGACTGAAGTTTGGAATCTGCCATTCAGGTGATTGCTCTGCGTTTTCCTCCACTCTCCTTGTTTGCCAGTTCTTGTACAAGTTGGAGGTGTGTGTCTGTCATCTGACTACAGAATGAAGTATGCACACTATGTCAGAATTCTGATGGAACAAAAGGTCTTTGAAGTATGGATTTGATAAAGATCAACTCCGTCACCAGCAAAACCACCCTAGATAATGACACTGTTGCTTCAGTGCTTGCAGAATTCATGTCCGTACACTATCTGTGTCCTAAAAAATGACTGGACCCAAATATTTTAAGTTAGTCCATAAGTTCAACTTCAACACCCATTAACAGTTAAGTGTATAGAGAATACATATTTATGGTTTCAGGCAGGTACATTCAAATTTTGTTGACTGGTACTGTACAAAGTACAAGATTGTCAATCCACCATAACATAGCTTTTTTATAGTGTTTAAGGGAATTCATCATTAATCACTGTTGTGCATTATCAATGTTGCAGATTCAAGGGCAAAACAATTAACACTCTCAATAGTAGCATAATATCAAACAGCTGAACTGAATACGTAACGACCTGTCACCTGTCGTCTACACATTTCAATAAACGGGCCTTCACTGCAGGAGAAGCCTCCGAAAGTGCTGCATCTACCCAGAAGCTCCAGACTACTGCGAGAGGGCTGTAGCCATCATGTTCTGGACAGATGAGATGGTCAATCCATACAGCTGACAAGACGGGCATTCAGACGGCTTGCCCCACATCGGGGGTCACCAGGCCCTTGATATTGGTCACTGGGCGCACATCGCTGAGCTGCCTTCGGCGTTCAACAAAGGAGGCCAGCCGGGCCGTGTCCAGGGGCGTCCTCGAGTGCTCGCCCGCCCGGGCGCTCACCCAAGGGTGCCTCAGGCAGCAGGTCGTGCTAGGCCGCTTCCTGGGGTCTTCCAGGAGTACGGAGGCGGCAAAGTCCCGGGCCGCCTGACTGACCCCATGGAAGTACTCGTCTGGAAAGCTGAAATCCAGCCTGCAGATGTTGGCACATGTCTCTTCTGTGCTCTCATCCAGGAATGGAGACACCCCACTTAACATGACATAGGTCAGGACCCCCACGCTCCACACGTCCGTACTGAGGGCCACCGGCAACCCCCGGATCAGCTCGGGGGCGGCAAACTCGGGGTTTCCCAGGAGCAAGTGCACGTAGCTGTGGCTGGACATCTGGATGGCGTCTCCGAAGTCGACGAGCTTGACACACAGGACGGGTGCGCAGAGATCCACCATGATGTTCTCAGGCTGGCAATCGAGAATGCAAAGCTGTCATTTCATGTGTCAGCCAACGTAACCAAAAATGTATGGCTAAGACTAACAACAATCTTGCCTTCTAATAATGTTATTTCATATTGCAGATCAATTAGGGGTATAAGTATAAAGGGGCTTACAAAAATGAAAATTTCAACAAGAATTAAGAAGTAAATAGACTCCTTCGATAATGGTTGGCAGGGCAAAGACATCTGATCTGCAGCATGTTCAATGTCTGAATAAAATAAAATTCAGCTAATTTGCCCACGTGTGAGTGTCTACCAGGGATTTACCTTCAAGTCCAGGTGTGCTACCCGACAAGTGTGGAGATGCTGCAGGGCCTCCAGAGTGTCCCTCACACAGAAGGCCACCTTCTCTTCCATCAGCTCATTGAGAGACACCAGGTAATCCAGTAGCCTTCCGTGCTCCAGGCTGAGACACGGACATGGAAGGTCAGTGAAACTCTGAATCGGACCGAATGGAAGAACAGAGAATGAGGAGACATGGCGCAGAGGCCTGTCACACGGGCTGGCTCTTACAGGTCCAGGACCAGCATGAAGCCACTGTCTGACTCGTAGGCGTCCAACAGTGCAGGCAGCTGGGGGTGCTGTACGTGTCTGAGAATGTCAGCTTCCTGGGCCACCTGCTCCTTCCTCCTCATCTTCTTACTCATGTACTTCACCGCCACCTCCTTCTTGGTGCTCCTGTTCAGACACTTCCTAACCACCGAGAACCTGCCCCTTGAAAGGCAGTAGGTGGGGTGACAGCATTACGCATCAGGGTTAACAGCCCCCCCCCTTTCAGTGACATGCTGCCCAATTTCTGGCCAAGGTCACGTTTTACCTTCCAATCTCGCAAATTTCCGTGAAACCTGTCGCAAAGTTGTCTTTCCACTGAATTCCAGAGCCGTCACACGTAAAACCTCCAAAAGGACAATGAGGCAAAGCAATTATATTCAGCCCATAACAGAAGAAGGTGCACACACACACACACACACACACACACACACACACACACACATCATAGGCATATGTCATGTGATGGGAGAGGGCAAGAGTCACTCACTTCCACTGGGCAACGTCACCATGTTGGAGGGGTCACTGGGTGGGCTGATGCCCCAGCGATTAGTAGCACTAACACGGAATTGATAATGTCCCCCGGGGATGAGCTTCTCTATTTTCACACACACATCTGCTGTAGACACCACAGACTGATGCCACATCAGGGAGTCTGCAGGACCAATCATATTGCAGGAAGACAGCCAATAACAGAAAAGCAGTTACCATGCAACACATACCACTAGATGGCGATACAGAGAGCTACTGTAGAGCATAACCAATCACAGGCCAGTACACAGCAAGACTGATCAAGTGTATAGATAATCACAAGCGAGCTCAGAAGAATTTTGAAGAAATTATAAAACGCTTAATGGGCATGCATGCAGAAAAACTGTTGCCACCCTGCTCAGCTGTTGAGCAGGTGCAGAAGCACACTGACCTTCCTGCCTGCATTCTACAGTGTAGCTGGTCACAGTGCAGTTCCCCAAGTTGGTTGGCGGGATCCAGTGCACCAGCACCGCTGTGCTGCCCGCCTGCTGGGCAACTGGTTTGGATGGTGCTGGGGGGACACCTGAAGGTAGGAGCCAGGTCATACGTTAGGGTCCACACAATTATCCGTTACGTCCCACACAGCATTCTGCCATTTCCTTTACCCCCCCTTTCACCTGCACCCCCCATTCTCTATCCCAGGTCCCTCTTCGCTCCTTGTCCCACCCTTGCTTTCTAACCTTGCACTTTTATGGACGCAGAGGAGGACGCCGTGCCGTGCTCATTGACAGCGACGCACGTGTAGATGCCCGTATCCTGAGGCGTCAGGTTGCAGATCTTCAGAATAATTTCCCCGCTTTCCCTGAAAAGTGAGGTCACCTCAAGGTCTGTCTGCATTCTTTGACTGAATGGAATTTTAAATGATGGAATTTAATTTTGTAAAATATGAATACATTGTAAATTTCTTATGTAAAATGTTATCTATTATAGCCCTTCTATTGGCACCAACAGAATCATACGAAGCACATCGGACATAAAATATCATAATTTTTGTTTTATTCCCTGTAAAATTCCATAACCGAAGCATAAAATGTACTCCCTTCCCAACTGTTTTAGCCATCCAAGGTCGGGAAAAGCGAGATCTGGCTCGATGAAGTATTATTGTAATTAAAAATAAAACATCGGGTAATTCTTATACCCTCTAGCCTACTTATACAAGGAGAAAGCCACGATATCCCAAGGCATACTGACCAAACAATGAGGTGCCCCATTTAGTACCTGATGTCTATAGCGAAGCGGGTGTTGTTGACGATCAGGGTTTGGTCCGGCGCCCGCACGGTCACCGCCGGCTTGGGGCGACCGCAGACCTTGCAGCGCAGGGTGACAGTGTCCCCGAGAGCACAGGTCACGTCGGCGAGAGAGACCAGGAACTCGGGGGCCACTTCAAAGATAAGATGGTGCACGATGTTGATTGTCGGCCAAACAATAATAGTAATAATTTAAAATAAAAGAATTTAAAAGAAAGCTTCGCCAGTTATATTCGCTGTAGTTAAATGAAGCAATGCTGAATTAACAAAAACCAGTGTAGAAATGTGTATATCTTTTTCCTAAATATTCTAAAAAAAGCCACAGTTCACCCAAGTGAATGGAAATGTTAGATAAGGGGGGACTATGTACGTAAATAGGCCTATACTGAAGCAGCATCGTGTAAACCTATTAAATGGTTTCTTAAACAATTGCATGCTATAATCGGATTTGGTTTTAAGCTTACCTTCTTGAATGAAATTAGGATTCATTAACTGCAAAATAAATGATTGCGTGTTAGGCTAATATATAGTTGAACACAATTCATCTGCATTCAGCTGACTAGGCATAATTAAACTGACAGCGTGCATTTGGATAATTGCGGACCATTTCGCAGTTCAACCGGGAGAGGGCAGCAGAGTGGCAGCCTGCCTCCGGGTTCCGTACAGCAGAAAGGCTGTGCGTAAGCAATGGCGTACAAACCTGATTTACCGCTTCCGTACTTTGCACACAGTCTTATGTACACAATTCAGAAACAGAGACGTATGCATTATATGCGCAGAAGACTGAAATGGCGTGCACTGCACTGAACTTTTGTTCAAAAAAGCAGCTAACTCTACCCATATGGGCATCATCTCAAGTTTAAAGGGGTAAATCAGTGTTTTGCAATAATTGCAAAACGTCTCATTTCATTAAAAAACAGTCAGTATGTAAAACTGGTAGAATGAAAGGTAGAGCAGTTCATGGTAAAGGGGGTGTAGCAGATGTCCCACCTCTTCCAGAAGTTCCCAGTGCCATTACCCTAAAGTGACTGCAGCTCCCTGACACCCTGTGAATGATGTGCAGTGTCTGGGGAATACGTCGCCCTGCTGTTCAGCTGGGGTACAAATTAGCTGCCTCAACCAGCACCAGTTGGACGGTATCTGACTTTCAATACACCATACCATCCAGGGCTTATACCGCGGTATAGGCCGAGGTATTTCGACGGCAAAGGCAATGGTATTTTAGCATTTAGATTTGCTTGGGGGGTTACACAGTTCTCAGACTGCAGAATGTATTTACACAAACCAGGTTGGGTAGTCGGTATGTGGCCCCACACCACTGAGATGTTTTACGTAATTATGTGTATATAGGACTGCAAGTTAACAGTCAGACTTCCTAGGCAGGAGATGGGTATTCTCCTGGGAAAATGCAGCAATGCCAGGCTGCCAGCACGCGGGTCTATTATCAAGAATGTGGGCACATGTATTGCTTCCAAAAGCAGTTTCAATGAAACAGCAAATTATTTTCCCAACCAAGGAGTAGATTGTCATTTTTTTTAACATGCACTTCACTGCATTTTCTGGCAGAACAAGGAATGCCTGCTTCTTATAAATGATTCCGGACGTGTTACTTCCCAAGCCTGTATGCCTATATCAGGAAATGCCTGAGGAACCCCCAGGCATTTCGGCATGTCTGAATCCAACGAGCTGGCCCCGGGGTACAAGAGTTATTTATTGTACAAACTGACCAGTCACTTTGACGTAATATTAAACAGTCAAAACACTGCCTTTTCAAATTAGATCTTTGGCCCTGTAATTTTACCCCTACTTTAGAATATTTCAGGTTAGTTAAGTCACTTTAAACAAAACCACCAACTAAGAGATAAATAAAAAATGGCCAATGATTTATTTTGTACAAGAAACAGTGCTTAACAGATTTGGGGTAAAGTTGTTCAAGGTGATATAAAATTGTCCAGTTGTGAAGTGTATTAAGTTCGCATTCATCAATACCATTAAAATGTCATATCCATAGACTGCCAGTAGAGGGCACCTGGGATCCCAGTGTTTCGGTGTTCCCCATCCACAGCATTTTTAGAAGCAATCGTTACCAGCAAAATTCACATGGGCCTAATAGCATTTTCTTGGCCAGACGGCGGAATAGCATTCAAGGTTGTAATGCTTGTGTGTGGAAGATACAGAATCTAAAGACATGAATGTCAACTGGTCTGTAGGAGGCACAATGACTAAGGTAAAGTTCTCATTTGTTGGGACAGTGGGTGGGCAGTGTGATAACAGGCTGCTAGCTTCCCAGAACTAGGGGTCTGTCCAGCACAAAAATGGCTACAGTATTGCAGGGCGACCATAGAGCACAGCGGGCTAGGGCTTGCCACAGATCTGTGCCTACAGCTAAGCATCGTGACAAACTGCACGCATGTCAGAGTAGCACAGGGTACTACCTCCATGCTAGTCTGAGGAACTAGCTCATCGCCCTCGGATTCCTCGGAGCTGTTAGACTCCTGCATCACGGAATGAGAGAAAGCAGTCATTAGAATTGATGACACAGCGATCCTTTTGTTTTTGGTGGTCAGAAGGTCCAGCAAAGGAATATAACCGAAGCAAGAGCTTAGCACATGCATTACAGTACCCTGTACTGGCAAAACCATTCGAGAAGTAGTACTATTGTGGCAGGGCACTCTGCTTTGGCGTGATCAGGTCCTGCATTTTAGCTGAAAGGTTTTCAAGGGAAATAAAATGTTATATAGGGGTGTCTTGGCAGCGGATGCCTGGGGACAGCTGAGCTTGGTGCATTTTATTACAGATGCCGGCTAATATATGAATGCAGTTTAGAGAATCTCACAGAGTTTAAGATTATATGAAAACACATCATCATAATCATCACTGCAATACCAAAACACTGATTATTATTAATACACAAGTGAAAATCTATTATAATAAGCTGCAAGGCGTATTGCAGGTTATAAATCTTCCAGAATGAGACCTTGTAAGGTCTATTCTTACACAATGCATGTTTATTGGCTTGATGGAATTATCACAAATGCATGGTAAAATAACATGTTGAATGTGAACCTCATAAGTAATTTTCACTTCGGCATGTTCAGATATACTTACCAGGGGAAAAAAACCATACCTCATACATGATGCACTGAAAATGTAGCTTACTTTCAAGTTATGATTAAGAAATCCATAATAGTACAAACAAATACTTCCAAAATGAAAATATCCAAACAATCATTTAACACCATGACTGTAACTGCTACTCTCAGATAGCAATTTCACTTTTTGTAAGGCCATCATTAAAACGTACAGATTTAAAATGCTGCAAACCAGCTACCAAATATAAATGCAAAAGTAGCAGTTCCAGTTTGTGCTGAAGTCAAGCGATCACATGCCATGTCATTTAAAGGGTTAATATGGGCAGGGTGAACTTTAAATGAGTCACGACACACAGTTATTTTAGATGACGGCAGAAAAATAAATTCATCCAGTAAAATCCCAATACAAATAAACATTGCAGAATTAAAAACTGAAATCCATTGGCTCGCATCAAAGTTGCACACAGTGTCCAGACTCTGCACACTTACACTTGGTGCACCAGTAAAATGTTATTGATCACAGAATACAAGTTCCTCGTGTTAGCTGCATGCGCACAAAACCACACAAAGGTAGGACTGGCATTAAAAAATGTCTGTCATCCGCATTGCTTAGGCTGACAGGCAGGGGCACGCCAGTCATCGCTGCCTGCTTACTCACATCAACAGTGACCTTGCAGCTCTGAATTTCCCTGGACTTGCGGCGGCCGAGATCAACCTTTGAGTCACTCGTGAACCCTCCCTCCTTTTCCACCCGCGTTCTCGTGCGCAAGGTATGCCATGAGAAAGACTTCCTGTCACACCGGGAAGAAATGCAGCCGTCACATTCCGGGGGCACAGCGACGCGGCCGGGCTGCACGTGGGTGAGAGAGGAGCCCGGCCGTCCTGCGTCTCGCATTACAGTAGGAACAGGAAGAACCTCAGCAATTTGCTGGAGAGAAAGAACTTCGCAAAGGAAGGAAAATAAATCTGGTCTTCACAAAGGAGAGAGAAATGACCAATTTCAAAATAAACTGCTTAGCCAGCCACATATAATACTCAATTTATATCATGGGCCAGTTAGAATTAATTTCCCCCTAATTGATGCACACACACACGCAAACACGTACACATAGAAGGGATTTTTGTGCATTATTTTGTACTAGGACACTAATACAAGTAGTCAGGGTGAATTAAACAGACAAATATTTGGGGACAACTAGTGCCATTAACAGAAACCGAAAGGCCCAGACTTCTGGAGAGGAGAAAAAAATGCAAAAGGCTAAAAATCAAAATGCATACCAGATTCAAAATACTAACTTGGAAAAAAGAAAAAAGAAAGACATTCCCAAGAAATAAAAGGGGTGTTCTCTTATTATGTGAATTATATAAGGGAACTCCCGCTAAAAGGAAAGAAAAAAGCCTATTGCAACTGTAAAAAAAGACAAGGAAGCTGACGGAAACAGGCAGATATTTACGAAAAACCAACTTTATTCATGGGAGGATGAATAGATCTGAAAGTCTCATGAATCAGACAGAAGTTAGCGAGCATGTCGCTAGCGAATAGCGCTGAACTCCACCACTTGGTTCTGTAATAGGGGAGCCCAGGGGTAGCAGGGACTGGTTCAACTTCCTTGTTAATTCATGCTCATGGCAAAAAAAAAAGTATTTTACATATTTAAAATAATACATTTAAAACGACCAGTTACAAGTACAATGATGAACATTGTGACTATCCTCATATTGCACAGTCTAGCTTCATTAATAAGAGCTTCTTTTTTTTTTTAAATAGTGCAAAAAGACTTTATACAGGAATGTTCGGGGAAGAGTTCTGGTAAACAAAAGAGAAGACAACCTCACAGCGAAACTCTCAGCACGCCTGCTAGTGACAAATTAAAAACAAAAGGAGAAAAAAAATCCAAATAAAAAAAAATGCATTAGCTGTACAAGGGGAAAAATGGCATAGACAATGACAGAAAAGCTCTGGCAGACACAGAGCAGCCACCCCACTCCACCAGAAGGGCCATTGGTTCACAAAATGTATCAAGACAACAGTGTTGGGGGGTCAAAGAAAAAAAAAAACCCAAAAACATCCAGACCACCGAGTTCCACGTCGACGTAAGATCACTTTTCTCTGCTTGATTTCTCTACATAAAACAAACCACGGCTGCTCTAAAGTCACTTTATTCATTATCTTCATTTTTTTTACATATATTAACAAAAAGGGTGATAAAACAAGGCTGCCCCTGTGTACAGATCCAGCATTTTGGAGTTTGTTCCAAGAATGGGCGGGGCTAAATTGGCAGGGCGGAGACCAACATCTCTGCGGCCTATCACGGGGACTGAGCTCCACTGAGGCGGCACTTACTTGAAGCTTCCTTCAGCAATGTCTACATGGGCTTTACTGAGGGGGCCCAGGACGTGTCCGGGCACCCAGCCCTCGGCCGCTGGGGATTGGCTGTTGGCCGGCCGGTACACCAGGCACATGTTCTGCTGGTTTGTGGCCAGGATCTGCACCGTCTCGCCCTGGGCGACACAGATCTCATTCTCCTTCACAGCGTTATAGTCCTGGATCACCTCCATGGTGGAGGACACGCCATTACATCCAGTCCTGTCGTTCTGTGGGATGGCAGGTTGAAAACCAGAGACTGGTCACAAGCACTGGTTACGGATTTCACAATATATACACGCGCACACACACACACACACACGCACACACACACACACACACGCACACACACATACACACAAATGTGTGCACGCATGCACACACACACACACAAATGTGTGCACGCACGCACACACGCACACACACACAAATGTGTGCACGCACGCACACACGCACACACACACGCGCACACACACGCGCACACACACACACACAAATGTGTGCACGCATGCACACACGCACACACACACACGCACACACACGCACACACACAAATGTGTGCACGCATGCACACACGCACACACACACACACACAAATGTGTGCACACATGCACACACGCACGCACACACACACACGCGCACACACACACGCACAAATGTGTGCACGCATGCACACACGCACACACACACACACAGTTAGGCATCCGTTGACTTACGTCTTATCGAGTAACATCGGAGTTTACATTTATTAAAATTACATTATGAGGTCCACAGTAAATAATATACACTGATTGAGAGATGCCTGGAAGCGTGTGCAGTCAGATGTCTCACTTAGTGTAACAGGTGCAGCCCCACCAGCCGTATAATGACCCGCTGTCCATATTACTAATACAGTATGCGTACAGTAATGCGCATGTAATGGACTGCTACAATATGCAGATATGATTCAGATACAGTACCTGTACTCTGCTCTTTCCTCACATAAAAAGAAACCAGCTTCCATTGTTTGCTACCACTGGAATCTTTTGAGTTCATAGTGCAATCCATGCATGACTTTTTGTGAAATTGTGTTGTGATTTTATATTTACATTATTATTTGCCATAGAATACTGTGTGTATATTACTGTACTGTGTCTAAATTATGGTATTGTGTGTGTATTACAGTAAAGCATGTATTTTACAGTACTCCGTCTATATTACAGTATTGTGTCTACATTATGGTATTGTGTGTGTATTACAGTAAAGCATGTATTTTACAGTACTGCATCTATATTACAGTACTGTGTCTACATTATGGTATTGTGTGTGTATTACAGTAAAGCATGTATTTTACAGTACTGCATCTATATTACAGTACT
>JAODKM010000034.1:19935196-19952528 GCA_026780845.1 Petrocephalus sullivani
ATGCCCCCTAACTTCAGCCCCCCCATGCACCCTGGTCCTGGGTTCAACCCAATGCTGTCCCCGGGGGGGATGGGTGGGCCAGCAGAGGGGGGGCCCCCAGACCCCCGGAATGATGTGGCAGGGGGAAGAAGCCAGACAACCGAGCAGCGGGTACGAGCATTGCCCTGTCTCTGACTTTAATACCTCACTCATCCACACAGCGGCATGATGGCAGCATCAGCAGATACATACATATAGATAAAAGCAGTAGGAGACAGCCTGTATACCCCCCCACCCTGCTCTGTGAGGACTGGTGCCCGCAGGGGACCCCACAGCAGGCAGAATTACCCACTAACTGTGTGCTTTACCCTGCTGGGATCCAGTACAGAACCCAGAACCGCTTTTAATAAACTTAGAACAAATTTGAACAGGAAGAGGCAGCAGCATAGGAGCCTAAGGGGGCCACACCTTCTCCTCCTGGGACGAGGGGTCCTTGATGATCTCCATGGGTGGGGGCAGGGGGGTGTGCGCCTCATCCTCCAGCTCCTCCTCCCCTCCGCTCTGCATGCCCGACGCCGATTTGGTCAGTGTGCCTTCCTTCCTGGGCCTCTGCTGGAAACCAGAGACACGGCAGAGGGGAGTCAGGGGGCACCTCGACCCCTCCCCCCAGAAGTACTCTGACTCTGCCCCACATCACAGGCCCGCTTTTGTCCCGTCGGGTGCTCGGCAGAGCATTTCCAGAAAGACCAGATGCCTCTGTGAACTGGCCATTCATTTCATACAAAGCAAAGATAGAAATCACTGACATCAAAGAGCGAGAGCAGCCAAAAATGAGGATCGCTTTTCCGTCAATGGGGATGCCGACTTAAAGGGGCAGGCCGCAGGACAGCCAAAAAAGCACAGGCTGGGGCTGCTTAAAGGAGCAGGCCGCAGGACGGCTGTAAAAGCGCAGGCTGGGGCTGCTTAAAGGAGCAGGCCGCAGGACGGCCGTAAAAGCGCAGGCTGGGGCTGCTTAAAGGAGCAGGCCGCAGGACGGCCGTAAAAGCGCAGGCTGGGGCTGCGTAAAGGAGCAGGCCGCAGGACGGCCGTAAAAGCGCAGGCTGGGGCTGCTTAAAGAAGCAGGCCGCAGGACGGCCGTAAAACCGCAGGCTGGGGCTGCTTAAAGGCGCAGGCCGCAGGACGGCCGTAAAAGCGCAGGCTGGGGCTGCTCGGGCACCAGCAAAAATGCAAACAGGCGCACACTGCTAGGGGGCAGTGTGGCTCAGTGGATTTATGACCAGAAGGTCGCTGGTTCAAATCCTGGGGTCAGCCGAGCGTTTGCAAGGCCCTGAACACTCCGGTGCTGCAGCGACTGGCTGTCCCGACTTCATTGAAAATGTGCATTGATTTTGAACAAACACATCTGCTAAGTACGTTAGCAGAGGTGTCAATTTCAGGTCCAGAAAGTAAAAATCCAGATCAGGATTTTGTTTCAACCAACTAGTTGAGCACTCTGTGACTGTGACTCTTCATGCCCAACTGATTGGTTGAAACAAAATCCTGGTCTGGATTTTTACTTTCTGGACCTGAAATTGACACATCTGAACGTTAGAAAAAAAGGTGTTTTGCACTGTTATAGAAATGTAAAGTTCTGAATTGCATAAACACCTCAAGCAGTATCGCCGGGTGGTAAATCACATGCCGTAAAAGAGGGAAAGGAAACATTCTGAAGACTAGGCCTTCACACCCGATACAACAATATTCAAAAATGCCAGACAGAATGATATTCATAGGAGTGAGCCAACATAGTGGCTGCAAATGGCATTAAAAAATGTAAAGCAGAAAAATTATATTTTCAAAGATGAACCAATATTAGAGGAAGTAGAATTTAAATTGCTAAGGAAAGGCAGTTTCAATTCAAACACCTTAAAAAAAAAACACTATCACAAGATTCACAAAAAAGGAAGGGCTCGAGTACAGAGAACCATCCCATAAGTCACTCAGGCCTCCGGGGGGGGCCTGCACAAAGGGTCCCAGCAGCTGTAACTCAGCTGACAGGCACACGCAACCCCAGCCAGGGGCAAGGGGCTTGTATGCATAACCAAGGACATGTCCAACTGTGTCATGACGTGGCCTGCCAGAGGTCAGGTGACCCACCCTTTCTTTGCATATTCCAGAGCACTCCGGGGGCTCATCGTGAAAACAAGGAGCTTATCTGCTCAGCTGACAGATAAACGGACGTTATAAATAAATGTACCATATGCTGGAGACGGGTTTGGGGAGGCACTATGAGACAGGGGGCTGAAAACGCAGAGTAAGCCCCAGCAGGTCCTGAAAATTTAGGAGCTACCTTCCAACTAACAAACTCCTTTGTTTAGTATGGCCATGCAAACGACGTTCGGCAGATATTATACAAACCGAAATCGCCGGCTTCCGGTGACACAGCTTTAGTTATTTTTAGTTAGAATTTGCATAGGGAGATGAGACGTAAGTACAGGGAGTTGGAGACGGCCATCTTCAGGACGAGGTGACATATTCTCCACATAAAAGGCACGGTCTGCGGCCTCCATTACCTCGTCGGCGCTCTCGTCCTGCTCAGACTTGGGCCCGAGGTCGATGCTCTTGCGGCTCTCCCGCTTCTTGGGCTTGCCGGGCACCTTCTTGACGGCGCTGTCGGCCTTGCCGTGGCTCAGGCGCCGCACCGGGCTGGTCAGCCACTTCTTCAGCGTGTTGCTGGGCCGCTTGGAGCCCGGCGAGCCGGTCTGGATGGAGCTGACGGAGGCCCGCGGCTGTAGGGTGGCCACCGAGTCCGTCTTGGCCTCTGAGCCGCCGACCGAGTAGTTCTCTGAAAGAGCATCAGACAGGGATGGCTGCTTACGGGCCCAGCGCCTGACAAGAGCCAGTGCGACCGACGCAAAGGACAGAGGAAATGCGGCGTCATCAGCGCCAAGCATCCAGCACAAACTTTAGTCCTATTTTGGCTTGTAAAATAATATTTAACTGTAAGTATGAATAGCAAGTATTTTTAACACGTCACATACATATACATTTAAATACGCCGTTTTGTAACCTTCATATATTGCCACAAATAGAGAAAAAAAATCTATTAACTTTCTTTCATAATCTGATAATCAAATGGTGGGTGGTGGGGGCGGCATGAATAACAGCCATGAAATGCAGGTGAGGCGAAAGCCACCCCAAGTCTCGCCTTCTTCACATGGGGGGGAGGGGTTAATGTTCCCAGGGAGTCCCATCCCCTGCCACTTTAATGCACAGATCAGGGACAGCATGCCAAGACAAGGTGGAAAAGACAAAAAGAACCACACAGGGGGAGTCTTTCCTAAGTGTATGAAGACCCAGCCCTGCGCAGAGAGAGACTTTCAGGGGAAGCACAAAAGCAAGCCAAACAGGCCCAAATCTTGTCCAGGCAATTGCACGCTTACTATCCCAATTAAGGCATAACAATTACGGGATGACGGCAAGCTGCGTAGTCCTGTTCAGTCAGTTCGGGAGCCACGGATCTCAGTGGTAGAGACCTCTCTCAGCAGCTGGTTCACGTGACGGCCCACATGAGCGCGTACTATACCCCCTCCCCTCCCTCAGATTCCACGGGCAGGCAGCAGTCACGAACGACGCACTAGCCCTCGCGCTCTTCGCAGTCGGCCGGTCACATGAGGGCCGGTTGAAGAGCACATCCCTGTAGCGGGGGCCACTTTATGCCCCCTGATCAGCAACAACGGCAAATTCTCATCTCCTCTCTTCCTGACCAGTCAACAACAACCCCGCCCCATATGATTATGAACCACTTAGCTATTGGGAAATGACTTATCATCATAAGAATGCGCATTTGTTAGTCATAAGAAAAAGTGCTGAAAAGGAGGGAAGAGTGCATCCATCCATTCATTCATTCTTCATCAGTGTTTCAGCAGCAGACCGAAACAATCGAGTCCAGAAAACATGACCCAGATGCCTGGGCCCGTACACTGCTGCAGCCCTACGCCAGTTCTCTCCCGCAGGCTTTCCTCCTTTCTCCCATCCCTGCATCCCTCAGACGTGCCCGCGGCTCCTGCTGTACCACAACAATGCGAACAGGCAGGCTTTCTTCCATTTATTCTGAGGGCCGTGAGCAGGTCAGGCCCAGAAATGCTAGCACAGCCACGGCCAATGGCGTGGCAGCTGAAGCACTCCGCGGCCTGGCCCTCATCCCTAATGACCAACCCACTGGCCTCCCCCCAGATATGCAAAGACCTCCACTACCCAAAATCTGCCTGTACTTACAGCCTTAAAAGAGTACCGGAAGAGGCAGCTGAAAGCACATCGGCAAGCCACAGTGCTCTGGAGGTGACTGCACGGCCACCGACATACTGACACACGTACATGTGCTTCTAATTAAACAGCCAGACACTTCCACTGGGGTCAATTAAACACTCTGCTCAAGGGTATTAAATCAAGAACATTCAGATGTGTCTGCAAATCTTATTTCAACTACAATATTGAGTTAAAAAAAAAACCTGGAGTTTCAGAGCATAATCCACTTTGACCCTTGACACCATCCAGAAGAACAACAGGCAGCCATACTGAGGCTGAAGATTCGAGACACGCCACTCTTAAACTCGGGCCGAGTCCCAGAAAAGTGGCTGATGCAACCAGGAGCGTCATTCTTAGAACACGTGACACAATTGTCGCTTTAGTGTGAGAGAAGGTGTGCTGA
Organism: Petrocephalus sullivani; assembly: GCA_026780845.1. Taxonomy (NCBI): domain Eukaryota; kingdom Metazoa; phylum Chordata; class Actinopteri; order Osteoglossiformes; family Mormyridae; genus Petrocephalus; species Petrocephalus sullivani. Next base: position 19,939,866 of record JAODKM010000034.1, read on the forward strand.
TAAAAGATGGGGGGGGTGGGCACCATTAAAGAGCCCCTGCATTCTCTCCACGTAACCCCATTCAGCAGCAGCTGCACAGGAATGACGCCATAGGTCAATGACGGATAACATAACACACGTGCTGTAATTCCATACAGGGGAGCCCCACCTAAAAAAACGCAAGCAGGGGCGGGTAACCTTGAAACTGCATAAAACGGCAAAGTTATATGTCAAGCCATCAAGAATCTGACCGCAAACACTCCAAGTTACTGTGTTACTGGATTGTGTTAATCGGGTCACCTATTAACCACCCCTCGGATGAGGCCACTAAGGGCTAAGGGGGCTACGCTGTCCCGTGACGGGCAGGACTCATTGTGCCGCGTTTCCCCCAGTCTGCTGATGAGCACAGCACAAGAAAACGTGAGTCACGCACACAGGAAGCGGTGAGCCTCAGCGGACGCTCAGTGCAGCGTACTGATAACACCCACACCAAAGACACACTTCCCAGCGACCTCAGAGAAGCCCCTGCTCATAACGCCTCAGCAAATAATTATTATAATGAGCATCTTACACTGGGAATCCTATTTTGCACGCCACGTGAGCGAGGCCGCTGTGTGTTACAGGACAGACAATGAGCAGGTCTTTAACGTAAGGTTCTGCTTTCAGCCCAGCTCACTCAATATGGCCAAGAGTATGTGGACACCAGCCTGTCCATGATCTATAAGCTGGTCAGCCCATTGCTCCTGTAATCGCCTCTTCTCTTCTGGGGAAGCTTCTCATTAGATGTTAGAACATGACTGAGGGGGGATTTATTGCTATTCAGGTTGTGTGTTGATGATTATCAGGGTTATCAGATCACATCCCTTTCCGTGACATTATGTGGCCATCACACCTTAACTTGCTCCCAGACGTTTTGATCTTCACAAACACTAGTAGTTGACCAGGACGGCTCTAGAAATATGGTGCGATCTAACTAGTTGGAATGATAGCCACTAACCTCTTCTGTACAACCACCCATTCTGCTGCAAATGTTTGTTGTAAGAGATTATATGACAGTGTGATTAATTATACACCTATGTAAACAATGGGTGAGGCTTAATCAGGCGATTCTTCTAATATAGGCATCTGCAAACTTTTGGCCATTTAGCGTAGAGGAAAGGAGTAGAGATCAGTGACCTGGGCTGGGGAGGGGGGCTGTGGTGAATTAAGGATTAGAAGGAGGTTAAAAATGGGACAGTAAGAAACAGCAAAGCAAAAAGCCATTGAACTTGGAGCAGATGTGTAAATGTTGCCTGGTTAGGTAAGCAGTGCTAGGTTCCTAGTCCTTTCCACTAGGAAGCATGTTACTGAATGGATGACCTTGTACCAGAGGAGAGTCCCCCGAGAACAGCAGTGTAGACCAGGCGGTTGAACAACGGGATATGATGGGGAGGGAGCAGAGTCGCTGTCCCCCACTCCGAGGGGCGGGCAAAATGGCCTGCCAACACCACGCAATTAACCAATGAAACGCTGCATTGATGCTGTGAATGGCGTCCTTTTGCGGCCTCGTACACGCGGCCTGGGGGGTGGGGGGAGCTGTCTGGGGCCACCGCTTCTCATGACACTCCCGCCTGCCAGAGCCCACAATGCTCCCTTTCGGTTTCGGGGGGAATCGGGTCACGCCCTCTCGCCGGCAAACCCGCGTCAGATCCCCAGAGGGATGCGGATGACGGCTGACGGCAGCCCTGCGTCGGGGGCCCTGTGACCGGTAGGGGGGGGCTTGAAGAGAACGTCAGGGAAGTTTCGCACTGCCCTCCGACTGACGACAGCACAGAAGTACTGTAGTGTGTTAGAAACGGGTCGCTCCACACTCCCTGCCATTACAGGTCAGATTTTCCATCTGGATTCTGTGGCCGATTTATAATGCAGGACCTCTGATCTAAAATAAATTTACACCCTACAGTTTTACACTTTGCAGAGGAAATTTGTCCAAGAGCACTTCCCAAAAACGAATATCAACTTGCAGATATTTGGTTGGTAGTTTCTTGAACACTATGCCACCCGCTGCCCATATAGCCCTCTCCAGCTACACTCGCTCAGCGAGGAAACAGCCAGCGAACAGAAGCCTCCCACTATCTCCCAGCTGAGATACTGTCCACCAAATGCACATTGACAGGAAGCCAGCAGTGAGCAGGAAGACGTGCGTGCACACACACACACACACATACCCACACACAACATGCAGTCATTTTCACTAAAAACAAGGACATAAAAACAAAAGACCAAAATCACTTCTTGTCGTTTTGCAAGGAAAAATAAATTAAGGTCTGTTTTTCAGAAAATAAAAAATTCCTTGTTTTAAGGAAATGGGGCCACAGGGAAAGGAGATCCATCACCTAACAACTTCAAAAGACACATTCACAACTTACGTGGATAAACTGGCCAGACAGCTTTAGAATCGGCACGACTAAAGGTCACTTCCTCATTACAAGGTTAGAGCTGGAAAGATGCTGTAACGGGATTCTGGAGGAATGGATCTATTTAATGCAAATCAACATCAGCGTAAGCAAGTCACATAACCAGCTGGGAACACGCTCTCAACTGAAGAGAATTTGGAATGTCTCCTACCAGAGGGATAAGTATTCTACAAGGAACAGTCGATAGAAAGGTGTGAAGGATACGAATACCCCTTCATAAACAGACACACACTGTCAGCTTAAGTTTTAGGATACAGAAAACTATGCAGAATGTACTGACAAAGTAGCTATTCCTGGCATAATTATCCGCATACAACAACACATATTCTGAACTACAGGGACCTGCCATAGAAATTAAAAACCGTTTTTGAGAGTACATTGTGTATTTGGACAAGACCCCAGGCTTTTTTTTTTTTTTTTTGCTTTTTCAAACCGACAACAAGCCTCTGAGCACTTCTCTCCCATCTGACTCATAAAGTTATCTGCTAACTGTGCATGTGACATGGTATGTCTCATCAAAGTGGCCTTGAACACATTTAAAGCTTATTTAAATCTCCTCCCCAATGCTTGAGGTTGGTGTCTGCATTTGATGAAAATCAAAAAATTGCAAAATGACAGTTTCTGTTGAAATTTCTGCCTTTTTATCAGTGTTTCCTTCTGCGTCCACAGCAGTTTGCGTTCCTGGCCATGTGCAGGGAGATACAGACAATGCGGTTCTGGTCTTCTGTGATCAAAAGTCAGAGCAGAAACAAACACCACACTGCCGTGGTCAAGACAAAAAGCAAGAGAGACAGAACAAGTAGCCCTACAAAAAACTTGGATGTTACCTACGGCCACAGTCAGGCCAGCAATAACGCAGGCTTTCCAGGGAATAGCGGGCGGACACATCATGACCCTAACCCTTTAAGACAGAAATACCACATGTAGATACCACAGTGACCATTGGGTTGACGCGACAACCACATAAGAAGGCAGGGCAACACACCCATAAGACCCTGGTCTCAGCCCATGGGCCAAAACCTACTCTCCTATCAGACAGCGGGGATGACTTTCCAGAACATTCCGCAACACCAGCATGGATGTTCGACGAAACGTTAAAAAAATAACAAAAAAAGCAGGCAAGTTATACAGGTCCAAACCAAAGAGCAGAGATTTCCTTTTCTGAACGTGTGATATTTAAAGCCTAAAAAGTCTACTCATTACAATACGAAAAGCATAATTATGGGTTGCTGGTTTCTTCACATTGTTTATGCAAGATGTAATTATGCACAAACACAGGTGTGGACTATCGGAGGGGTTCGTTTACCTTTCCTAGTCATGATTTTCCTAGTTTACTCCCACGAGCACTTTCGTGTTTAGCTATTAACACAAGTTCCAGGCAACGAGGAGCACTGAGTCAGCGACCTCTCCCGCAGCAGGAGACCAAGGAGTGGGACAGCTCCTTGCTGAGGGAGCTGGCGTGTGACAGATGGCGTCGTAGCGTATGGGAACCTGATTGACCAGATCTGCCCATTGCCCTCAGCCCCTCCTACTGGCCGGCACCACCCAATGACACGCGGCCCTAGTCCCACGATTTCGGCTCAGTTCCACCTACAATTTCCTGACATTCGCATGGTCACTCCAAGTGTTATAATCCCCCCCACGCCCAAACTGGTGCATTCCCATTTCCCCATTCTGGAAACTCCTAACAACAACCAAACAGCTTTTATGGCAACGGCTGTCCTGCATATAGTATAAAAGTCCAGCTTTCAGTTTAATCAGAAAATAGGGAATATGATGTGTGACAAATGACACAGATAATCTCAGTGAGGCTCAATAGAGACATGGTACAGGTCTTCAGTACGCTTACTTCCACACGATTAAATGTCTATCACTGACATCTGTGTCAAAATAACATTTTGCAAAATAAAGCCACGACCCATCTCCCCTTCAAAGAAATTCACGGAGGAATACAGTTATCACCCAATTTACATCAAGAATAACTGCTTTCCAAGAATAGCTGCTTTCCATGTTAGTCCTCAAAACAAAAGCAAATTTGAGCTGGACACCAAGTTGTTTTGCATGAAGCTGGCATCAGGAACCAAGACTCACGTCCGAATAACATTTGGTAGTGAAGATGCCATCCCCATTCTCTTCACTGGCATTGGGACACGCGGCTTTATAGCCTGTCCCTACCTTGCATAGCGGACACTTTGTGCACCATGCACGACAGACAGCAGACTGGAAGGAGAAGGGAACACTTTAGCCTTCACTAATGTGACAGCGGCAACCAGCTAATATCCGCACAAACTTCCCGAGACCATCAGGCTCCATGCCAAGCCCATGGCTGAAGACAAACCACCAAGTCTGGTTTTACTGTTATGCGTTAGCTGGAAGCCAAAGCGATGAAAAAGATGGAGCCCAAAAATCACAAAAGTTGCTAGATGTATCATCCTAATAGCTATTACATATGCATACATACACAGTCCTTGAGGCTGTAGGTCTATGCAAAAAATAAAATAATAAAATAATTCAAACATTGCCAACTGTAGAAGCTGGGACTTAAAAAACACTGCAGAACAGCATACAATGTCCATAACTTGTATTCACTGAATGGGAATGGCCAAGTCATGGAACACTGCACACACATTCCAACAGCCAAGCACCATGCCCCAATCAGGTGCAGCTCACACACATTCCAACAGCCCAGCACCATGCCCCAATCAGGTGCACCTCACACACATTCCAACAGCCCAGCACCATGCCCCAAACAGGTGCACCTCACACGCAATCTGGAACCCAAGCTCCAAGCCCCAATAAGGGGCAGCTGCATGAACTGCAGACCCTGGGCACCCTGTCCCAGTTGGAGGTATCCAGCAGCAACGGAAACAAGTTACGCACCGGTAATGCCAGGGCAGCAGCGGCAGCAGTGCGCCAGGGTCCAGTCAAAGCACCAGTGGCAAGAACAGCAGCCCATTCCGCCTTTCATCCTGCCAAATTACGGCCTCATGGTAAGAGCAGGGTGGCGCAGGGGGCCGCCACCAGAGAGAGAGCCACACGAATAAGGATATCCACAAACAGCAACAACACAGTGCCGGCGTCCAGTGCCTACTCTGTGCAATGCCTGATCTTCAGGAGGCGGGCAGTGGGAGGAACCCACAGAAGGGGCAGGTCACACAGTGTGCAGCTCAGCAACCCACGTGAACGTGCGAGAGGAAGAGAACGGGGAAGAAAGAGCCACACACTGACACACAGGCACTTAGAGAGTCTCCAGTTACACCCTTTTAAACAAAGACTCCACTGAGGCTCAGCAGCCAATCAGGTGGGAGGACACCCAGACCGACTATTACAATATAAGCCACTCCCAGTAAATATCCATGCCTTAGCTAGCTGTCATAATTGTCCAGTAGGAATGCTCCTTACCTAAACTCTAACTGGACAATCGTGATGTCGAGCTTAAGTTAACCCAGCTAACTGAGAACTCCTGCTTTGTGGAACACCCCCTGGTTGATAATTACATTTATACATACCAAAACCCCAAAATGCATTGACAATTGTATTCATTCCACACTCATGAGATTATGCATCGTCTTTCTCGATGACAGGAAATGCTCAAAAAACATACAGGAGAGCACAGGCCACAGGTCCACTCCCACTCCATGGTCCTGTCCAGGATATATACCCGTACTGGCATATACACAGAGAAACGCACTCACTTCCCAAGTCACCCTTCATCAGTGCGTCTGGTGGACAAGTAAATGAGCCCACGTTTGCATACAGAACCACTACAAGGCAGGCTGCTTGTTTTCCTTTGCATCACAATCTGGCAAAATGCCCAGTTTCTAGGCAAACGAGCTGGAATTGGGACCAGGACAGGGACCAGTGGGCTTGCCTGATGGATTTGCATAACCACCTTCTCAGAGAAAAGGTGAAACAGATACATGGCTCCAAAGTAACTTCTAGGCAACCCCTGGGTATTGAGATGAAGACAAATCCTTACCCCTTATAGTTCTGGGGTGGTAGCCGAAAAAATACCTAGGTTTACCTACCGGCTTTAACGATGCTGAGAAGCGTCAACTGAAAACAAGGTAAAAGGGTATTTCTTTTTACAGGAGAAGATGTGCACTACACCTCAGGCGAGTATGAGAGTAACTTCAATGGAAAAACATCAGGTGGATGTTTATAATGACGGGGGCACAGGGTGGGAGACACACAGTGCAGGCCCTTGTCCAGATTGTAACATTACAGCAGGTACATGTCAGAAGTCAATACAGCACTACAATCAGCAGGAATAACCTTGTAGACATTTTCCCAAGCAAAAATCTGCTTCTTGCATGCCGGAAACACAGGCTTTTCCAAAACCAGCATGAGGAAAATGCGGAACACAAAACTGAGGGCATCAGCCGCTCTCCCCACACTCAGCCGGCCTCGGTGTCATTGACAACCGGCACACTGCCGTTTTTGAAAGAGGAAACCGTGCAAAGAGGAAGAAGATTGTGGCAGTCAAGGAAACCGACCCCAGCTAACGCGCTCCTGGTGTTACACAGCATGTGTGAGCAGGCATCCTCTGAATGAGCAGACACCGCAAGTGCGACGCGGGGAGAGGGTGGGAAAACGTCACGCTCTCAGATAATGGCGCCCCAGCTGGCCAGCTTGTTTGACGGCATTTAATCGCTTATTGCGACAGACTGCCTGCACTTGGCACTGGGGAATAGGAACTTGAAACATTAGCAGAGGGTGGGTCCAAAGAGAGGAACTGCTGTTGGACCATCAAGGGATATACTCCCCTCTTAATTTTCTAGGGTGTAAATGGGCAGGTGAACATTTGATCTATTGCCTTATTAAAGTTTCTTCAGAAGAGTTATACATGAAGGTCTTGCACCTGCAGCCCTTTCATAAGGGTGTCTCCTTGACCATTGCTCTAAGCGCCACACTAAATAGTTTAATGGCAAAGCTCACTGCTGTCCCAGAAAAGTGCCTGTAGTATGACTGAGAACATGAAAAAATCGATTGGAATCCTGCCACCGGAATGGATCAGAATTGGCCAGAAAAACGTCTGTCTCTGCTTGTTTTGGTTACTTACTGGGCGGTGGTGTGCGGTTCAGCACAAGAGGCTGCTGTGCTTGTAATCAGAAGGTCGGTTCAAGTCCCTAGGTCAGAAGAGTAATTTCACCTTCGAACCTTGAGCAAGGCCATTAACCCCCAGTTGTTCCAGGGACTGGTTAACCTCTCTCAAAAATGTGCATCTCACTTTGGATAATAGCATCTGCTAAACAAATAGAATGTAAATGTACTTCCATGGTCACATTCGGGAAGAGCAGTATGAGCATTCATGTTGCTACAATGTCGCCCTCTACAGGATGCCAAAGATGCTGCATGCCATTTACAGAGAGTGAGCCAAAGGACAGTGGGCTAATGTGTAAGAAATTGTAATGAATTACAATTATTTTCTAGGGAAAATCTCAGTTATTCAACCACACTGACAGTTATATGTCCTTTCTATGAGAGAAGTGTTTTCATCTATTAAATGCTTAATCCTTAATGGTGCTCTTAGTAGAAGTAGTTTCGAATAGAACCACTGAAAACCTCAGAAAACAGGGTGCAAAGACACATCAGAGGTGCCTAATCACCAAAGCAGCCAGGGCAAAGGGGAAACCGCGAAGAGCGGCACCATGAGACCACCAATGGCTAGATAGCAGGTCAGATCAGGGAAAATGGGTCATTCCATCACAAATTTAAGAGATGAGATTTAAGAAAAACTTCCCACCGGACCATCTCAGATTTGACTGAGGAAAAAAAATCCAGGGGATGATACATATTTACAGGAAAAGAACAAAATTTCAGCTCCCTACTGTAATTAATTTCCTCAAAAAAAATGTATGAGACAGGGATGGGGGTGTATTGAGGGGCCATTTTAGACCTGCGATAGCTAGAAAAATATTTGAGCTAGTTCTGAGTGCAAACTGACAACCAAAACACCTCAGAAAATCGGGGTCTGAGGCAGAAAGGTGAAGGAGGAAGCTTACGCACAAAGAAGCGATTTAAGCAAAGGAGCACTGGACTACTCAGAAAAAGGTGCCTTGGAATACAGACCAAATATCACCCAATACCTTGCCACCTCTACCACGGGGCAGTGAAATGCCATATGGTACCCAAGCAAAGGCCGGAAAGCGGATTTTGAAGTGACAACATATGGTCAATTCTATAGGCAAAAGATACAAGAAAACATTCAGGTCTAAACACTTTAAATGTTAAATGCAATTCAGCACAAAGCATGAAGTCAAATCCTGTGAGGAATTTTAATGGCAAGAAAAAAATCTCTGAAAAGCCCAGTAATGAAAACCCTAATGCAGAAAACACCCAGCGGCATCAAAAAATAATGATCCGCAAGTAAATCTGGGAATCCTTCGAAACTTAAAACAGTCTGAAACCAAGGCAGCCGGAAGTGTTGCTAAGCTTGTGTGACGTTAGCTAAGGAAGCTGTAGTGATTACCAAGGGCTCTTCCGATGAATACTCAAAGACACTCCAAAAAGTCATAGAAAATCAGGTAATCAAACAGTCTCTGAAACCGCAAATTTGAATTCTAAGGATTTGCTGGAAAATACATGCATAAAATTTTCCCTAATTATATTAAATGGGACATAACTATTTTCACAAGTCTCTGTCTGATGGATGATTCATTATTTCACATAATAAAGCTTTACATGAAGGGCTCTAAACTCAGACAGCGCCTTGTGCACATTCCACAGCCCATGTCTAATGACTTAATGCTACGCAACTCCTTATGCTTCCTCCAAAGGCTCTGTGAAACAGCGGTATTTTTATATGTGCGCTCTGTTTTCACTTGAGGAAAGCATTTATCACATTCAGCGTGCTGATTCGATAATTAGAAGACACATATGGAGAAACGGCACACACGGAGCCCTCGGTATAAGCATTTCTCTTCTATCAAAATAAAATGGCTATTTTTCAGGCCCCTTTCAAGGTGCCAAACATACAGCTACCCTGACAACAAAATTGTGAACAATTACAGTCTACAAATACAAAATATGAATCATATGGGAAGAATTTTTTGGTTAATTATATTTTTCTACTTAACAACGCATGACAGAAGCATCAATAGGAGACATGAACAAATGTTGAAACTATGAAAAGCTTTAATGCCCAAAACCTTTTCAGCAGTGTCAATCAAAATGAATGACCAACAGCTTTCCTTTCAGCCCACCCATCCTGCCCACTGTTCTCCTATTGGTTACGACATGGGGTCCTACCTCATCCGTCCCGCCCACCGTTCTCCTATTGGTTACGACATGGGGTCCTACCTCACCTTTCCTGCCCACTGTTCTCCTATTGGTTACGACATGGGGTCCTACCTCACCCGTCCCGCCCACTGTTCGCCTATTGGTTACCACAAAGGTCCTACCTCTCCCTGAAGGGAAGAAGCAGTCCATGTCCACGCTGCTGCGTGAGTGGGAGATGCACAGCGTGCTGGTCGGCACCAGGCCCTCCAGGGGGGGATTGCGGTCTGTGGTCCGCACCAGGCACCAGCCGGGCCGATCGCTAGACCGCTCCAGGAGCTCCACCGTCTGGCCCGTCTGGAGGTTGAGCTCTCCGACGCCGCTGGCACTGAAGTCCTGCAGGACGACGGTGTGCTCACAGTCACCAGAGAGCTGAGGGGGCAGGGAATTGGGGTAAGGGCCGAAAGAAGGGGGATTGGGGTGAGAGATTTAGAGGGGGGATGGATGAAAATGGGGGATAGGAGACAAGGAAAGAGAAGGGGAAAAACAGAGGGGTTTGGGTGAGCAAGATGAAAAGCAATAAAACAAACAGCTAAAAGTGTGCCACACCCAGCAGTTAAAGAGAAGATGCACCGATGACCTCTCTAATGGAGCCGTGTTTCATGGTTCATTATGCTCCACACCCCGGAGACGAGCCTCCCGTCATACAGAAAGCGAAAGTCTCCAGGAGATCTTTGGTCACTGCGGCTGCTGCCAAGTCGTGATATCACAGCTCGTTATGTAAGCCCTGCGGGCGTCACCAAGACACATGCGGTAGGACCCCAAGGAAGGCCTCGAGGAAGCCGCCGAGGCCCCCTTCATCTCCTTACCTACTTTTAGGTTTAGCTGCGGCACGGAAATCTAGAAAGTTTTTGCGAGTTTTGCCAAAAGATTTAGTATGCTTCCAAAACTCCGGCATGAGTCATACCTCCCAGCCCTCTCGACGGTTGTAAATAATCAAGAAAAGGCATTTTATTACATTACAATTAATACAGAGAAACAAAAAACAACTTTGCATTTGTATTGTGTAGTAAGTGTGGTGACTGCAGTACACTGGCATGACGAAGCATTCATGACACAGAATTGACAGGGTGAAAACGTGTGTGTGTGCATGCACACACACACACACGCACGCACACACAGACACACACCCCTAGCACTTACCTACCCCACCTTACCTGGCCACAGAATGTGATAATGCACACCTTATATTTTGATAAGAACATCATGCGGAGTATGTGTTTCTCAAGCCACATGATCAGATCAGATGGAAAGGCATCATCCATGGGGGATAGGAGTACGCCGTCTATGGCATCCAACAGTGTTAGCACAGTGAGCACTACAATGCATTCGTCTGCACACACACACACACACACACACACACACACACACACACACACACACACACACACACACACACACACACACACACACGCACACACACGCACACACACGCACCTTAATGCTACGAAAATGTAGCGAAGCATCCATTCCTCTTAGAATAAGTATTGGACCATTTCTTCATGGTAAAAGTCACAGGTAAACTTTAAAGCTTAAACTCAACTAAGATTTTAGGCCCCAAAAGATGCCGGCATACAGTCACTGGGGGCTAATTAGACTGCACTCAGGTTAATACGGACTCTTAAGGTGTGGGAGGAGACAGCAGTATGATTCTGGGCATTTGGGGGGTTCTTACTGGCTGAAACGTCAAGTCGCGTCGCACCCAGCTGTGCAGGAGCCCAGGCAGCACGGTTTAATAATTACAACAGCCACACAAATCCTTGATGCCCTCAGGCAGCCAGCCAGAAACTGGCAAAATAGTGAATAATTCACACCTGAGATCCCAGGGTGAGGGACGTTTAATGCACACCCTGGAGTTCAGATATAAAAGCTCTTACTTCTGTAAAGAAAGGCACCTTGGGTACATTACATGTGATCCCTGTGGGCTGATCTTTAGGTTGATTTGGGTCATACCTTCCCCTGTAAGAACAGAGATTAATGACTGGAATCAGAGAACCATTTTTGTTCCTCTTTAAGACCTCCCAGCGTCATAGTATTTGTAAATATGCCGCTTTCACAGCTCAGTCACAGTGCTGATAAACGTTCCATAAGAGTTCTCTCTAGGTAAGACCACAGCATTCTGGTCGAGTCCTTAATACCTAGAGACAAATATTAGGCCTAAAGCAAGACAGGTTCCTTTGGATCACCAGGCAGTACAGTAATTAGAACGGGATCTTCGAGGGCCGGGTCAAACTCCTCTGACAACTGAAAACCAATCCCTGAATGCCCCTCCCCCACCTTCTGTCCTGGATGGCACTTTCTATTGGCCACTGACGAGACGCACCTCCCACTGAAAATCTTAGTTCTGTACAATTCCTGTTTTGTTCTAAAATGTTCCACCCATTTCATCTTGAACATTAGAGTGTAGCGTGTCCCTCCTTTACATATTTCTGCTTTTTAAAACCCTTAACAGAATCAGATACAGTCCATGCGGTGCAGGTGATCGAGGACCTCGGCAGTTTCTAAGAGAAGAGACACTTGGCGCGTGTGTGAATGTGCTGCCTGTCCCATTTAATCCTGCAAGAGCCTAGCACTTAGCACGCTGTCTCTATTAGGGGTGAACACAATGAGACACAGTACATTATACCAATAGACTCAAGAGAGGAAACTGATCACTTAGAACATATTTCCAGATAATCTCAGAGAATGTTTTTTTAATGGATTGCACAGTGCACTGTCAGCACAAAGCTGCACACAAAGCTTTTCTCCAGTCCTTCTCCAGTCCTCTTCTCAGGCTATTTGGCTTTGTTTTCCCACACCAATCCAGAGGGATAATTTGACACATGCAAGGCAGATGCAGACCTCGATTCCACCCCCTCCCCCATCATGAACCTCCCCCCCCCCCCCCCCCCCCCCCCCCCCCCCCCCCCCCCCCCCCCCCCCCCCCCCCCCCACCCCCCCCCCCCCACCC
>JAODKM010000034.1:19953025-19979273 GCA_026780845.1 Petrocephalus sullivani
GGAGATGCTCATGAGCTGCAGGTGGTGAGATCATAAAGTGTGATGATCAGGTGCCCAAGGACTACGGGGGGGGGGGGGTACCAGGGCCCGGGAGGGCGCGGCGGCGGGGGCCCACGCGGTACCCAGGGCAGCGGAATTCCCTGACAGCTGGCTCCAACGACGGAGTCCCCACCCCCCCAGCTGCAGAATCCATCGCTCCCGCTGGCTCTGGCGGACGTGCCGTTCCCTCTTCTCGAGCCGCCTGCTTTCACTTACGTGTGCATGACGTCACCCCCCCTCCCCTCCTGCAACCCAGCCCTGCGTTTACACGTGACTCCATCCTCACCACACGCCTCGCATGAGCAGCGGCAACGTACTGGCAAGCCTTGGGGTCTCGCCCACTGAATGTGACATCGAGATTCCACTCGGGTACCATCGGGAGATCATAACCTACAGCCCATTCTGTCAAGCTCAGCATTAAATCAGCTATATGCTGTATGAGAAAGATGTTCCATGTGTGAACACATCTGGGGAAAAATAGTGACAGCGAGACACCCCTCCAGACAGCAAGGCACTCAGCACCGCAGCTAAAATCTGCAGAATACTCAGAAAGTCAACAGAGCCTACTAATATATTATAAAGCACCTTTGTGTTTGAATAATTTAACCTTAGATTTTACTCAGAAGGAAAAGTTACAGAAAAGTCACAACAGCAGCTTATCTTGCGGGGTCTAACCCAACATCCTTCTGGTTATCCGAAAGTCACGTGACAAACATTTAAACGAAAAACAAAGACCAAGTATTACTGTTCACAGCCACAGTGTTTGGGAAACAACCCTTTCGATACAGGCAGATACTTGTATTCTTTACAAATTGCCAAAATAATAAAACACCCATTTATCAGTTACCGTCTTAAAGACCAAGAAGGCAGACTGCTTACTATTGTGCCCGTAACATCAAGGCCCACTGAATCAGTATCACTGACACTGACAGGAGGGTCCATTTCACTTTAGCTCTGTAGCATAACCAGCATGATTCATTCATTAGATAGAAAAAAGGTTACTTTTGCTGGATTCTGGAAAAGCTGAACTATTTCCTTGAGTCTAATTTAATTTACAAAACAGAGAGGGAAAACAAATTTATTTTCCTTATAAAGATCCAAAATTCATTTTTTATACAAAAACAAATGCTGAGAAATATTACTTTAGCAAAAAGGCTATTGTATTTAAGTTGTCAAATGAAAATTAGTCATTTTTTGTTTGGTCAACACAATCTAGAGTAATTAAAATTAGGTCATTAGATGAAGTCCTTTTCTATAACTAAGCTACCTTTACAATTGACACTTAAAAGGGAGAAGGTTTTTCTTACCCTGCATTGAAAACTTCACAGCAACTCTAAGAAAAACAATGTTGTTATCCCCCTCATACGGTAAAGGCAAAAAATATTGTACTGCCTGACTAGAAGTTTATCTCACACCAGCCCTGCCCAAGATCCCCCACCCTGCCCCAAGACACTTACACGCACACACACATGTTCGTCTGCAATGGCAGCCATTCAAAAGTCTGACAGTCAGTTTCCAGGCAGTTGAATCACAGATTTCAGTGAATAAACCAACTTGCTGGAGATTTGACTCTGGCCATCCAGGGTAAACATCTCAAGAAACACAGCACAACACAGAAAGCTACCTTCCACCTGCCAGGGAGTCTGCGACGGGAGTCCCACCCAGCCCCTTTAGGGAACACTGAGAGCAGAAGACCATGGGGTGCGTGTTTTAAATGGCACATCCCAGTGTGGGACGCAGGCGGCCCTCCGGGAAGCAGGAAGCGGTAAAGTGTCTGGCTTTCCAAGACGGAGAGCCACGTCCAAACAGGCGACTCGGACGTGGGCGCTAGGGCACCCCGCCGCTAGTCTGCTATTTCTGTCGCAGAGAGCAGACAGGCTGGACGTGCACACGTGCATAACACACACAGCTGGAAGTCGTCGCAACTTTCACACCCTCGGGGTACTTAAAAGCTGACTTTACAAGAAAAAAGGGAATTTTTATACTTTTTACTATGGAAACTAATCCCAGACAAGCATAGACTAATGTGCTCTTGTGGTTACCAAAGACCACCAGAACCACAGCACAGACACCAGGCCTGCGTGACTTCAGTGCTACACACTGCGCACATCATTCCTACGTGGAAATGATCAAGGTGGCAAATACAAAGTGCTGGAATAGAAGCCTTGCTCTGCGGCTCTGGGCAGATGCCGTGGGCCAGAAGGGAGATGATGGTGTCTTAGGAGCTACAGAACCTGCCCAAGGTCGAATCGTTTCATCCTTAGGTTTCTGATGGGCGTAATTAGAACCACCCCATTAAACAGCTACCCCCTTTTTAAGTGCCCACCCTGCTAATGGAGGATAGAATACAAAAGCGCGATGAAGGCTAACACTGATGCAGATTCAGGGTCAGGCCGTTCAAACAGATGATTCGTCCAACTTGCAGCCAATTACCAGCAAGGTAAGTGTTAAAGACCAGGTCAAATGCCGAGAAGAGCTCACTGTTTTACCATAAAGGCTGGTATTTAATCCGATACGACACTCAGATTTAAACCTGAATAAACATGAGTTTGACAGTGAAAGCCGCTTTGGTAAGAAGCACCTGTCAGCCGCTGACATAAGACCTAAATGTTATTACGGCCCACTATCCGTTTCCCCTGGCTGCTGAAAGACGGCCATCGCCACGGTGTTGGTTGCCATACCGACACCGGATCCATCCACTCCTTAAGTCTGCTTTTGTCCCTGAAATGTCAGTCCCTCTCTGGGACCAACGTCACGAGCGGACAAGTGACGGGAGTCACCCCTCTCGATCCAACATCTGCACCATATCAGGTCACTCTGAGAAGGCAAGGCGGATGTCCCTGTTGCTTGGCAACGTGGAGGGGCAGGTGAGGGATGGTGAACGTGGCCAGCAATGCTCAGGTACAGGCCAGCAAGGCCAGCAATGCTCAGGTACGGGCCAGCAATGCTCAGGTACGGGCCAGAAATGCGGCCACCTTATTTTAAAAGGTTTGTCCTTTATTACATTTAATGTTGTCTTAAATCTTTCAACAAACTCTTAAAACAACAAAAGATAGTTTGTAAACAACAGCTTGTTCTAGTCTGAGGAAGGCGCGTCATTCTAGCCTCCAGACAAATATCAAAACCATAACAGGCCTGCAGATTCCCTTGCAACCTCCAAGCAATGTCTAGAGAGTCCCCCATTATAGGAATACATCACTAACCCCAACCCATCCACAGACCCTCTCCTGCTTTCGCTCTTCATTGACTGTTCCACAGAAATAGTTTCACTTACTGGATGTAGCCGTGCCAGTGTACCGCTCCTGCCATCCTGCAGGAGGAGTCTTGGCATGTGAATAAAGACCAGGCCCCCTATCTGCATCCTTCCTGATACTCAACATTATTATGAGACAATTAATACCCCATTTCCACAGCTACTAACTTTTAACCATGCGGGATGACACTGGAACTCAAGCATAACTATTCCAAATATGTTACCCACAAAGTATGACAAAGTTGTCATTGTTAATTGCAGTTCATTGTTAAAACCAGTATTCATATTTTTCTCTGAGATAAAAGGTTAAAAGTCAAAATCCTTTGTATAGAAACACTGCTTTTTTAAATTATACTTATTTTAAAATCTCAGCAAAATCCTGTAAATCAGGACAGAATGTGAGATAGCGCTGAAAATGTCATAGACTATTGCCAAGCAAGTCCCTGGAGCCAGCTTTTCTTAAGTAGAAATTAGTTTAGAAAAAGTACAGCACTTATAACCAAAGCTTTCCAGCATCTCCACCTCTTCCACTAAACAAACAACTTGGTCACACAACTTGAAACCTGACAATTCCTTAAGTCAATCCAACTCAGTTGCTCAACTGCATGAGATACTTACGCGTTGGCTGTCCTTCAACAGCTTGAAGCTCATCCACTTGGGCATGGCGAGCTGTACAGGGATCAGAGATTGGCTGGTAGGCTATCTGCCTGGCTGGCTGTCCTAGCTAACAGACTATCAGACAGAGTGATCAAGCTCTCTGTTGCTCTTCCTCATGGCCAGGCTTCTGCGTGTTTGCACACCTGAGGCACAGCGAGAGAGCTAGCGTGTGCACGAGCGAGCAAGTGAGTGAGAGAGAGTGAGAGAACAAGCAGACGCCCCAGCCGTCCTACTCAGGGAGGGAGTGTCCACATCACAGAAGGACAATCTCGTGACTTGTGAAAGCAACAGCACAAAACTAACAAAATAGGTCCATTATGAAAAGCTAGGCAGGAGGGACAGACCTTTTCATAAGGTAATGAAATAAGCCACTGAGCTGCTCTTCTGATTGGCGCCACAAACACTTTGTAAGAAGTGACATAATGTAAAAGGGGAGGACACACCTACACACACACTCAAAAACTAAACTCCAACCTTCGGTACAAAACATGGGCGTTGTCCTTACTACAGCTCCGAAATAGAAATACTTCATATCAATAAACCCGGGTGTAAAAAGAGAGGGGAGGAAAAAATTAAATGTGTTTAAACAGTCACAGCGATAAATCCTCTTACTTAACTGTATAATGCGTTTCAAAGTGAAGGCTAAGTGTGTTTGAGCCAAGCCCTCATTGCAGCTATACTCCCTGTGGAAGTGCAGACAGAGAGTGTGTGGGAAGTTTGCCGTCTACTAAGTTATTCATGCTCTTTCAGCAATTTCTCCATGTAAATATCGCAGAACAGGAGACCACGGCTGCGGGGCCCAAACCACACAGCGCCTACACACTGTAAGCACAGGCAGAACCACCGTGGCAGGAGAAGACAGGCCACAGGTTCCGCATTTCCTGCGGCAGGGTCTTTCAGGACGCAAAAATAGAAGAGAGGGGTGACTGGTAAACTAGGGAGAGCCAAAACAACGAGGCAGTTATATAACCAGAGAAGTTTGTGTTTATGGAACAGTTGACTGGCTGGTGCATCTGTAGTGAGACAGGGTAAACCCACACTTCATTTAATGGGCACTATGAGCTCAAAGGTTTAGCGGTAGGTGCTTGCTTTAAAGAACTCCATGCTTTTCAACTCAAAGAAAGTCAACATAAAACTGAGGGAACTTGCACACCAAACCTTTTCATTTAGAACTTTTTTAAATCATGTTGAATTAATCATCTGGGCAGTGACTCACTCCTCACACATGTCAAACTCACTATAGTGTCATTTTGGGCAAACATTAGCAAATAAAATATTAGTGTTATAAAGCTATCAACTTTAGCGTACAGAACCCAATCAAGTTAAATGCCCTGCACATATTTCTTATGGTATGCCCCACATTTTTAAGAACACTGCTGTACAATAAGACTGAGACCGGTCACTCCCTCCATCTCAGCAGCCTTTGATAATGGACTGCTGTAGCATATTCACTGCTAGAAACCTGAGCACTGCAGTTAGGGGCTGGGAAGCCAGCTGGGAAAAAGAGAGCTCACACTCCCATTTGTACAACCTAGAAGGTCTATAGAGAAATGCCATTGCTAGTCTGATTACTCAGAACCCCACCAATGGGGCGGGGCAGAGTGGGGGGGCTGTAAAAATACAGCTGAAGGCTTGGCTAGCTTCAATCAGCAGTGAGATTAAAGGCAGCTCGATGCTTATGAAGCTTATATGTCTATCCTTTCAGAACCAACAAGATGCTAAAGTCCAACCAGACCTCCTGCCCTATGCTCGCTCTCCTTGATATGGCGCCCTTCCAGGAAAAGAGCATATCTTGGCATAACTTCAAGGCCGGAGCTGAGGAATCCTTGGGGGCCGCAGCTTATGTAAGCTGCTGGTTTACCTTTCAATTAGTGATTGATTGAGACCTGAAAAGTCAGGTGGCTTAATTCTCGTCCAGTTAATTAACTTTGCAATAGGGAATAAAATCAAACAGACCGCAAAACAGTGCACTCTGTGGGCCATCGTGAGCCAGGGCCTACAAAGCAACACCCAGAACCGGAATCAGACGAGGCCGTGTCCCACAACAGCTTTAGACTAAACTGAACCCGGGAGCAGATGAGCACTGTATCAAACTGCACCTGAACAGACTGGCGAGACAGATGGCAGGACGGCTGAGTACAGAGGAGTCCAGCAGCACCAGCACCAACAAGGGAGGATCTGACCCCAGCAAAGAATAATGCATAAAAGTGCAGCCCCTTGTAGAGAGGAGTAACCACAGAAACCAGCAGCCAACAATACTCTGCCACAACAAAGGTGCTGGAACTAATTAAAAAAGCAACACGAGTGATGACAAGGGCTCATAAAAACCTTACTGCGACTTCTACGGGCGCCTCATATGCCCTGTGAGGACAAAGGACTTCACAGAGTTTGAGGAGACCTTCCATGATTTCACATGATGCACCTGCTGCAACAGCAAAGCCCCTGCTTCAAACAATAAAGTTAGGGAAACCCCTATGAACCACAGCTGTCCATCAAGGGTCACCTGACCAAAACAAAGGCGGAGCATGCTATTGTCATTCCTTAATAAACAAAAACTTTTCAGATCTTATCTAAGGGTGTTAGTTAGATTTTTTTTGTATTTGAGAAGTAAAAGAGATTTTTTAATATACGTAGATCATTTAAAATGTTAAAAAGTTATATTACCCATTCAAGACATGCC
The DNA here is from genome assembly GCA_026780845.1 of Petrocephalus sullivani. Classification (NCBI taxonomy): domain Eukaryota; kingdom Metazoa; phylum Chordata; class Actinopteri; order Osteoglossiformes; family Mormyridae; genus Petrocephalus; species Petrocephalus sullivani. Next base: position 19,959,655 of record JAODKM010000034.1, read on the forward strand.
AGCAATGTGAAATTTTATTTTAGTTTTTTAGTTTTTAATTAAACTGCTGTTTATTTTTAAATGAAGCATTAGAATTCTAATGCTGGCACTACGTGGATGACTCTTGGTAAGGAGAATCTGGATCCTCTTTGGCCGATCCCAGGACACCCGCGCATCACTCACTGATGCAGTGATGCATGTGACGAGCCCCCTGCCGCCGGAAAATCAGCTGGCGCACCGTCCAATCACCCTGACGATTGTGGGAGCTTGAGAGAGATGATGACTCCTACCTTGTCACTCTCCACTGTGTTCTGAGAGGTCCTGGAGGCGAGAGAGATCGTATCCGGCTGGCTGCTGCCATCTCCCTGACTGTCCAGGTCCTCGCCACCATCCCTGAGGAAACACCCAATAATCTCAGCATAACAAAGGACAGACACTTTCCGAATGAGTAATGCGTAGCTTCCGATTATGTTTATGAATACCTATAATATGACAAACATCCACTATATCAACTATGTTGAAATTCCGCCAGAACCTCGCTCAATAAGTTAGGCTAGTTTGTTTAGTGGTGTCTTAGAGGGTAGCAATGTAGTCAAACACTTCCAGGGCTGGGGTTCTAATCCTACCTGCAGTTTTGCGTGTGTGGAGCATGTATGTTTTACCTCTGTCTGTGTAGGTCACCATTTGGATAACCTCAAATTATATAAAAATCTGGCAATGCAACCAAAGAAGTAAAAAGTCCAAGCTGTCATGACCTCCACATGCTCACCTTCTGCTGCTGTTTCGCTGCTTAGCAGGTGTTTTGGGTATTGGGATGGGCTCCTTCAGCGCCCCCTTCAGGTGAATGATTCTCTCCTGGATTACCTCCCGGATGTTTTTGATCCACTCCTGCTTCGCTTCGACACTCGAAGCCTGTGGGCGAGTCACAAGATGTGACGCAATGCAGATGTTCCTAGCAGTCCCGCAACAAGCATCCAAAATCTGATCCCGCGGCAAGAGCAAACAGCACGCCAAAAAGCCTCCTTTCCAATAATGTCCTCTGAATTCCCTCTGAGCATTAAAGCAACACATGAGAGATGTTCATGGTATAACCACTCCTTGCCTGTTCCAGTGTCTTCTCCACTAAATGCTAGAAGGTGGTTCTCTTCACCCCTGAGATTGGGTGTGTGTTTGAGATATGTTGTGCTCTGTTTATAAATCCTGAGTTGGGCGAGTTTATAGATCTGAGCTGCTTCTCTGAGAGACAGGGAACCCATTTGGCTGATAACCTGGTATCTGAATGCCTGCTCTAAGCTTGTGTTTCCCCTTTATAATTGACTGAAGTTGTTTCATCTCTCTGATCCCTGAACCATGTCTAACCTGAACTTGTTTCAGTTCACACCAGAACAGCACGTCTGTCCTGAAGCTTCCCAGCAGATGGCAGAGAGTAAAAGGTACAGTGTGGTCCCTCACACCTCAGAATCTCTAACCCATACCAATATGACCAAGATGAGACCGAGTGGGTTTGTTTATCAGAAAGACCCCCTAGGTCAGATCTCCTTGCCATATGTTACCTTCCTTCCCCTTTCAGGCTGACCTCCACAGCATCAGCCAGTGAAGAAACGTACCTTGAGAACTGTCTTATTGTCCGATGACGGTGTCCTCCCAGCCCAAAGGGCAAATTTGCAGGGGTCCCCTTCAATGTGTTCTGTTACTCCCAGCTCTGAGGTCTAAAAAGACAAATGTGGGTCCATGTGTACATAATAAAAGCAGATGTAGCACTATAAAAAGTGCATAACATAATACGCCCTCTGCCTTCCATTCGCAGTTACCTCCTGTACGGTTTCTGTTCCAGCCCTAATGAAGGCAGAGTGTGCTTTTAGCTTCTTTAGCATATCTGCCATTTTCTCTGTAAGTTGTTTGTGGACTTAAACCTAATCCTAAACCAAAATCTGACGCAAACAGGGAAGTCAATGTAACAGACTAACACATGTACCATACTTTTGCATATTCAAGAGTGCCAGATGGTAAAGAAGATGCAAACCTAACTGGATGCATCAAAAGAAACTCATCCACGGCCGAAATGCATCTGTGCTACCCACGTGTTAGAAAGGCGTGTTCTCTCTGCAGCCAGAGTCGGCAGGATCGCGGCATCTGGAAGCGGGTCTCTGTCATAATCGATACGTTCTGAGCGAGGCCCAAAGAGGCTTGCTCTGAAACAAGGCCATCTGCTGCACTTTGCATATATGCAGCACCTGCCCTGTTTGCACACTTTGTGCTGGGTGTCAGGCAAGCCGGTGGCCAGCAGGCCAGTGCAAGGTAGCCTCTCCCACCCGGATCCTGTAACACCTCTTTCCCCCCACCCTCTAGATTATTTTCAGGTAAGCTTGGGGGGGGGGGGGGGTGTTGTGAGGCCCTGGTGGGGAGCAGTGCTCAAATGCACTTTGGGGAGGAAGGGGATTGTTAAGGGCAGGTGTGTACATGTCCAGGGCCTGGAACGTACATCTGGCTCCCTTTAGGGGTATCTGGGGTGAGGAGGGGTCTGACCCCCACAGACTGCATGGGCTCACATCCCCAGCAAATATCCAGCTGCGTACAGATGAGGCGCCAGCTGCTAACCTCTCACACAGAGCCAGTGTTGCTGTGGCAACCAGCACTGCCTAAAGCCGTCCTCCTATAGGAGGCTCATAAACATACCATGTGAATAAAAAACCCATTCCTGAATGAATTGAAAATAAAACACGGGTTTGAAGCAATGCTGGGTTTTGGGAACATGATTGCAGGATCAGTGTGGCAAAAACAGGAAGACAGAGCCCTTGAAGACACATCCCACGATTTACAGTCTCAGATAACAAGGCCACTCTTTGGGGAAAACTTAGTTATTATGAACCTGCATTCATGGCTGGAGGTAGAAGGCTCATATCCCAGGTGGTGTTCCTGTTCACAATATGGTACTAAATTAAATTACTCTGAAAATACTCCACCTTACTGTGGGCAACAACTGTACTAATTTTAAAGCATATGGTTCTTAGTCAACAGATAAGAGTTGACAAGACAATAGAATTAAGCACTCGTTGCTAACCATGGTAGGATGTTAAATAGAAACAGAATAAACTGAAATTGTGGTAGTACCCTTTTCATCATGAGAGCAGAAGGGGCAGGCCAGTCTTACCTGCAGTTTGTTTTTGTACACATATTTTGTCCGTCCAGCTGAGTCCTTGATCTCCTTACTGAACACCAGTGAGATCTCAAAGAGGAACAGGTGTCTGTCTCGACCCTTCCGAATCAAGGACTTGGGATCCCAGACCTGGAAGGTATCCTGTAGGATGAGCTCACCTTGAACCTCAAGGTTCTCGTCAAAACCTGTTGGGGTTGGGGCATGGGGGGCCAGAAGTCACTACAGACCATTCTCCAACATTAAGGAAGAACCAAATCACATGCATGTTCATCCTAGAATCAATCAGAGGCTGTACTGATTTATTAAAGAGACATATAATATATATACAATTAGTTTCTATTAGTAATTTGGCCAGTGAGAACAAGTAAATCAATCTGGCAGTAATTAGAAGCGGGTGATCAGTGGGGTGCGGTTCACTATTTCAAAACTCTAATTTGTGGCCTAAAGTTTGCCAGCGCTCTGGCCACACGTCACACTTCTATTGACTTCTTATGCACAGCCCTATAAAAACTAATCAACCCAATGATTATATTTTTCTCTCAATAACTTAATTAGTGGTGGGGGGGGGGGGGGGGAAATGAACCACAGACAGGCACAGCTGGGGCCAGTACCAAACATGTAGCTCTGTAAGTGTGAAGAGACAGTGCTGCCCACTGAGACACCCCAGAAGATAATTAAGAGTCAGCTGTTACTGAGCCCAGTGAGCGCTAGGCTGGCATTTAGTACGCCCGAGCCTGTAGCCATCTCGCTGCCTGTCCCCCTACCTTCCAGCATGCTGACGTGCATGGCGTCGTTGGCCCTCTTAGGGACACTCAGCATCACCTCCAGGCCGTCCTTGATCTCCCCTTTTCCCTCCTCACAGCAGCTCAGCAGCTCCTGCACAGCCACAAGGAGGAAGACCCCAGCCCTTCCGTAAGTTCAGGTGGAGAAACAAGCAATTTTACATCGCAGGGAAGTCAGCTCAACATGATAGTGACTAGTGCGTTTGAAAACCGATGAAAATGAAAGGCTTTCCCAACCTCAGCCAGCATAGGGCCTCAAATCCACCACCGTGGTTCAGAAATGTCTTTCTTTCTTATATGCATTGGACAATAAATGCTTGAAGCTACATGCTAATCGGGGCAGAAGATATAATAATACTTAAGGAGTGCAGACATTCACAATGCATGCTTCTGTACTCCAGAAATTTCAGCAAAAACGACAATATGCAGAAGTTTTGCCGGGGACCGTGTGGGATGTGGGAACAAATGTATATCTGCATGCCAATTGTGTTTGATGCCCTTGGGAGGACTTATTACTGTGCCTGTAGGAGGCTATACACAAACTGATAATGGTGTAAACATGCCAATATCCTGAGAGAGGAAGAAAAAAACACTAAAAAAAAGAGTGAGTGGAGTCGAAACTGCACATAAAAATCCAGTGTTGCCGATGTACCAATAAACCAGAGAAGGAGTGTGGATGTGAGAGACGGAGGGTGTGTGACAGACAGAAGGAAGTTTGGTCTGGAGATACTCCATCATGGACTTGGGCAACAATTCTCAAGATCTCTGTGGCATCCTGAAAGCACCTTAAGGAGCAGCTGGTACTTTGTGATCCTCTGCACTGGCTTGATCAGGTAGGAGGAGATGGAGTTGGCCAAGCTGTGCTTCTGTTGAATTTCCTGGAAGGGCACAGTGAGCTTCAGCTTCAAGGTCAAGTGCTACCAATGGTTCTGTTCACTTCCAAAGTACTTTGATGCTTCACCTCTATGGCTGAACTGATAGCTTATTTACCAAATGGAGAGTTCTGAAATTTAAAAAATAATTAGCTCTCTGGCTCCATCTACAGGCTATGCATGTGTACTGACCCATTTAATTACAAACTGCTAGATGCTAAGTTTACAAATGAAACACTGGTGAAATAATACTACAGAAAAAATACCAAATCATAAAGTTTGAATAGCGAGACGTACTCACATCAAAAAAGGTCCCAGCATGCTCTAATATGAGTTGGCTGGAATCTGGCTTATTCTTACAGTAGGTGACATACATGTTGAACTTGTCGGCCTGCAAACAGCAAGACAAAAACGTTTTGGTACTTCTCCTTCTGACATGCTCAGAGGCACCTGGCTTTAGTGACAGTTTTCCTAGCTATTTTGGCACTATGTGTCACACAAATGCTGAAGAGCCTAAAAATAACAACATAAGGACACAGTATCGCATGTTACCCAAGTAACAAAGCAATGGCCCACATCTTCGGGAAGTTGTTCGTAGTTGACTAGTTCCTTCAGGAAAATGCTGGAATTATAAATAAAAAGAATACAATGAGATCTCACAAAGAGGCATTAGTATTATGCTGAGTATCTGTCACAGGTATTATACAAACTGTAAATGGTCATGTTTGGTTAAAAATTTGACATGCAAACTACAGACCTACAGATGACCATGACAGTTAACAGTGAATCATTCAGGTTTTTGGGGGTGGTATATGCAGGGGCAGTCATTAGGTGACATGGGCAGCTGCCTAGAGAGCCGCCAAATGTGGGATGCCAACTGGCACTACAGGGCAAGATTCACTGATGCCCCCCCAGGCACAAGGAAAACTGCACAGTGAAGCTTCCTTGGGGGGATGGGGTTGAGGGTAATGAAACGTGCCTAGGACTCGAGCACTGGGCATGTGCAACAGCACGCAACTGTTAAAACTCAAGTATACTTTATGTATCAATAGATTGGTCTGATTAATTACATTTAAAATGCATGCAGATAGGCATTCTTCTAAAAAAACATACTTGTTATGAAAATCATAAATTTCCTGCATGTTCCCAAAGATGACATGCTCCTTGTTGACAATCCCTGGTGGGATCTCCCCCACACCGCTGGTCATCGCCCACAGGTACGTCTAGACGGGGACACAAACAGATATGGAACATTGCAGATTGCTCCCCCTAGGGGGCACTCTAGTTATTACTGTACAAGATGCAGTGTACAGAAACTGATCACACGTTAGGTGGGTTTTATACCACACAGACAGATTCTTACCTCCAGACATTCATGTAAGTCTCTGACGTATGCCTTTTCAGTTTGGAGAAGCTCGGCCATTATATATCTATAAGAACATAAAGGTGCCAGGGAGGGAATAGCTTGGTAAGTGCTCAGGGACATGACAAATGACGATAAGTACTGCAGGATGAGGGGAGCAGTGTTTGAGGAGTACTTAGATTCCAGGTGGCTAACAAAATCATCTTCAGCTTCCCCTTCATAAACCCTAGATGGCATTATACTCACAGCTCTAAGTGCCTGCACAGATATCTGAGTAAATGTCCCTGGTTTTTGCCAAGGGTGCAAGGGAGCGAGGAATTGTGGGTGTTAGAAGATGGAAAACAGCAGTTAATTATGAACAGCTACCCCTTTGCTGAACAGCTATTATGAAGTGACTTGCTTCTTATGTGAGATCTCGGGGCCCCTCTGGGACATTCCAGGAGTCTTGGGCCGTTTGCATTATAACACTGTTTTCTTTTGGTCTCACACTTGGAAAGTGGGGGACAGGGGTCTGTTTGGCTGTTCTATATTTCATATTCAGAGGCCTTTCATTTTGGGCTGTGCCAGACCCCAAACACTCACTCCTTCTTTCGGGCTGATTTCCTCTTCTCCTCGTTCAGCTCCTGGTTGGGGTCACGCAGCTTCACGGCGGGGTCGGCCAGGCTGGCTGGGATGATGTCCAGCTCCAACTCATTAGTATCCTAACAAGACAAAACAGGAGTTCTTCTGACTGAAGACCCTGATCACCAGGATCTGGGTAACTGTGACAGTGGACTTTCACCAGTTTGTGTACCTCCAGTGATAAATGAACAGAAGACCTTGGAGATATACATATGAAGACCATACTTTTAATTGATTTTACTTCTGAATTGTTACTATAAATGTGTGTGTTTATATGCGGCAAGGCCTGTGTCCATTTTTACCCTTATAAACTATCCTGAGGCTGGAATGACACTCAACAGTATTGAACTCGGGACACAACCACAGTGTCTTTCTGAGGCTATTTATTGCACTTCAAAGCTGTGTGCTTACAGGAGCTGGCCTAAACATTAAGTCTAGCCTGATAGGAAACTTTTTCTAAGGGAGAAAAAAACTTTTCACTAAGGCCAGTGATACGTACACATCTCCTACTGACAGAATATCACAGAATAACAAGAATAATCAAATTGGGAGATGATTTAAAAGGCACTTATTTGCCTCCCCTACTGCCTCATGCTAAGTGCCTTTGGCAATTCAGTAAAAAATCGCAGGTGATTATGTTACAGTACCAGACAAGGCCAATAAAACACTATGGCTCGCAAAGCCAAAATATCTATCTATCTATTTATCTATATATTTTATTTATTCATTTTCACCACAACCCAGCTGGAATATCTACAGAAATGGCTGCATGTCAGCACCTAGTACAGGACGATGACAGCCCAGCTAGAAAGACTTACAGTCCAGTCTACAGTCTTGTACATAAATTGACAGTCTAGTTTTGCACTGCAGCTGAGAACCAAAAAATGACCCCCCCCCATCCCGAAGTTTTCCTTAGAAAGAGCATGCTGTGTAGAACTGACATTCAATGCTGCTATTTTTGTGTGGCTGTCAAACTTTCAAAAATAAAGAATCGTGTTTTGTCTTTAAAGCATAGTTTTGCTTTTGTCATAAGTTTATGCTAGACATGTTTTAATGCCATTATTCTTAAATCTGATGTGGTGAATTCTTGACGATTTTTTGTGGGAAGGCAGTGGGTTGGGATCTGGTGCTTATGCCCAGAAGGTTGTGAGTTCAAAGCCACAGCCAACAGAATAAATCTGAATATTTTGGTCTCTGATCTACAATTCTATGTTGCTTTGAACTAAAGCGTGTGATAAATACGCTAATGTCACATCTTCTAAAAATCTGTAATACTTAATGTGTAATTTAATTATTATACTAAATCACTTTGGGCTGATATGGGGCAGTGTCCAGGCCCTAAAGACTCACTTCTGAGCTAATGCCCAGTGACGACTCCAGAGAGCAGCGGTATTTCGCCATCCTCAGAGAGAAGTCGCGGTAGTGTTTGTCCACTGTGGTCACCCACTTCTTCAGCTCTGTCACATGGACGTGGCCCTTCTCCACAAAGCTGTCTGCCAGCTGGATCAGGAGCTTCACCTTCTCCTTGGTTTGCTATAGGGCGAAAATCCCAATTTATTACCTGTACGCCAATCACAGTCGAGTACCTTGATCTATTTTGAAGTTAACCAGATTTTTCAGGCACTTGAGGGCAATAACAGTCTGTGCGCCTCAACAGTTGTGGTCCCACAGATGAGATCAGCAGGAAATAGGTAAATAAGGCAACATGAAATGTGCTACCTCAAGCCGAACATATTACCACGTGCTGACGTGCCATTCCAGCAGGTGCACTCATCAGCATGGAGGCCGAATGGCACCACGCTCTGCTGAAACTCACCTTGGCAGACACTCTGAATTCCCTGTATTCCTGGAGTAGCTGTTGATTTTGCTCACTGGTTTCCCCAGGGGAGGTATGAGTAGAGAGGTAATATTCCCCCGTTTCCTGAATCCAGTCTAAGGCCTGCAGCAAATATCAACGAAAAACACTTTCCCAAATGGTTCCTGTGACAGAGAGTACACTCGCAGGGCCTAATTATCCACCTGCCACAAAATGAGAAGCTGAAAGTGCTATGTGGAAAACTAAGGCTACCCCATAATCAAGCTGGCATACCTAAAGGTAGCTGGACTTCACAGAAGCTTCCTAGGCAAACCAACTACCAGAAGACAAGTTGGTGGGTTCAGGTCTGGAAGACTCACCTGTTTAGCACTGCGCTCGAACACCACGTACTGCTGACACTGATCCAACCTGCGTTTCTTCATAGTCCAGAAGTGCAGGACTCGGTTCTCCCTCTGCAGAAGCTCATTCAAGATGGCTATAGGGGGCAACGGAACACTCTTATTCTTTATTACGCATAAGCCTACTGTAGGGGATGCTAAAGATCAGCTAATATATTATGAAAGAAAACTAATACAGAGCTATGACTATGACTACAGTTCAGCAGGGCACATAACCTGTATTCTACTGGACTGAATGGAGCCTGGGTTTGTTTTCAAATATTAGAAAAGGATGTTATGATATTGATGGGTATGTAATAAACTATTCAGTACTATGTTCTAGTTAAAATGAAAATACTATATTGATGTGTCAGGCTCAGAAGGAAGGATCAAACTTGAGCGGTATCCTAGCCAGGTGATATCCCATGTGAGTTTAATAGATGCTCAGGTTTCAATAAACATAGCTCAGCCTGACCTTTGACCTGTTGCTCTGGTCCACGTGTATGGCTGACTGCCCCGGGCATGCTGACGTTGTTCCGGTGGATGTACTTGAGAAAGACCTCCGCGTTCCTCCGAGCCAGAGTGCAAGCCTGCCATGACAGTTAGCACTTGCTGAGAGGGGAAGAACCCCTCCCAGCCCCTCGAAGAAAAGCAGGATAAACACCTGCACTGGGAGTCAGGAGTAATTAATCCATCCATGATAAACGCAAAAAAAAAACACTCGTTGTTCAGGGTGTAAAAAGCTACATGTTCATTTGCCTGATTTCCCTCAAGGTCATTGGCTTTAATTGTAGCCCACTAACTTTCAGCTGGGAATTATATTAAGATATTAACATCCCACAGATCAGCTCTAAAATAGGAAGAATCAAGTAACTGTCTCTAAAAAAATGTAATTTTAGTAGTTGCAATGATTTCTTTCAAGAAATCCCATCTGGTAGCATTTATGAAACCTTTGTTCTCTTGCTATACTTGTTAGCCACCACTTTGGTTAACTGCAGTTAACAAAACATTTCATATATGAGATACAGCTGTGTTGCGGGACTCAGAGCAGCTTGGGGTTGGTTGCTGTCATAAACATACGTGATTGTTAATGAGTAACAAGCCAAGAAAAATCCTGCTGTAGAGTCCGTTAGCTTTGTGTTCGTACCTATGATATTTTCCCATTGGTGTGCTCTTACCTTCATAGTTACAGCATTAGAACTAGAAAACTTGGGTCATTTTTGTTTCATTACTTGGCTAAAGGAAACATGAAATGAAATAGGAGCTTAGGGAGGCGTTTATCTCAGAACCCACAGACTGTGACTTTGTGCTGAAAAACTGCTGTTATTCCGATTTTGCCAAGTTAAGCACAGGAATCCAAGAAAGTAGGAGGTACTTTTAGGAAGGCCTCCTTCTGCTCTAGGTGCTTGCTAATGAGGGGGATGACGTGGTCTGTCTCAGCCGTGGCCCGCAGCTTGTCGTGACCCCCACACCAGTCTTCATCCCTCCGGTATTCCTGTTCCAGGCTCTCCAGGACACTGCACACCTGCGAAGCACAGCTGAGTCACTATATTTGCACTTGTTAGCAGAGTTGGTGCCAAAAAACTTAAATATAAACTTGCCAAGAATAAGCAGTAGAGTCCAGGTATTTTCTTTATATACTCAAGGTAAATCAACTAGTTTCACCCAACAAAGAGTCATGCAAAAGAGTAACTAAAGTTGCCGATTGCTTCTTTGACAATGCAATGACAACTTTTGTAACCACCAGTAATTTAAGCTACCAATGTAAGTTTAACACACCAAAAGGGATATTTAGACAATTTCATTTCAACACATCACCAGAATTGAAAACAAAATACATACTATTTAAAATAGGTGAACTTGCTGACTTTAAGACATTAATTAACCAGAAAGGTGAGTTTCTGCTACTCCAAACCCTTAGGGGGTGCTGTGCTGTTTCTTGCCTGCTCTGATGTCTTGTAGAAGGCGACGGACGCATTGACCAGTTTTAGTCGGTCCTCCATCTTGAGCATAAGCTGCTGCCAGTGCAGAGCCACCTTCTCGGCGCAGCTCCGGATGGCGTCGGGGTCATAGTGGCCTGCCTGCAGCATAGCCTCAGCCTTCTGCTGCACCTGGAGGGCGCTCTGGTGCGTCTTCTGCAGTGAATTGGCGTGGAACAGGGACTGGAAGGGGAGTGTTTCACAGGAGAGAAGGGAGCATGTTAGCTAACAAGCTAATAACGGTCAAGTATCTGCGTGACATTTGGCCTCACAGCTGCCATTTCTAACCAGAGTGCCCTTGCTAAACGTGTCAAAAATTACTAGGGGTTAACCACAGAGCAAAAAATGTACAAATTATGTTGTCCTACTCTAGCAGCAAAGACACATTTATTTGGAGCAGAATTTATTATAATTTCAAAAATAACCAAGCTTTTCTGTTCTCAGAAGTCTACAGTGCAGTGAAGGCATAGTTACTGCGAGACCTTTTTGATGAACTGCTTCAAGTCAGCAACAGAGAAATAATCCCCTTGTCACAAGAGACATCAATTCTCAGTTTTATCTTTAGTGTTGTGGTATTATTTATTTTCTCACTTTTTAAAAGTTACAGCTGCACTAGTTTGATGCATTACCTGAGATGACTTCGACATTGATACATTACCTGACATCACCCATGATGTCATGTTACTAGGGATTATCTTTAAATGCATTAAAAACGTATAAATTATTTACTTATGTCGATAGGTGACGGTTCAGCATGCCAGGAACAGATGGGTCAGTGAGATCTGCTATTCTTCACAATTATATTAACAAAGATCTTTCAGGTTTAGTGTCTGTTTCTTTAGTTACTTAATTCAAAACAATTTCTGTAGCCATATTCTGAAAATCATTGACTTTCGCAACATTTTCCTGAAAATCATCCCGCAGACTTGTTTTCAAAATCCCTAACCACCGATACTTTGTTAACTTCATGAGAGCCTTTGTCTCCCCTTGATGATGTCACAGGAGTCCCCTACAGAATCATGTAGCCAACTATGAGGTCACCGAGGACCAGACCTCGGATTTTTTTAAGAGCTAAAAATTAAATTTGATGTTTAATATTCACCTGAATTAAAAAGGGCTAGATTAGGCTAATTAACATTTCACGTAACATTATTAATTAATTAAAATTAAACCGCTTATGATGGGGAAGGTAACAATCATGTAATTGACAAGACCCTCCCCCGGGTCCCAGACCTCCTGGACTACTCTCCAAACCTTGGCTAATGTACTACTATTTCAAATTTAGGGACATATCCAGTAATCTCCCCTCCCCCAGCTTTCATGGAAACCGTCTCAGAGGATGCAAGTCTCCAGCGGGGGTGGTGGGCTAAATCAAAATTTAAGAGCCAAAACAGTTTTTTACAAGTCTACTCAAAACTCCCAGAATTTAGTCTAGACCGGAAAACTGTCGAATGAAATCTTGTCCGCTAGTTTCCCTCCCGTTTTATGAACTCAAGAAATGATAGTGAACCTATAGTGAATATAGAAACATCGGCGATGATAAATACATAAAACATTATTAATAATAATGATGATAATGATAATAATACTCGTTTTTGTTTGTGTTAAACCCCTCAGCAGCCCTGGGGGTGTAAGAGGAACCGGGCTCAGGTTCCTTGCCGCCGCCACTTGCAGGCGGCGCGCACTGACGCGCGTGCGCTTCCGGTCGCCGTTCTGTTTGCAGATCGCGTGCGGAGGCTTCGCCTCGCGCATCTCCGCGCCCCTCTGTGGGCGCGAGCGCGTGACTCCGCGGGTGTGCGTGTGCGCGCGCGTGGTCACCTCTATGGCCAGCTGGAACTGCTCGTGCTCCCTCTGCAGTTGCTCCGCCTCCGACAGCGAGCTGGCGTTCACCATGCTGGCGTTGAGCATCGACTCCCCGTTCCGGATCCACCCCAGGACCTGGGGACGCAGGAGTGCCGCTCCCGGTTAGCATCACTGCCAGCCCTACTGATCTCTCGAGGCATTTACATCCCATTTTATTTATGACCTCTTGTTTTGAAACCTGCCAATCTTAGGCACATGAAAAATGAACCATCATCCTATTTTTTACTCAGGGCAGCAAACATATTGGAACACATAGAACAGTCTAGCATATTAAAAAGGTAGGAGGAGTCTCAACTCCCGAACACCCTCTCTCCATATTCATAAATCCCATAAGACATAAAGTGCAATTATTTTTCTTTCTTTTATGGCTGTAACATTTATGGCCAGAGTAATGTTTACGATGCACGGGAATGATGTGGTAATTAAATAAATAATTGAAACATCATAGACTAGCTCTGGCTGCATTTAGGGTCTTGGAGATGCATTAATCATTACTGATGTGTTTTTGGTATTGATTCCTCCTGCCGACTGGACACAAAAATGCTCATTATAAACATGTCCCACCCGGTCTGTCCTGTAAACTGAATGTTAAGCAAAACTGCAAGATGAATGTTCCAAACTCTAGCTTGGAAATGGCACAATAACAATGAACTATGAAAATGGTAATAGGCACAGTTTTACCCAAGTGTGACCCAAGAATTAATTTCCAACTTGCAAGATAATCTCTGGCACGGTGCATTTGGATAATGTACATAATGAAAGAAGAGAACTGATTAATAATTTAGGTTTAATATTCTACCCTTTAAAAATATAACTGACAAGATAAAACATTGCCAGTTTCTTTCAAATTGACCATAATATGCTAATATTATGCAGAACCCTTCCTGTTTGATTGTATCAGTTGTCTTATAAAAATGTAATAATTATTAGAAAAACATAGTTCTTAAAAAGCTGCTTGGTGTTTGAGTCTATAATTGCCTGGCTGGCCCTTGTGCAGTTTCAGTCCCTTAGCAGCTCAATCTTTTGTCTAGTGCTTATGAAAAATATGTAGTCCGAAGGGAATCTACAAGCTTTTGAAACAGTGATTTGTCACCTCTGGACAAAAAAAAATCAAATGATTCCATATCTCTGCATGTGGGTCAAAAATACAGACTGTTTCGGGAACAGTAACAGCTGTTTTCATAAGTGCATGGCTCTAGAAGGCTTAATAAGAGAATAAACCCGTGACCAAGATCCAGACCCAAAAGCATTTTCCCTCACTGCATTTTGCCTGAACGTCCTTGGACACCCTTCCTGAGGCTTCTCCCGACCAGGGCTCAGAGATCTTCACGATAAACTCAGCCTTCATTAGCCTGCATGCAGCACTTAAGCGGAGATCCCAATGGAATGCACTTTGCCTCTCAATTATTGCCTGAATGCAATTACTCTGGCAGACAGGAGCCGGGAGGGACTCTGAGCGAACAAAGAACAAGGCCTTGAGAAGCTGTTGTCCTATGTGGCGATATGTTCATTTCTCACTGTTGGCTATTTCAAAGGGCTTACAAGATCATCCCCTTTAATCACAAATGGGCTAAAATTAATCCAGTAATCATCAAGTAAAAACCTTCATGTAAACAAAAGACCTCTACCATTCCAAAAAAGATATACCAAGCATTGTCTTTACAGTAAGAAGTGTAATCAGTTTTTAATCAGAATTCCACAGTACTGTAACCTTCTCATAATGTCTTCTTTTGAATGGTATTTGGCAACGAGGGCCTGAATTATTAAACTGGGTTTAATAGCCGATTTCTGGAGCAGGAGGTGACTCTACCGATTTCCAATTGAAAGTGGGAAGGACACATGTTTTATTGATAATATCCAGTGCAGTCCGAACGCCCAGTGCAGCGGACAGCAGGACAGTGGGTTAATTCTAAATGGAGACTCATCAGTCCTCCTTTGCTTTTTGATAATTTCACTGGAGAGACTGATTAGCCAATCAAATGTCCCGTCGCAACCTGGAGCGGGAAACGCCCCCAAACTTGTTCAGTCAAACGTCAGTGGAAAAAAACATGCTGGAATGCTTGGAACGCTTTCCACAGAGGTAAACCACAGCAAGAACCTTGATCATCTTCTGCTAGCATCGGAGACATGCCAAGGGTGGCACACAGCTGCTCGTAGGGCAGTCGTTTAGTGTTGTATCGCAATCCCTGAGACACACAGCCTCGGGGAGGCATAGTGGGAACTCTAGAAAATGTATTCAATGCAGTATTGGAAAGTGACTGTGTAAGACAAGCATATGGGGACTTATAAAACATTTGGCCAGCTGTAGGACAGGTATGCTGGCACGGCGCCGCACAAGAATGGTGTATAGGGGTACAGATGCACAGAAGCATGACGTGTCTGCTGAGGGCAGCCCACCTGTTTGACCTCCGTCTGTAGGTGACGAAGCTGCACACACTGCTCCAGCCGTTTCTGCATCTGCTCTGCGCTCAGGTCCAGCTCGTGCTGCTTCTCGTGGAGGAATTCCAGCAATTCCTGCACCTGGGTGGCCAGGTCTACCTCTTTCTCCCCTGTCAGCTCAATCCCTACGGGGGACACAAAGAAGGACGGTGAAAACCTGCACCGCCCCCTTAGTCCCGTCTACAGCAAAGCTGGGGCAAGTCTGTTGTGAAAAGCGCTATATAAAAATACATTCACTTGAATAATCATGACACTGCTGGCAGATTGAGCACGGCCTTTAACCCAAAAAACTGATCCAAGCGTGCAGCATGAACTCCTGACCCTTACTCCACAGAGCTGGGGGTAAGAATCGAACCCACCCCCCACCAAGCTGAGGCCGCAGCGCTGCCCCAAGGTCCACCGCACCACCATGCCTTCAACACGCTGAAATAGGTGAAAGGATACAGTTATAAGGAGGTATATCATTGCAGATTAGCGAAGTGCAAGCTGCTCAGGACACCTGAGAAACTCTGCCGGTAAGAAGGGACTCGCGCCGCTCCTTCCGTCCATGATGAATGAGCACGACCTCATGGGCCGGCAGCCAAGGACTCGACGTCGCTGTGAGCACCTGCTTCTGACAATAAAAGGTTCTGCTGCTGGCATCATTTATTCTGTCGTTTTCTTGGAACGGCCCTGGGCCTCTCCGTCCGTCCGGGGGCTCACAGGGGACAGTACTAAATCCCGGTCACCGTTTGTGGGTGCCAGCCAGGAGGACGCCGCTTTACGCTGCCTCCGCACCGCCTCAAGTTACTCAGTGGAAGCGTCGGCTTCGTGCCACAGGTATAAACATGGCCGTGGAAGGAGCACCAAGTCCTCACAGAGCCGGACGAAGGTTCATGTCCTACACAGAGATCAATTCTGGTACTATTATGAGCTAAATTTGAATATGAATACACATAATCTAACAAGCAAATGTATTAGCTGTAATTATGTTTGTATTTTTACTTATTTATTTGTCCTGTTTTGACAGATTTTATATACATGAACATTTTCCAGCTGGAAAATATGGCATGAGAAGCTGCTTCCATGTGCTCATGCGGATGGAAAGGGAATAGTGTGGAAGCTTCCTCAGATCCCTGGAGAAAGGACTTTAACAGTTCTCCACTAGGGGGCGGTAAACCTTACACTTTAAGTAGTCCGAACATTGTAAGTGTACTCTCACTGATACTTCCCCTCCCATCCCTCCGTCCTCGCCGGAACTGCTAATCCAGTTACACTCCCCGTGATCTGGAACCGATTCTGAGCAGCAAACGATGTAAGGGGAGGTGCTGGCCAGTCCAGCTGATCCTGCTTTAAGTTGTTCTTTACAGCCGACAGACCTTCCCTTTGCATGTAAAGCCTGTCCTGTACCAGCTCTCCTCCGTGCTGCTATGTGCCAGTGGGAGATGAGCAGATAACAACTTGAAAGGCTACTCTAATTCATGGTAAAATCGATGTGCCTCAAAGGGAAGCTCAGCTAACTGATATGCACCAACAGACACAGCCTGACTCGATACCCTTCCTCTCACTTTTGCCACTTTGAACCCCACCTGTTGATCTCAGTTTGGCTATTTCGATGTAAGAAATGCTATAGAGTCAACGGATGCGACAGTTTGACCATCACTATGGGAACCCCGCAGTATCCTTGGGGGGGGGTGGATGAGCCGGGGGGCTCCCTCTAATGGTAAAAATAACTCATGGTGTGTCATCCTACCGTAGAGTCAGTAAGAGGATTTTCTGGGTAGGCAGACTTTTAATTCTAACCTAATTCCTGAATTCTCAGGAGACATTCTCAACATCTGCCAAAATAAGTGCAAAATATTTCAGACGGGATCGCCCCTGGATCGCCGTCCTCCCAGAGTGAAACAAAGCACTACTGAGTAATACTAAGCAAGTTCACACCAGACGTGACTGTTCTAATATCTGCAAAGAACATGGTTTAGGGGAATGTCACAGCCAGAAACAAAATCTGTTAAAAAATGTAATCAAATATTAATCACATGGAGTCACCTGCAATAAAACTGTCTCCTCAGTAACAGAGGAATAGTGATACATCATTTAAAATATCGATTGTAAATGAATGCGGAGTGCTTGCTTTTCCTGCTGAGCTTCTGATGGAGGCTGGGTCTCACCTGACGCCTGCACCTCCATGATGTACTGGTGCAGGTCCTGGCCCTGCTGGATGACCTCGAAGGTCATGTTGTTCATGGCCAGCTTACGCTCCGTGTGCCGTTGGAGCCGCTGCTCCGCCGGGCCCAGCTCCTCGGCTCCGAAGTCACCCGCCTGCCTCAGCAGGTCCTCGTTCCAGGCGTCCAGCTCCGCAGTCACCTGCAGGGGGCGATGTTGGCATCTCAACCATCTCAGCATCTCAAGCGGCCCATGGATGAACCCCCTGCCATCATGCCCTCAGACCAAAACAATGACGTAAACAGTTTTCCCTTATGAAATATGCTCTGCCAGGGCAAACTTTTCAACTTAACAAGTCGACATTCATTTACCTTTTAAAAAAATAGAAACTATAAATTCTGAGCAAATGCCCTCCAAAATCAGGTGCCAGGGTTATATATAATTTTAAACTTCAATTCTTCAGCCACACACCAGCTTCGCTAACAATTTTTCCCCAACCCTGTCATAAGTCAGGGACCAATCGCATGATATCTTTAAATAAATAAAAGGCCCTCCCCTCTGGTGAATGGCCACTTCACGAGTCGAGCCGTGGACCCCCACCTCAATGGTGTACTGCTCGAAGATGCGCAGCTGCAGGAAGATGTCCAGCTTGATCTTGCGCTCATGGAAGAGCTCCTCCATCTGGCCCTGAGCCTCGTCCAGCTGCTGCAGCACGCTCTCGATGTGCGCGATCGAGCTGTTGTGTGGCATCTTGTTGTGCGACATCGCCGAGTCCCTGCGGCCAGAGGACACACAGCCTTCTGTGTCAACGACTTGAGAGTGAATTAACTCCGATTACAGAGGCCAATGCCACGTGAAGTCAACGGTTGTGTAGTTATGGTATGCTTACACGGATACAGTGATATGAATTCAAGGTGGAGAGCTTCCATAGTAACAGTAATGTTCAGGTATGGTTGAGAGGTAGTAACAATGATTGAGTTGGTTGAGTTCTTTACATACTAACAGTAACGTAGCGATATGGTTGACATATTCCATGTTGTCAGCAATGATTCATTATAGTGGAGGGTTCCCACTGTAACACTGATGTGTCCATACGGTTCTTTGACAGTTTATCATGCAGTCAGGGACCTTCCACTGATTCAGAGAGAGACTTAGAGAAAGAATCATGGCTTCTGATGGAGCCCGAGGCTCACAGCTCGCACACTGACCTCAGCTGCTGCATGAGCTCTTCCCCTTCTTTGATGACGTTGAGCGTGGCCTCCAGCGTGGCAGTCTGCTGCTGCTGGAACTGCTTGATGAGCTCCTGCACGGATTCCACCGAGTCGGAGCACACCTCTTCCAGGAGCTCCTTCTGCAAGTCCTCCATCCACGTCCACAGCTGAGGAGATGCCACGCCAAATTGCGTTACTTGCATTACAGGTGTGGCTCAGTATTGCCCAGTCGTTGAAAGGGGGATCGGTGTGCCATGGTGTGTCATCGTTTGTACTGGAATCTTTAGCATCGTTAGAGTTGTGCTGATAGGACAATGCCCAGCACCAGCTAACCGATGCATGGTTTTCACATTTCGAGGGAGGAGGGCAGGGCATGTCTATTGATCATCCACAGATGCTCTAATCGAAAAGCAGCCAGTGGCATGGTGCTCTAAACTTCGAAAACCTATTTATCTCAACCTTAGATGTGGCACGGGAGCCCCGAGCCGCACGCCATCATGTACGGCGCCTCCTTAAGGGCAAACAGGGCCGAGAGAGCCTGGCACACGTCTGGCGCGAGCTTGACCCGGCCATCTGCGCAGCATATCAAGTAAACATAACGATGTCCGACAGTCCGAAAGCTTTGGCGGCAGGCTCGCCATTCAGTCAGCTCAGAATAAGAAAGCCCTTTGAGAAAAAAATGTTACGTAATATCAGCAACTATCAGAAGCAATCTAAAGCAGTATGTAAAGAGCAGGCTGTTTTCTCTATAAAGCCCGTGGAAGCCGCCCAAGAATCAGCACGACTACATAAAGCGACCTTCCGCAAGCAAACACGCAATTGGAAACACTGGTACTTCTCATAAAAGAGATAAACAAAATGTATTACATAATTGTTTGAGAACGCAAACTGCTGAATGAGCGACTGACAAACAAACAGCGGATGCGCGTCTGCCACCACAGTCGAGTGGGTATGCTGAGCAGCGGGGTACGGCTCGGGACACCAGCTTAGCATACAGGTTCACAACACAGGCTCA
>JAODKM010000034.1:19979373-19993008 GCA_026780845.1 Petrocephalus sullivani
GGGCACAGGCTCAGTCGCAGGATCAGAGCACAGGCTTGGGACGCAGGCTCAGGGCACAGGCTCAGTCGCAGGATCAGAGCACAGGCTTGGGACGCAGGCTCAGGGCACAGGCTCAGTCGCAGGATCAGCTAGGGCACAGGCTTGGGACAGAGGCTCAGGGCACAGGCTTGAGACATAGCTCAGGGAGAACACTCAGTGCACAGGCTCAGTACAGAGGCTTGGTGCACAGGTTTGGGACGCAGGCTCAGTGCACAGCCTCAGGATGCAGGCGCAGGGAAAAACCCTCCGTCCTTCAACTAAACATTTAACCTGAACTCTTCTGGTAAATTGCAAGCATTTAAAGCTTATCAGCAGCAGATACCGACCATTTTTCAGTGTCTGGTGGAGCTGTTGATAGTAATTATGCTGCTTTGAGCAACAACATTTCTTATCCCATATCTGATAAATGTAATTCTGATAATGGAAGCAGCGCCCTGGTACGGGGTGATTCCGTGTGCTGGTGTCCTTAGGCTTTAGCGAAATATTCTGCAGTATAGGTATCGAACGAACCTGTAACCTGTGATTACCAGCAGAGTTATCTAGATAGATGAGGATTCATAGCAAGTGTGTTTGGAGCTCCAAACCATGATGTAAAAGGCCTATCAGCAGGGTTTAATTTCATTTTAAAAAGAAGGAATACAGACAAGAGCTGAAGCGTAGTGATTAACCAATGAGGGAATTTCTGGCTGATACCGAGAGCAGATTATTTTCGAAAAGTGTCACCGAAACCCAATTTTGGGGAGGTTCTGGTTAAATAAGTTTAAAGGGACACTCCACCCAAATAATTTTTAACATAAATAAATGACATGCCAAAAATATAAAAAAGTATTCGCCAGGAAAACACCGACAGTGCTAGAACAAAATTTCATAACTGTATACATCTTATATTTATAACATTTATAACAGAGAAGGGCTGATCATCAAGTTTGATAAACTCATAAACATAATTTTCCAAGTAACGTATTTTGATTTGCTCTATCTGCACTGAATTTCCCTTTGCTCGCGTTACTGACTGACTAGCACGGTTCGGCAGCACTGCAGCCTTCTTTATTGGGAAGGATTTGTTTTTCAGAAGCTCTTCATACTCTTCACTGTTTCACCTTAAAGTGAGCAATCAAATTTGTTGTGCTCAAATGTTTACCAGTATCATGAAATTTTAGCAGGGCAATGTTTGCGAAATGCATTTCTGATGTCGTTTTCACTAATGTCAAACGAATTCCAGACAACAAACATCTTTCTAACTGTTTAGTACGAGGGTGAGCAATGCAACATGGGTCACCATTTTAAAGGGAATTATCCTCTGTAAATATCGGCTCATTTTTAACCATGACAGATAGGGTTGGATACCGTTTGGGTTTCATTCGATACTGGTGCCAAATCGATACTTTTAAAATGGTGCCGGTTCCTAAATGGCACTTAAAACGGTACTTTAAGAAAAACACACAGCAGACATTTCATTACATTATTAATGTATATTTCGATCCATGGCTTTATCAATTATAACTGACATTTTATTAATCATATGTACATTAGATTTGATTTTATTACATTATTGATGTATGTTAAGGTTTTACCGGTGATTTCGTATTGATTATCACCTGGACATTACACAGTCACGTGAACACGCTAACTTCAACTTGATAGCTACTGCTTTAGTCTGTGCCTGAAAAGGTAAATTACCTGTTATCTAACTATAAGACTGCAATTAAATGCATATTGGTATATTTCCTAATATTGTAAATTTCTCAAGGGAATAATTTTTCAGTTCATGCCGGCTCAGCAAACATTTTGCCATGGAGCTAAATACATTATTTGTATACGTATTTTATATACGTTATACTCAATAAAAGCACCGACCTCGGTACCCAACCCTAATGGCTGATGGCCAATTATTGCTCCATCGGTCGATGCCGATCCTGGTCGATATAATTGGTGCATCTCTCTCTCCCCGCAAGGTAAACAATCCCAAAAACACAGATTATGAACATAGTTCATATTCATCTGGGAGAGGGAAGGTGATTCCTCTGTGCAGAATATCCCTCCACAAGGGTTAATGCTCTCGAAATACACTTTCCGTGGTTCCCATAGAAACTAGTCCTCACATCAGTATTGTGGGTACTCGTGATCACAGGTGTCAATCTGGAACG
Organism: Petrocephalus sullivani; assembly: GCA_026780845.1. Lineage (NCBI taxonomy): Eukaryota > Metazoa > Chordata > Actinopteri > Osteoglossiformes > Mormyridae > Petrocephalus > Petrocephalus sullivani. The sequence continues at coordinate 19,981,560 of JAODKM010000034.1, forward strand.
CCTCTGTATCTCTCTTCACCCAAGGAATCCCACTTAAATCCTGTGCTGAGTGCTGCCCTGCCGTGTTGCACAGGGAATCACCCTTGTTTTTCCATCGAAAAACATCAGTTTCACACAAAAATACTGAAAATGTGATTTACATGGAACTGGAGAATGTGTGAGAGAGAGAGAGAGAGAGAGAGAGAGGTAAGGGGCATACGCTGATACAGCACATTACCACACACCGCCACACGACAAACCACGTCAGGGATGAGAACCTGAGCGCAGCCATACAGGGAGTGAAACCTCAGCACTACACTGTTCAGATGTTTTTCCAGTGGCTGGAGTGTCAATCCCGCACTGCACTCATTTAAACTGGACACTCTTGAGACTTGGATTACATGCTTATTCAACTACTAAAAACACCTCTCTGTTCTGCAGACCTCATTGCCATCCAGATGTTTATATTTCACTTTCCCAAATCTCACTGAAACAATTAGTTTGAACAGCATTCCTGCTTTATCAAATGAGCAAATCCTGAACGATCAGCAATAATGAATGTCTAAAAACACACACAAAAAAACTATCCCTCAAATTTTGATTTTGCTAGATGGAAAGGACCATTGCCCTCTAGGAGGACGTCAGTGTTCATTTTTCAGTTTACTGTTTATCAGATATACTGTATTTGTGCTGGGATCTTCATCAAATGCCATTCTGAACAATCCTCTAATGTCTGAATCACAAAGAAATAAATCGCATTATAACTTCCAATCTTCTTATGGCACTACACATAAAACCCATTAACACTCCAATTACATTTCGCTGGCATTCAGATCAGGCTGATATGGAATCTGTAGCTAACATTTTGATGAAGTAATTACCACCCCCAGCAGTAATTACAGGAATAGGCGGTTGCTGAATTCCGACCCCAAACCTAAGCACCACCTTCGTCCTTCACAAAGTGGCGTCCGGAGCAATGCTAGCATGATCCTCACGCTGGTGGCATCCCCCATCCAGCGCCCATGTCACTTAAACGGCGGATGTACTTGTGCCCGTCTGATCGCCTGTGGTTGTGTCGGTCTTATGCGGTGGAGGCAGGTGCACTGTTGGCGCATAGCTATTTTGAGGCAGCAGAAAGTGCTTTTGGCCAACAAAAACCTGGTGTAAAGTCAATGGCTCTGTATCTAACTGTTATTTTAAGGGCGTTTTACGCACAGTGAACGTACACTGCTTGTTGCACAGGGCAGAAACATGCAAAAGCGTAAAATAATTAAAAAATAATTTACAATGTGAAAAATCATTAATGTGTAAGTCAATAATAAGAAGTCTGCATCATAATTGTTAGCCAGCGACGCTACATGACATTTACGCTACATTTATTGTATGGCTTTGCTGCAGGTATTTCATGTAAATTAAATATTTTGTATAATATTTTGGCCTGCTCCCCCAGCACCTAAAAATTCTCATCCCGTTCCTGCTGACAAAAGAAAAATACATTTCATTTGACTAAAAAAGAATAAAGCCAAGCCTGTGGCCTCAAGAAGTAGGCTACGTTTTTCGCATATTTTGCCTGCAAAAACGTTTGCAGCAGCAGGTCGTAGATCCGCACAAACAAAACCCACAGATTTTAGTGCGGTTTCAGTTTTCAGTGCAGTTGTCACTTTTGATTCGCCTGCAGTTGCAGTGAATGTCAGTGTAGTCTGCCCCTTCAAAACTGAACAAACGTGGTGTTTTGCCCTAAAGTGCCAGACTTACGCCCAGTGCATGATAGCACTTTGTCGTGACAACGTGCAAAAATCAAGTGGTTCTCATTGTGATCACTTACTATGACAAGGACTGCCAAAAATCTGATTTCGCCTGACATTAAATAATGATACAGTTTTATATTCACCTTTCCATAAGCAGGCACTTACATCCTCAGAGTTACAGATTTTTCTGCTGGCTCTGCCATCATTACCCCGGCCACTCACGAGAGCGACAAGAGTTTAAAAAGTCCTTCCGAAAATTCCAGGATAAGCTGGCGGAGTAAAAACCAAATTAGGCATAGTATCCTATTTTTCAATAAAATTATGCTTATTTTTTTACTCCTCTTTCCTACTCCTGCAAACATATCAGTCACTTCCCACCTGCTCTCACAGTGAAAAATGAAAATTTGTCCTGCAGAGCACTCTGTTTCTGCGGGTCGCACAGTAATGCTGACCTCTCCTTTGGTGGATTCCTGCTGATGCTGTAGATGGTTTGCAGATCCGTTTCCTCTGCAGAGAAGCGTTCTTTTGTACCACCTGGCAAGTCTATGCTTATAAACAATGAGAATGGGAGATGACACCTGATTGGTTTATACTGTAGCATGTTACGCCCCAAACACACCAATGACTAATTACGAGGCTTACTACAACCCTTTTGGACCATGTGCCTGGTGCAGTTACTATTTATTCACTGCTAAACTAGCAAAAGTGGTTTGGCCACACCCTAAAGGCACTTGTGCCATGTCCTTCAGACCATATGCTTTACATCGTTAAAACAGGGCCTTTGTTTTCTTGCTTAGACATCACTCATTTTGTGAAGAATGACACATTTGTTCATGAAAATAGAATCTAAAGCTGAATAAGTATAATCAAATGAATCTCTTAAATACCCCATTACAATAAATATTTACACACCGAGAACCATATTTTATGCCCTTGTATTCAGTGGTTGCACCCAATGGCAATCTGTGCCAGAGTCTCTTATTGGGTGCCCCTCAATCCGAACCTTTCATGCTTCTTTCTGATTGGTCGAATCCCTGCGGCACCAGTGTGGGGCCGACCGCATCGAAGGCTCCTGCACGCTAAGCAGTCTGCTGTCCTTTAAAGCTAATTGAAACATTATGCACTTGGTTTATGGAGTATATCAAATATCAATCATTACAACAAACGCTGCAGCCATTAGCGACTCCAAAGGGGTGGAAGAACACAAAAGACACTTGATGTACAAAAATAGCCCCACTCGCTCAAATGAGAGTCAGCAGTTGTTTCCAATCATCGTGTGCACTTCTGTTATTCTCTCCGCAGCCTGAAACGCTCCTCCATAAGCACAGTCAATGATAAATGACCTTGACAGGGCACATAAACTGAGTGACAGTGATTCAGGACCACAGACACGACTCGTTCCACCAGGCACCTGGCCACTATCTCCTGGACTGGCACCCGGCCCAGGGGGTGTGATTGGGAGCATCTCCCGGCACCATACGCTTGCCCCGTGGGGGCAGATACTTCCACCAATATGGACTCAGCCCCAGCTACCAAAGAAAACGTGGAAACAGCATCCAATGAGTTCTGAGCCAACACTCTCCCAGAACCTTCTGGAAAGCCCCTGGGGTAGGGACGCAGCTGGAAAATGAGCTGTCATCCAGGGGACTTGAAGAGGAGCAGACATGCAGCAGACCCTTCTGCCTCTCACAGAAGCCCCTGCTCCTCTTACCAACCCCCACCCTTCTTCTCATTCCTCGCTTCTGAGTACAAAAAATGTGTGAAACACCGGCTGGGTTCCCTACAGGGGATGCTGCATGTATAATCAATTTAACATCTCACCAAAAGTACAACACAAGGAAGTGATCATTGCAGGGGTGTCACTAGAGGTTTGGGACCCCATGAAAGCATACCATATTAAGCCCCCAGAACAGACCAATCAAATTACAGCATGTTCTAGATTGTTCCGGGCCCCTGTCACTCAGTCCTATCGCCTGGAGTGCTGTAAGGTGAATTACCAGCTTTGTAGATACAGGCCAATAAACCTCCATAAATCACAATACACCTAAGTATATTCATTCAAAGTCATAGAAATTAACTCTTTGGAAGACTCACACTGTGCTGTTTATGAACTTAAACAAATTGTAACGGTCCGGTCCGATAGGGAAGAGGATATTACTAAAAGACCCTAGTGGCTTAAAATAGAACCGGAGCCAGAATCCAGCACGTCAACAGTAGGTAAGAGCCCATGGAATCCGCCATAATCCCACGGCCCAGGAGGCGGATTAACCCCCAACATCCGCCATTAACCCAACCCCGTCTGTAGGCTAGAGGCTTAGCATAGTCTGAGTGAGCTTGTGCAAAAACACCAGCATCTACAAAGGCGCTCTGGTAGAGAGAGAGCTGGCAGGACACAAGCTGACGAGCGACGGTCCCGGAGATTAATAGTGTCGGGATGCATCCTCTTAAGGCTCCAGCCGTTCGTCTCAATTAGGGGGCCGGCTGGGGGCCCTGACGGCACAACAAAGCACTGCATCAATAAGACGACGTCGGGCAGAGCCGATAACGGCCTCGCCTACCGTCCAGCCCCGTCCGACTGTGCAGACGTCAAGCTGTTCGGGAGATTAAGAGGAAGGGTTAAGGATGTATGGGGTGGGAGAGGGGGCATTACAATGTAAGAGGGGCAGGGGCACAAACAGGGGACCTTCAAATACTGTTAGGGTAAAATGTTACCAAAAAGATAGATCAAGGAGATAGCATGTAGCTACGCACACATCCAGGCAGGCAGGTGGTGTAGTGGTTAGAGATGCAACTGTGTAGTCGAAAGATTGCTGAGTCCCTGACTTGCAAGTACCGCTGAGGTACCCTGAGCAAGGTCCCGTTCCTCAGCACTGCTCCCCGGGCGCTCACGTAGCTGCCCCCTGCTGTGTCACATGGGTTAAATGCAGAGGGCACATTTCATTGTTGCACACTGTGTGCTGTGGTGTGTCAACATTGACAATTAATCACCCTTCACATCCAGCTTATGGCAGAGGGCTTCTTGCTAAAGCTTATGTGCCTGCCGGTCTGCAGTGCCCAGCTGGGGTGGGACACGGGAGATGTGGGCTGGGGTCACCCAGGATGTACTCACTGAGACAAAAGGCCAGTGCAATGTCACCGAGACACAAGGCCAGCACAATGTCACCCAGACACAAGGCCAGCGCAATGTCACCGAGACACAAGGCCAGCGCAATGTCACCCGGGCGGAGACTCACCTCCTTGGTGTGTGTGTGGAAGGAGACGGACATGTCCAGGAGGAGCTTCCTCTGCTCCACCCTGCGCACAAAGTCCTGGATGCGCACCTCCAGGTGCCGGGCAGCCTTGTAGATCTCCTCGGGGTCACACTCGCCCGTCTGGGCCAATTGCTCGGCGGCCTCCAGCAGCTTGTCTGCGTTGGTGTAGGTGTTCTGCACAGCCAGGAAGCTCTGATTAGACATCTCCTCCGCAGATTCCTGGGTACGTTCCGATCATGCACACAAGCAGCGGGCTTTCTATCATAAACACCAGGGCTCCTATCAAATAACCTCTATCACAGGGGCATCTCGTAGACAATAAGGAAGACCCACAACTCAGATGTAATTAAGTGAATCATATCTCAGTTTTTCATGCCAAAATCTCTCAAATACACATTTACACCCTGGTGGGTTTATCCGACACTAAGCACATTAAAAATAGATTTACCTATTCTTAACTAATCTGGCATCCTATGGCTTGAGGCTGTCTGAAACAAATAGCAGAGTGTTATTTATGGAGGAATGTCTTCTCAGATCAACTGTATGGGCGCAGTCAGCAAGTGACCCAAATCCCGGGAATGTTTACCGAAAGGATCATCGTGTCGGATAAAGGAGAAGGTCCACAGAAACATCTGAACAATACTTGCTTGATCGGCTTTGAAGCCCTGGATCTGTCCCGCCAATGGCTTGTGTGTATATTAAGCTGGAGACAGGCCTGACCCCATTTCTGTTTGTTATGACGATGGCATTGACCTTAGACACAAGCTCCTCCCCCCAGTGGGTAACACTTTGGCCCCTTCAGTGTTTGAAGCCCCCCCCATGGCACATTACAGCCAGTGAGTCAACTAACATCCCATGTCTAAATGGAGCTCCTTTCCAGTATTTAACTCATTTCAGAGTTTGGCTTTTTTCCTAGATATAACTCTATTCCCATATATTAATTATATTCAGAATTATATTCACTTCAGAATTTGGATTTGCATCTGTATATTTGTCATTTCAGTGCTTGGCCCCTCCCACACTTAGTAATGACCCTGTGTCTGGTTAATTTGTCCCTACATACTACCCAAATACAATTTGGTCACGCCCACAGCTAAATGATCTGGACATCCTCTATACTGCACAGTCTCACAAAGATTCACTGAACGTACATCGCTCGTCCCCCAAAAACGCTCCAGGCTCCAAGAACAGGTTTATCAGGGACCCACGGTGTTTATTTTGAGCTTTAACCCATAACACCTGCTGAAGTTTGCCTTCATCAATATTATTCTGCAGGTGCCAAGAGGGGCTCCCGGAAGTCGGATTCTAGCGACCTGCTTCACGTCTCCTTTAATTAATGGCTCAGTCAAGATGAATCATGGCAGCACCTTCTGTTACCGGAATCTGCTCTGGGCTGGTCATTAAAGAGAAGCCTGCCTGTGCTGGAAAGGCTGTGTAGGGACTGCTAACCAGCACTGGGGTTAGATATTAGCCTCTCCGTCAAGCACGTTACACTCCTCTGTACTGGTTGTGGCATCAACGCTGAGCAACAAAACCGTTCTTTGGTTGTCTGTTATCCGCAATCAGCACATCCGGCCATCCCAGGCATTTCCATTATTTAGAGGATGTCTACTATACCTGCCTAAATGCAAGGAAGCCAAAAGGGCTAATACTGAGATCCAATGAATCGCGCAGCACTCCTGGTAATAATGCTCTTGTAAGACTGAGCTCGGGCTGGACATCCCGGGGGGGTTCAGATAAAGGCGATTCACTCACATCATCTAATTCCTGCCCCTCATCTTCATGCTATCCTGTTTCCATTCCTCCCCCACTAGATGCACCCTGCGGCCCAACTTAGCCCTTAGTCTGTGACACAAACCTTCTGGGTTTCATATATTTGCCCCCCCGTCCCGTTGTTTTTAATTCCACCTCTCTGCCTCAAAGTCCCCGAATAAATTCCCATGTGACTCTTTGCCATTTCACAGTTGTACTCAAACTCAGCTGGAACAGAAACTGGGACAACTCACTATAAGGCAAAAAAATAACTCTATTGCCACGGTTTTGATGTTTTCATATCTTGGAATTAACCACAGGTCTGTATTAAGATTCAATCCTGAAAAATGTGGTGTCCCTAGTTATTCATTTTTTCTTTATTTATTTGACAGTCTGAGGTATCAGCTGTTGAAGTCTCACTTCTGGAAAGTCCACATATGTGTTTTCCAGATGAGTAAACAGGTCCCCCTGGCTGTGGCTGCCAGATTAGGATTTATGTAGCTTTACTAAGTGAATGCATGTGCTGGTTAACTGCCTGAACTTATCCATCTTTGCAGCTAATTGTCCCGGACTAAAATAAATCTGTGCTGACATGGCAGGTGGGCCACATGCTAACCTGTCATGGCATGAGAGCCGTCTCTTTCAAGTGTGCAGTCATAAGCTCTGATATCAATCCATCCATCCTCCAGCCATTATCCAGTATAAGGTGGCAGTACATGCAGAGCCTATAGCAGGCAGCGCAGGGTAGCACAAGGTATTCTGGGTAGGATGGTTGACTTTTACCACTTTTTAAAACATGTGATCTACACCCAGAACACTGTAGTATAAAACCGTAAAATGTCTCAGTTTCAGCATTTAAAGAGTCATCCAGCATTTCCGGGAGTAGTATCTGATACTATCCTGTAGCATAAACAGTAACAACAGGTTCAATTCTGAGACTTTCAAGCGGGCATTAGAAAAAAAAGGACACTGAATGATTTGCTCAAGCCCACACCTCAGTCACACTGCTATTTCTGACATCAGGAATAATGGAAGTGGGTGTCTGCTAGTTACATTTACCCCTGCAGTCAATAGCCGATGAATTCAATCCAATTACAAAAACGTCAGTCGCCTGTGAAAAGCACTATGTGTGTGAACATTTGTACCACAATGTAAAGCCGTAAAAAAATACAGAATCATAGCTTATTTTGCTACAACTGAGACCCCAGCATGTCAAAAGCATTGTGGAGCATCAACCACATCTCCCTTTAAAGATTTTTCTATGGTGTCGCATGCAAACAAACTGACTGCTCTTATGTGGAACAGAGGGCGTGTGCACTGGATGGTAAAGAACTGAGAGGCTCCACCAGAGCGGAAGTGTTGGAAAAAAATGCATTAATTGGAACGGAAATGTCCTGCAATGCCCAAAGGGACATGTACTACAGAATGTAATGTATAAAGATACATTACTTGGCTAGATCGATGATTTAAACCTCCAGTGCACAGAGACAGAATTCAAATGAGATACTTTGGTGTGTAATCCCTCAGCGGGTTACAGCACAAAACTACGCTATGACTTTGATTGGGAAGGTTAGTAGGCTTTGAGTGCATTTGTCGCTAATTGGGATTGTCTATTAGATCAGACAACCTCCTGCACCAAATGCTCCAGTCCACAGACAATGAATCATGCCTATTAGAGTCAAAGAGGTCCCAGATGTTTCTGCCTGTAGATGTTTAATATGTAAAATATCTTAATTTAAAGCTATGCACCTACAGACATCGAGGTGAGTGTAATGGATGACCAAGGACTGTTGGGCACCCTTCATAAAGAGGCATATCTCCAAGGCATGATGTTCTATGGACACCCCACACCAAGGCCACTGGCCCCAGAACACCCTTGCTTTCATATGGGCTGCTCGAGGTCCATGTCTCACCTGGGCCACCTCTTCAAAGTCATCATGGCGCTTCTGCAGAGCCCGGGCCCGGTGTAGAGACTTTCCCACGCCCGTGTGCTTGCTCAGGAAGGCCTCGCCATGATTCTCAATCCAGTCCAGCACCTGCAGAGGCGGGGGCGAGGATGAAGGGGGACACAGGTGTTATCTGCCATATGGAACCTTCAGAGAACCTAACGTCCAGCAAAGACAGCGTTGGCACGAGATGGGAGACTTAGTGGAGGGCTGAGGAGTGGCCACAGTCAGTGCCGACTGAGACTGAGGGGGATTCCCGCTCGGTGTGTGATGGTTTCTTCAGATAATGGTCTGAAAAGTTCCGATAATTGTCCCTCCCCAAGAACAGATGTTCCTGAAGTCCAGCAGGATAGGTCATTTGTGGTCAGTGGTCATGTTAGCTGTTGACTCGAGTCAAGAATTAGATTGCCGTTGTTTCCCTGAAGTGATGGCTGCACTGCCTTGCCAGCAGAAACCAGGGTTTGTGGAGAAAACTGAAGAGCAACAGAATGAGGGGAACAACATGCAGCTTCAGTGCAGAAGCACGGCTCTCAGAAACATAAAACCTGTACTGCAGAAGAGCGTTACGCACGGAAACTACTGAATTAGCTCAGCGGCGGGGCCTTGTGGGACTGTAAACATTTCCATGAACAGTGTAATGTGACTTAAACCCTCCCCTTAAAAAAATCTGTTCGTGTTTAACATTTTTTTAAGGAAAACAAGCGCGTAGGGTGCCGCAGGGGAGGCATTTCAGGAATCCAGGCGACAAGCGTGCCAAAATCACACGTTTTTTAGTTTTTCTCCTCACCCCCCTGTCCCCAGATTCCCCCAAGCGCAATTCATTCTGACCTTGAACAGGTGCCCCCCCCCCCCGCCCCTCCAAGCTAGTGAGGCGTTCACAGAGCGTTGTGCTTCCCAGCTAGAGGTTGAGGATGTCTCTGGGAGGTGGGGGTGTCGGGGATTAACGTTCAAACGCGAGCCGGGTGCTCACACCCGGGGGGGGGGGGGGGCTCTTCTGGGTCAGCTTCCTATTTACAAACACAGAGGACACAGACCACTTGCTCCACACTCGCGCCACACGGCCCCCAAATCCCCAAAAAATCCAGGCAAAAATCATCTAACCAATCGAATCCACATGCAGCACTGCAGCAATGCTGAGTTCTGTTTACGCAACGTGGCTTTCGTCATATTTTACTTCACAGTGAAAGTCGGGGGCAATTGTTAGACAGTCTGGAGGCGGTCGGAGTGAGACCCGTGTCTCAGAGAGCTGCTCTCCTCTCCCCGCGTACGCCAAGCAGAGAGGGAACAGCGAGAGCACATCTTCCTGGCGTTACAGAAATGAGAAGAATGCCTCAGTGCCGGCTGTCGGAAGTCCCCCAAAAGTATCCTGGTAGGTACTCCTGCCTGATGCTTTCCGAAGTTAGAGGGCTTTAAATCTACCCATTTGGGAATCCGGATGTCACTATTTCAGAGGTTTAAATCACATTGGTGATTCGGATCCTGTAACTGGAGACGTTTAAATCAACCCTGTTATTGATCCGGATCATGCAACTAAAGACATTTAAATCTACCCTGTTGGTGATCTGGGTCCCGCCATCTCCAAAACGACTCAGTTCTGATAAGTGGGTTTGATCCGTGGGCAATTATTGCTGGGTTTCCCTCAGGAAGGCCCAAAGCCGACTATCCTCTGTCTAGATAAGTCCCCCCTCCCCATGACAGCAGCTCATTCCAGTAAGAAACACACGAGGACTTTAATCATTTAGCCCCCCACCCCCCGACGCAGGCCGGGGTATAGAGGGCAGCGTTATCTGCCGCAGGGATCCTACAGCAAACACAGTGACGGCAAACAGGAGCCAGACAATAATCAGCAACACGGCTACAAGGCATAAAACCTCACCTCCCAGAACCTGCACATCTCATTACAGGAGCCCACAGCTCCAGAAATTGCTTATTTTGTGTCTGGGTTCCCCACCTCAAAGGGAGGGCTGCCCTAATTTGACGTCATTCACCACAGCACACAGTTTCTGAAGCATCTCACCACTCTGGTGGGTTGAGGTGCCTCACTGGCTCCTGCTGGCTAGCACGTATCTTCAGAAAAAAGGTCATTTTTTGCACAGACATGGGGACCCATCGAGGGCCAGGTGTCAGACAAGCACCACTGTGGTGAAACTAGTGCTCTTATCCCTGTGGAAAGGTTTTGACACACTCGCATTAACTCACGTTTCATGCACCTTTCATTGACAGCCGCGCCTTTCACATACACTCCAGGGCAAAAAAATGGCCCAAACCCAAAATGGCCTGATCGAAGTCCAGATCTGAGCCATATAGAGAATATCTGGTCTGACATTAAACACAAAATAATCAGAAAATGTTTATGAACTATTAATTAACTGTTTGAAGCCATTAACACTGAGTGGAACTAAACTGATTCTTCTTTCTGTAAAACACTGTCCGCATTTTTACCCGAAAGACTGAAACGTCTAAGGAAATAATTCACACACATACTCACTACACTCACACACACCCACACACTCATGCTGTAATATATAATACAGGCACACATACTCGCTACTCTCACACACACTCACACACTCATGCTGTAATATATAATACAGGCACACATACCCGCTACACTCACACACACTCACACACTCATGCTGTAATATATAATACAGGCACACATACTCGCTACTCTCACACACACTCACACACTCATGCTGTAATATATAATACAGGCACACATACCCGCTACACTCACACACACTCACACATACTGTAATATATAATACAGGCA
>JAODKM010000034.1:20001126-20011298 GCA_026780845.1 Petrocephalus sullivani
CCCGCCCCCTGGCCCACCCCCGCGGATGCACTGCAGCAGCCGCTGGCCCTCGCGGTCCAGTTCCTCCACGGGAGCCTTGACCACCAGCTTCTTCAGCTGCGCGTGCTCGTCGATGAGGCGCCGCGCTCCTTCCACGTCCACCGGGAATTCCTTCTTAGCCAGCTGCTCCTGCAGCTCCTCCAGCCGGGAGAGGAGGTGCGAGGCGTTGCCGATGAACTCCTCCAGGGACACGCGCAGCTCCAGCCACTCCTCGTGGTCGTACTCCAGCGTGCCGTCGAAGTCGTCCGTCAGCTGGGAGGGGTCCACCAGCTTGGTAAGCCCCTCCACAGACACCATGCTGGTCTGAGAGCAGGAAAGAGGGAGCAGGAGGTCACCTTACAGCCTCGGGTGTCAGCTGCAGGCTTGGGTCTCTGCTTATAGATACAATTAGCCAATAATAAAATCACCATTATCAAAATTCATATGGAAGATACCCATATTAGTTAAATGCATATATTAGCAACACTGCGACTAAAGGGTTTTGAGAGGTATTGCAAGATAAGGTCTTTTTGAAACATTATGACCCATCCACTTGGCTTGTTTTAACCTGTTTTGTTTGTCAGTGTTTGCATGGTGCTGTGATAAAACTGCTCGTACTTAATATTTGTAGCACATATTTTGTCTATTTAAACAGAAATGTATGTCACTTCATAGTGGTCATACTGTTAATTATGCTAATAATTGGTAAATCTTTTTCAGCCAATGCAGGTGCTGCAGAATGACCCAGGTGCCCCCCTGAGGAGTTACTGTTGGCCCAGATGTAGCGTTTTTTTCCATTCAAATCCACGGAGGCAGAAAACAAATTCCGTCCCCACTTCACCCGCTCGTCCTCTTCTGTTGTGTTCATTTAAAATGCAATTAAATGTGATTACGTGTAGAGAAATCATCACACGCTTCACAGTGGCTTCCCTCCAGATCGCTCACCTTTATTAGCATGAAATATTAAAGTAGGAAAGAGGGGGAAAAAAAATAAAATAAGCCTGAGTGGGACTAAGGGCAGGAATAGGGAAGCTGAGCTGGGCTTTTATGATTAATTAAAGTCAAATTAAAATTAAAATTTGTCGACACAAACCATTTCTGGAATTTCAGTTGAAGGCTACATTGTAACGCAACAAAGATATGATTTTTGTACGGCCTTGACAATTAATGATGACAGATCATGACTGAAATTAAATGAAGCGGAGTTGATTGTTTATCCTAGTTGTGAGTGCAGAAGAATGTCCCAGATTGCTTTGCAGCGCCGCAGTGTGGGCCGGGCTCACCTCGAAGCTGAACTTGGCACTGCCGAAGTTGGTCTTCTGCTTCTGCCAGAAGTTGTCGGGCTTGATGATGAGGGAAACGCAGATCTCGGCGGGGAAGGCCTCCTGCAGCGTCTTCAGCAGGGGCTTGATCAGGTCCCACTTGGAGCCGCGCATGTCGATGATCACCGTGAAGCCGCGCTTGCACACGTCCTCGCTGGGGAGGGGTGGGTAGGGGGCGGAGGATTAGACCTTCCCACCTCATTGCCCTGCCCCCTAAACCCTGTGCCCACAGTAGGCTGCTCCTACCGCTGAGTTCTCAGCCTATTTTTGCAAAGCTGCTTCCTACCCTAACCGAAGCAGGTATACTATATGACCAAATGTATGCAGACACCCCAACTAATCAGAGCAATTTAATCCACCCCCACTACTGACACAGTTGCATAACTAAGCACAGAATGGATGGTTGTACAGATGCTGCAATCCACACACTTTTGGCCATTTAGTGTTGCTGCCACTCATTGGGTATAACTGAATTTAAAGAGGATCCTATTGGTCACTTTTCCAGTACACTGATTTCTCTTCATGTAACAGAATCCATAGTTTAGCAACCCGAAAACTTTATTCCTATACTGTATATAAATTCCTAAATAAATTGCTATTATAAAATAACCCGACTCTTAATTTGCAAAACTGCATTTATTAAAATTCTTATAAATATTAAAACAGCTTCATATTGAGGGTTTCCTTCGAATACCCTAAGTTTCATCCCGCAGTCCAAAGACATGCAGTTGAGCTAAGAACCGTCTGTAAATTTCCAGTAGTATATGAGTGTCTGTATCTTTAGGTGTTTCTACTGCAGTGGATTAGCATCCCTGCCATGTGTGGGTCAGGCTGCAGCCCCCCCCATAGCACTATCCAGGATAAGTGGCTAGAAGCTTCATGTATAGTTGTACATGATAAGATTATAGGAGGCGTATGTGACAGGAGCTCACAGGGAAGTGACATCGTCACAAGCTGGCGAGAGCCCCATGTCGCCACCCACGCGCCAACCTGACGGGGTTGGCAGCACGTGAGGCTTAAGCCTCTTAATATCTTGTCATTGGCCAGGAGAACTGTGCCACATACGACACACCCTGACCGCACGGAACGCGGCGAGGAGCGTCGCTAAGCGTCGTCAGGCTAACCGAAAGTGCACAGGGCCAGCTACAGGCTCATACCATTACCCATAATGCTCAGCAATGGCCTTGACATCAACTAGCAGCAAACGGGTATGGAGGCACCCTGCTGCATTCTCCTCCTACCTGGGCACGGTGGAGAGGTAGGTCACCAGTTTCCGCAGGTCTTCCTGCTTTATTCTGTCATGGTTGCTCCTGGCTGGGAAGGTTAAGATTGGCCCGCCCCGTTTATCTCGGCCACCTGAAAAACATTGGGTCAGACCGGCTGTGATTGACAGCTGTGGCACCAATCAGGCAGCTTGAGTGTGTTGCGCCGTTTCCTGAGCAAGAAGTCCACTGCAATGATTCTATCACATACAGGAAAAGCCTACGTGCCCAAATGCTAAACATTTTTCATTCTCATTTACATAATGTGCTAAGAAAACACAACGACCTATGATGGGTAATTGAACAGAATAATGAAGGTTAAGTACATCCTAGAAACATCCCATAATCTTCCACATTTACTTGCAACACATTACCCATAAAAACACCATGCGATCGTTGGTTTGCATTAAGGCAGTATGTCGATTGCACAGAATAGTGCAGACCCCTGAAAAGGGACACAGTGCTCAATAACAGGTGCATTCACAGCGGGCCCTGCCTGTACATTAAAATCCACCCATCCTCTCTCAGCCCTGCTCAGTCTCCTTGGGAAAACCCAGACCTCCCCTCCACCGGCAACAGATTCCAGCACCTCCTCAAGGAGGCCCAGGCCTTCCCAAGCCAGCTGTGATGTCATCCATCCAGCAATCCCTCTGCCCCAGGGTCTCCATCCAGTAGGATGTAGCTCCGGAACTTTCTCATAAAAATAAGTAAAGAATGACGAAAACAATTCGTCCCCGAAACTTGGCTTAAGCCGGCTGCCCCCTGCGTACCTGCAATTTCCATTAGGGGGATCTTATTAAAGGCCCGCATTCAGTTTATTACACAGAGCACCATCTCTGTCTAAACTCACCGGAGACATCACTCAGCATTTTTTATTGGTGTTCCTAAAGAGGCGGTGATGACGGGCCTCATCCAGGGGGCTCCCCGACTCCGGGTTCCAAGGAGGCCGCCACGGGCCGAGGTGAGGGAGGGGCGTAGGAAGCGGTCCGCCTAATGGCTTAACTGAAGACGCGCTTTGGATCGGAACCAGCCTCACCTGGAGATTTGGCTGCAAATCAATAGCTAATGGAAGGGCAGCTCGCAAAGCCGCAGGCGCAGCAAGGGTCCTCAAGGGCGGCGCCGTGTCTGTCCCCGTTTTAAAGGTAATGGGAAAAGTGCGAGCAGACAGCCAGCATTCACCTTTAAAGGGAAAGCAGGCAGAAGCAGAACTGACCGCACCACAGTCGCTGCATTTTAGGACATAATGAGCTCGTCGCCCACCTGTTTAGGACTGAATGATATCAGTGTCTGGATTAAACAGCATTCCTCTACTAAATATACTGTTAAACTCTGTTTAATCTGTTGATTAATTGATTACTTACCATACTAGTCCCTAGATAGCTTAGTACATATAGATTTAATAGCTGATTAGCCATAAAAAGATTTAATTGGGCCCGCACAAGAACTTAATTAGATCAAGTGAACATGGTTTGCATTTTTTGCACTATAAACACACCTGCTATAATTTTACTAAGGCACTGGCAGCGTTTCACTGTTAATCGATGGGAATTTTATAACACCCCAGACACAGTTAGGCTGATTAATTAAAAAACCAGGCTAAGTGAAAATTCCTTCTCCGACGTCACACTCACAGTATCAGGAGGCTGGGTTTATTCTGTCCCCAGTAAGCGTGGGGTCATACGCCAAAGCGTGCGTGTTTTAGAGGCAGAACCCCAAACACAATAAAAGCGGCCGTCCTTTTTAAAGCAAGTTTAATGGCCTGAAAAACAATGAAAAGGTGGAAGTGGGACGGACAGGCTGGAGTGGGCGATATAAAACACCAGCCGCCACAGCACTGAGGACAATGCATGTGCCAGCAGGCGCTGTACATACCTGACACAAATGCCACCTTCTCCTTCAGTACCGGCAAAATATCCGAGGCCTTGATGGCATCGTTCCTGAAGGACCCTGGAGAAAACAACAAACAGCGTCAGAAGGAGATACTCTCAGCTTGTTTGACAGAAAGACCAGTGCTCCTGGCAAATGTAAGAGTACCTCAGAGGATACAGACACGTTCTCTTAAGGACTGTGCTGTTAAACGAGTGTACCTACGGGTACTGCCGGTGACGGGGGGCAACGGACTCCGGTTCCGGAGAAAAGACACACTGCAGAAACAGATATGTCTGACAGCCAGTTGGACAGGCTGGGTTCACAGCAAGTTATGGTGATCATTTTAATAAATGCATCAATGTGTATCTTCATATCTGCCTGTACACCAGCACCACCACTATTCATGTTTAAGGGAGTTTGCCACAGAATATAGGCAGATATTTGCTCAGCTGACACGTTTATTATGTATATAATTCTATATGTTTATACAGCTAATAGAGATTTCTATATTTATATCGATGCAAAGCGGGGTAACCCTATTCATATATTGTGCTAATGCGGTTTCTCTCCCACAAACGTGCCGGAATGATCAGTTATTCCATCTCTAACTGCTTCTTCCCTCAGCTACTGCCACACACTAGTGGGGATCCTGTTGACCCTGCCAGTCATTCTGTGGGCCGCATTGGACGCTGTAATACGCCTGGAGGCGTGCACCATTCTCACGGGCCTGCCCACAGCACAGAACTGACAGCGCATTTCTGCAACTCCCTGGCAGGAACCAAAATCAAAGGAATCAAATGATCCCCACTGTGCACCCCACTTCAAATGGACCTTTTCTGAGCCTCCGTTTCTTATCCTCTAACATACATCCATTGATGAGGGTCACAAGCCTAGCTCCTTAACTGCTATGCCCCCTGATGTCCAGGTGCATTCATTACATGCAGCATCAGCATGGCATTTTGGGTCCTGACTGTGCACCGCAGAGGGCGTTGAGTGCAATTCATTTGTGTACAGTCCAAAAATCTGTTCCCACAATCAGATTTTCAATGCCTACATCAGTACAAAACATAAAACTAATAAATACATAAATAAAGAACAGCACCATAACAAAACCATTAATCACCTCATGGCTGAGACAAACAGAGGCTTACCACACAACAGAGTGAAAAAACAAACATAACATTACTCTTCTCAGTGCGTGTGGCTTACTTTTAAGAATCTAGCCACCAATCATATTTTAGAACAACGGGCTCCATTTGCGGAAGGTGAAGGCAATGAGGTCTATAACCTTGCGACTGGACATGGCACTAATTGTCAATCACATGTGTGGGCGGGGCCTTCGGAGAGACCCTGAACCAATAGGGGTACAGACGGCAGATCCCTTATCAGCAATCGATGGTCCCCAACAAACCGACTGACAGTTAAAATGGGCTAAAGCTGAAAGAATCCTGAGGACCATCGTATGGGAAGAAAAATATTGTCTCCCAGAAAAGTACCGCACTTGCTACAGAACAGAAGACCAGACTATTTACTTTTCAGTAGAGTGTACAAGAAACATCTACAGGCATATTATTATTATTATTATTATTATTATTATGACCTACAATTACCTTAACTTCAGTCAAGGATCCCCCCACAGCAAAGCTACCCCCCCCACAACAAAGCTACCCCCCCCCCAAACACTTGGAATGTCTATAAATATAAGCTTCATATTATTGTCTTACCCCATTTCAGGCAAACTGTGACTGCAATCCCAAATGAGAAATAATGGCTTTAACTGGTTAAGAGACCTACGACTTCCTGCTGGTATTTAATCCGAGGCTCATCACCATAAAATATGCAGTCTGAAAAATTATCTTTATGCAAAACCACCAAATCACAGAAAGGTGACTTCTGTTGTACCCTTGAGAGAGGAATTGTGCTTTGATAGAACTGCAACAGCTGTCTAAACAGGTAGGCTTGTAGGCTGTATACATTCCCTTGGATTAAAGCATGTCCCACATAAACAAATGATATCAGACAGCCATGTCTGGCAGCCGCTTGAGAAGGCAACTGTGTGGCTCCAAGCTGAGGTGCAAAGAGGCCATCTGAACGCCTTCGTCCATCTCGATAAAAGAATGGGATTCCTGACACCATTCGGTCTCCAGGCGCAAGGTGTGACACTTATTCTGCCCTTGGGACAGGGGGACACCTCAGCCAGGCTAATATATATATATACACACACATTATATATATAATACACACACAAGCCAGTTTCTCCCGACCCAGTCCACTGGGACCCACAGACAGTCCATGTTTTCGCTCCCTCTCAGCTCTCTGCTAGACCGGGGGCTGGGAGGGAGCGAAAATGTGGACCATCTGCAGGTCCCCGAGCACCCGGTCGGGAAACACTGATATATGCAGATAAATCCTTCCATCATGCCACCTGGTTCCAGGCGATGCTAGGAATGCTCCTGCATTGGATGTGACCCCAGCGACTAGATTGGCCCCGTGGTGTGCATACGATCACCTATCTGAGCGTGTAGTGCCTTTCCCACGCTGACTGCGACAGGGTATAAATGTAGCATAGGGAGCCCAGAGCTTGCAGCAGCTGGGATGTGTTGAAGGGCTCTACAGAGACCCCAAGGGAACGGAGCAAACAGAAAGACATATAATCACTCTAAGAGACCTGCGGGTCTCTCTCACACGTCTGATCTTACTGCAAACCTGGCTCACTATCAGAGGACCAGCTAATTGGGCAGACTGGCTTGTGACCTGCGTGGCACCAGGACCTCAGACACTCTTACAGTAGTTCCAGCTGGAGGCAAAGCCAGCTTCCTCCCAAGCTGAAGACAGCTCCTGCGGAGCGGGGGGGTGCGGGGAGCGAAAACAGCTGGCCCGGGAGTTATTCCCATTGTTTCTCTTACCCCGCATGGAGAGGCCTTCGGAACTGGGGGCGAGATAAGGACAGCACTCAGCTCTCCGAGGGGCCGGAGGTTATCGGGCGAGAGGGCACTGCCAATCATGTGACGGTCACGTGACACTCCTTTCAGTCCAACAAGCTGTGCCTGTAAATAGAGCAGCCTAGTGGCACTGTCTGTAGCAGCCCCAGTGCAAACACCGAAAAGGCGACCTGCCAGTCCTCCTCCACGTACGAAGGAGACCAAGCCGACTCTCAATGTCACAGACACTGAGGAGGGGAAGAGAACGCGAGAACCCGAAAAGCACACCAGTTCTGAATACAACCAAAAAACTATTCATAATTTAAGAAATCATGCTGTTACATGCTGCCATAGGCTAATGTACTTTAGTTTATGTCGAAATGCTTTAAAAGTTCATGCAGTGAACAACAGGACAGAGAAACAGCTAATAGATATATTGTTCATGTCATGCCCTGCAGAGCCACGCCTGCTGCCCGATTTGCCTCTCCTCTCGCTGCAGCCCTCGTGTGGATCACTCCAGCTGCTGCTTGTTTGCCCCCTCGTCAGCCCTGCCTCCGAGTGCCTCCCAGTCCTGTGCTCCCCAGTCTAGTCATTAGCGATAACCCCTGTGTTTGCCTGCGATTCCCTGAACCTGAGCTCCCGTGTTTTGGCCCTGCGTGGCCCCTTTGTCCCTTGTTTGTTCCCCAGAGCAGAATAAAAGCTCCTTTTGTTTGCCCTGATCCTGGCTCCTGTCTCTACTCCCTTCTGGCCTTGATATAAGTTGTATGTATGTATGTATGTATGTATGATAGTGTGTAATATATAGTTAAACAGAAAATGCTGCATGTCAGCCAGCCAGGAAACGTCTGACCTCTGAATGCTGAATGAGATGAAACGCTTACAGTTATTTGAGTCTATCAGTTTATTTACACAATCAACTCTCGATGGCCAGATCAGATACTGACGCCAGGCTTGTCTTTCTGGCTAGCGAACTGAACCCGAACTCATAGACGCTGTATTTTTGGCAGAAAGGCTGCTGATTTATATAAAGAGCCACGCCGGCTGCTCTCTCCCAATGTGAAAAAAAAAACGTCAGTACTGGCACCCTGCTCAAACAGCAAAAAAAAAATAAAAAGGGGAAACCCTTCCAGAACCCAGACTCTGGCTCCGGGCAACATCAAAACCTTGCCGTAGATGTACAGAAATGGAGCGTGCATGTGCATATGCAGCAATCTGATACTCTTAAGCATAACTTGATAATTCAATTGCATGCTTCTTACCACTTCCTGAGTATACAGTGTGTTTCGTATCCGTGGCACAGCTCTGTTAAGTGTACCCTCCCTGGACATTAGGTTTCATATTTGCAGGCGCTATCTGCAGGTCGAGCACAGATGTAACTGCAACTATTTGATTGAGGTTGATCCAGGAAGTCCATCTGCTTCTCATTTTGTTACTGGTCAGGTGCACCAAACCACTGATCAGAGATAACATCTGCCAGGTATATGATGTCACCTCATAACATGACATCTGCCTGGTATATGGCGTCATGTTCTAACATAACATCCGCCAGGTATATGATGTCATGTTCTAACATAACATCTGCCAGGTATATGATGCCATGGTGTAATAGAGAATCTCCCAGGTATATGATGTCATGTTCTAATATAACATCTCTCAGAAATGTGATGTCACGTTCTAACGTTCATGTTTTCCCCAGTATACAATGTGTGTGTGTGTGAGGGAGTCCAGAATGGTTTTATTGCACCCACCTTTCTGGCTTTATCCACACACGGGGGCGGGGGGGATAGAAAATTTCTAAAGACTCATGGAAAAGCTTACGGAACCCCCAGAAGCGTCCCGGCTGTTACAGGAATGATGTAATAAGCTAATGAACAGGAAACCACAGCAGCAAGCGATTCGCGTGGGATTTCGGTGGCACAGGAAGAGGGGAGGGCAGACGTCCTCAGCAGGGCCTGGGTTCCCTGGTCATTCCACCGAAGCAACAACCGGAACTAAAGCAGCATTCTCACTCCCGCCAGCAGGGGGCATAATGCAGGGAACTGGAGCTGTGACCAAAAGCTAAACAGTTAGAGCTCTATTAAATATCTAGCCGTCCCAAAGTGCGAATGCGGCATGTCAATAGGAATCTCGGCCTGCCGCTGTCTGACAACAGCATTTACTCATCAGTGGTGCCATGCGAAGCTTGTCACAGCCATACCGGCCTTTGCCCAGGGATGTGTATTGAATTATTTTTCTCTAATAAGAATTTTCCACTGGGTAGAACCTGTGAAACTCCAGCATGTAAGACCTCAGGGTCCCAAGTCCCACTCACGCATGTAAGGGGTGTTAAAGTGGGAACAGGACACCTCACGCCGCAAGTTACAGTCGTTATTCTTTTGACTCACAAGAACAGCAGCAGGGAACTTGCAATGCTCAACCCCACAGACACACTTGGTGGGTGACTCAATGATTACAAAGCATGTCATCTGAATGATGTGCTGTACACAGCCAGAGATAACCACCAGAGCAGAGCAGCTTAAGAGGATTAGAGCGGCATCACACAGATGATGGAATTAACAATATCATCATCATCATCATCATAATCGTTATTGTCGTCATCATCATCCTCCTCATCAACATCATTACCATCATCATCATCACCATCACACCATCGTCATCATAATCGTTATTGTCGTCATCATCATCCTCCTCATCAACATCATCACCATCATCATCATCACCATCACACCATCGTCATCATAATCGTTATTGTCGTCATCATCATCCTCCTCATCAACATC
>JAODKM010000034.1:20013895-20032784 GCA_026780845.1 Petrocephalus sullivani
CCCTGGTGCCAACTTGACGGCGCGTCTCGGGTGCGAGGGTGGTGCTTTGCCCGCTGCGCGTGCTCGTCGCTCGGGAACGGGGCTCGGCGCGTGGGGGGGGGGGGGGGGGGGCGGTGGCAGAATACTAAGGCAATTCCCCAAGGTCTCCAGCATTTTATTATTGAGTGTATGTGGTATTTCTCTTCTAGTTTGTATTTTTTGCAGGATTTTACCTGTTTACACATCTACATGTGTCTCACTGAAACACATAATCCATCCTGGGACCATGTTTTCATATAGAAGTGGAGCAGATTACTGCATTGCTACCTTACGTTAAAGTCTGGGACCCAGGCAAATATCGGGGCCCCACCCCTCCTCGGGAACACCAGAGCGGTTAGTTAATTCAGCAACACCTGAGCGTTCCTGCTGATGTTAGCCCAGAGCTCCCAGATAAGTTAATCCGCCCCTGCATCAAGGCATGAGTGGGTGGGATTAATGTGAAGCTTACAGTGCTGCCTGGACTGGGAGGGCGAAGCAGAATTCAGTGCAGACCAAGCGTGA
Source organism: Petrocephalus sullivani (assembly GCA_026780845.1). Lineage (NCBI taxonomy): Eukaryota > Metazoa > Chordata > Actinopteri > Osteoglossiformes > Mormyridae > Petrocephalus > Petrocephalus sullivani. Next base: position 20,014,436 of record JAODKM010000034.1, read on the forward strand.
TTGACTCTAGCTAGCCTTGGCCTTCCTGCACACCAAGGTCTGAATCATTCGCACGTTTGTCCCCTATCTCCTTCCACCATCTCTAATTTAGTGTTTTCCAATCCGGTCTTGGCGTCCTGCAGACAGTCTATGCTTTTGCTCCCTCCCAGTTCAGAATAGGGGGACTGTCTGGTAGGGAGCAGGAAGGGAGCAAAGACGTGGCCTGTCTGTGGCTCCCGAAAAACCGGACTGGGAAACACTGCTCTAATTTTTTGGATGGGCAGGCCTGTTTAACTAGTTTGATTAACAGCACCTTGAACATGTCATGCTGTTTTTCAGTTTTCAGGTACTGGAGCCTGAAGGCGCCAGGTAACAATTCATTAAAGTCTTAAAATTTTCTTTCACGTTGTATTTTTGTTTCATTCATAAGCTGAGCTTTAAAACATAGAAGCTGCTCAAATTCAGGTGTGTTCCAAACGTATACTGTACGTTAATCTCTATTCTATAGGTTCTCATAAACTGTAAAACAAATGGTCAAATACAACAGACTTCCACACAGCTTGGCGCTGAAGCAGCAGTGCGTCTTGCCTCCGAATTTCAGCAGGCTTTGTTCTTTGCCTCCGCACGTCTTCAAACCAGCAAATCCCACGCAATCAACATGCAGGCGACCGTGCCGACGTCTGTCTGATTCCCCTGCCCGTTACTCCAGGAAATCCACTTACTGGTAATTAAAGCTCAGTAAGCGCTGATCAGATGAATGTGCTGGGGACAGCGTCAGGTGGCCGGCTTGTCACATTTACATTTTTACATTTAACAGATGCTTTTGTGTAAAGTGACAAGGCCTCATTTGAAAAAAAAAATGCTGGCATCAATGCGCCGTTGGGTAGAATAATTTGTACAATATTTTGCCGTAGCACTTTAATGGGAAAGAGGCCAAAAAATGAGAAGCCCCCCCATTCTTCCATCTGTGAAAGTCTGAAAAAAACTTCTCCCACCATATAACTTTTTAACATCTGGTTGTAAAAAAAAAAACTAAAGATTAGAAGCCGATCCAGTTCATGCTAAAGTCACACGTCCCCCCACCATACCTGTACAGCTATGGCAAGGAATCATATCAAATCATTTACAGAGTGAGTAGGAGTAACTTCCCTAAACAAAAATGAACAGCCTGCAACACATTTGCTGGATCTTAATTTAGTCTGAACAGTCCTAAGCTGCAACTGACACCAGAAACCAACTACACCGGATAACCAAAACTGAACCGAGCAGCCCGAGTGCAGTCTGAGCCCCCGCCGCGTCTGCTTGTAATTTGCTGAAACAGTACTATATGTTTTTTTCAAAGCCGTACTCAGACTTGCAAAAGCACACCACATGTTCTCCGCTTGCCGAGCGTGTCGTCATCACCACTTCCAGATGTGCGGCTCTTCTTCCCCTCATTCTCCACATCCCCTATTTAAACTCATTGCTTCCTGCCGTGAAGGAAGACCAGGCGCGAGTACATCTGTCTGATTCATGATGCCCGTTTACATTTAGACGCCACTCCCGTCAGCAAGGACGCACACGCCGCAGATGGAAGATGAATCAAATATCTCTCCGCGACTCCACTGATCAAAGAACAAGGATTGCAGGAATTAAGCTCAGAAGCAATCATTTGCTCAAATGTAAGCCGTAGCGTGGAGCTTGCTAACGGGACGCTCATCTTACGGCAAACGCACAATGCTGAGTGAACAGGTGCTGAGCGTGAGCCAACTTCTAAGTGCATAGAAGACCCTTATTACATACCATTATTCCTTCTGAGTGCTGCTCAAGGGAAGCTTACATGACACAGATGAATATTCCCCAAAGCCTTCCAGGTGAATGGTCTCACTCGAGGCCATGAGAGGCCGGATCCTGCTGATTTGCCGTCAGTCTCTCCGCTGTCTTATGATGCGAGATCCTGTTGTCCATGAAGTAATATGGGACCGTGGCAACCGTGATACTAATGATTCCCTAAAGTTTCCTTAGGAAATCCCTTTACCTAAGGTGAATGACACAGATTAAGGTGTCACACTTCACCTGCCTGCACAACTTAATATTACAATTATGTCATGGCTTAAATGAGGAGCTTCCTCCCATTGGTGCACAGGGAGAATAGGGGAGGGGCTTAACAGGCAATGCTGTGCATTGAGGCCAGGTGATAGAGCCTAGTACTGTTGGAAAGGTCTCCTTCCAGAAGGTCTCCAGGCTCCTCCTCAATGCCCCAAAGCTGCACACAGTCAAGCTTCCTCTGTTAAGATAAGGAATGCTCGGCTACTGCCCACCAAGAGATTCGGGGAGCTGGGACCACACACGGCCAAAAATATACCCCATTTGTCACCCGTCATCACATCTCTACATCTACTCCTTCCTGCAGAAGATGATAGGAGGTGCAAAGCACTAAGGCTGGTCCCCCTGATGTCTGGGGTGCTTCACAGTTTAGGAAACAGGTCTGAGATATGGATCTGGTCGGATTCCCCACTGGTAAGAGGGTACCTGTGACCTTCATGCCCTTTGGCTGTACCAGCAGGTGTTGCCACCAAAAAAATACAGGGACTTCAGCCTTAATTACCATCTGGTGCTGAGGGGTACAGCACCATGTCTCAGATAATTAAAATGTGCAGATAGAAAAAATAAAGGAAAAAAAACAATAAAAAGCCAAATAAAACAGGCAATTATGTTGGGGGATGAAAACTGATCCAGCAAGACTGATAACAGAGCCGGTGCAGAAACCGAACAGGAGACCAGTGACGTGAATTGACTGATCACATGACACCGGTCAGGTCACTACAGCACTACTTTTCCACCATAAAGGCAGAGCATGATGGGATAATACTGTCACACCCCAGGAAGAGCGTCCCTTGGGGACCTTGGTCCTATTTTCTCATTCCACCTGAATGAAATGTGCAATGCTAGCCGTCTCTCTTTCGAGATCTTTCCATGTAGAGTTGTCGATATAAAAATGATGCCATGACCGACTACAATACCTCAGATGTGCCTTTTCACACCTGTGTCTAACATAGACAGACACACAAACACATGTCACAAACCCCTAAATACATAATCATTTAACTTTCATTTCACTTGCACAGTGACTTCTGCTAAAGGACACCTCTGAGACACCAGCTGTCTATCTGCTGAGCTAGCCCCACGGCTATTTTGTAAAATGGCCCGTCAGGGACGAAAAGGCCCGTGGAGTTCCTGTCGGCATGGCACCCACCACACCACTGCGGGGGCATGTTCCAGAGGTGCGCTCGGTAGCCATGGCAACAGCGATACAGCAGCCTGTGGATGGCTGTGGTACTAGACAGCGAGTCACACAGCTCAATGACATACAGAATTTATGGCTCTCTAAACAAAGCTCAGTGGTCAGGGTCCAGCTGAGGGTGCGATGGCCATAATGCTGGGGCCAATTACTTGGGGCAACTGTGAAAGACACTATAAAAAATTAATTTAACTGAAGGGGGAGGGGTTTTCTCGGGTGGGGGGGCAGTTTTCATAGTATAGCCCATGTGACCCTGAATCTTCGCTCACACGGGGACAGGAGGAAAAGAAAAGATGGTTCTTCAGTGCATCATGAGTGCCGTCTGACACCTGGTATCGCCGCACTAATCAGCTCTGCTAAGGTGGGGCCAGCAAAGAGTGTCACTGGTCAGCAGGACCCTGTGATACCCGAATATGAGGGTCCAACACTTTCTCTGTGGCCGTACCACCAGAAGGTGGTGTTATGGACATACTGTAAACACCACCAATTCAAACACCGACAGTGTAAAGGACTTCTTAAAATCACAACTCTGCGCTTTTTCCTGGACTGAATGACCCTTGAGAAGAGCTAAAAAAAGACAAAAGCCATAAGACCCTCAATACGGAAGCTGAAACAGGAGCTGATGCGGGCTGCTTCACTGTCGCCATGGCTACACACTCCACGACCCTGGATGGACATTTTCATCCGTGGAATTCCTCCAAATCGGTTTCCCGGAGAGCCCGTACCTAATCTACCAAACACACATTTAACCCCTCCCAGACACCAAAGGGTTTCCCTGACAACCAAACAAGTCCCTTCTCACATGCGCAGAATGGGACCAGACGTTGCAGATAAAGCAGGAGATCCCCTCCGGAACGTCAGGCCACTTATGCATCTCTGTGCCTACGTAGCTCGCATGGAGCTGGCAGCTCGGGCTGCTAACGACAGGGTATCGGAAATGCCCCCCCGCGCCGGCACAGACCTCCACCTGCCGGGGCCCCACTGCTCCGCCCCCTCCTCACAGCGAGGCGACGCGTGACCCCGCCCCCCTGCCCGTCGGAAGCGCAGGCTCGCGCCGATGACAGCGCGGATACCCAGTACCGCAGCCGGCAGGGGGCTTGGCCAGTGGTGGGTGCTTTTTACGTAACGCTCAGCCACAACCCCGGCCATCTGGTGGGCTTGGCGTGTGGCTCGCGGTACCACCGCCCACCCCACCAGGCTGCCCTCCTGTCGGTGGGGCGAGGAGGACAGGCCATAGCTGCACCCGCACCCCTAGCGGCTTCACTGTGGACCTCTGCCAGCAGCACCGAGTCTCACACAGCCACCGCGACCAGGGGGCAGAGCCATACTTACCCTTCACTTGTTTTTGTCATTTTATTTTATTTTTAATTTGGTAAATTCAGCAGAAAATGCTCCCTGACGCATGACAACAAATGAGTGTGAGTGGGAACAGGCTGGTCAGCCCTCCAGAGCTCTTTTCACATTTGATTGGTTACTTTGATACTTTAAATCATATGACCTGATAGGCACCCAACAGATTCCCAGTGGGCCTAATTCTTCATAGCCCAGGAGATAAATATACAGTCACGACCTGAACCTGGAACAGCCAGCACTTCCATACTAGCGTTCTGCAATGCCACTGCAGCAGAAAAGAGCAGCAGAGAGCGGGGGCCCACGCCAGCTTTGGGACTTTGGAAATTAAGCAAATGCAAAGACCATAATGATGAGCTTGTTTGTCATGGTCTGAGAGGAAGGAACAGCCCATGGTGAGCACAGCAGAACCACCAGTGCTGCGCTTTTCTCTTTGGTGTTTTGCAGACAGCATTTCACGCTCCAGAGATGGGGCCACAGGTTGGAATGATGAGGGAAGATAATATAGCATGTTAGAAATCAGTCCTTTCTTGCTTTTTAATACAAATTCTAGGCCAGGGATGGGCAATCTTATCTGCAAAGGGCCGGTGTGTAGGTTTCTCGGATAACCTTTAGGTCAGCTGTTCAAACCCAAGTGTAAGGACTCAATCGGTGCTCTAATTAGTGATCTATTTAGGCAGTTGCAGTGAAAACCAGCATTCACAACAGCCCTTTCTGCTTACTCATGGTCTAGGCAGGTATATCATCTAATGTTACTGTGCAATATGCAATTTATAGCAGTGTGTTAAGCTACCCTTAAGATAAATACACATACTCTGTATATGCTATGTAAGTTTTCACATGCATCATTTCTGGGAACCTGGCTTTCCTGCATATATCACAGAACTTTAAAACTCCTCCCAGGAAGGCACCTGCAGCTGTACCTTAGATTAAGGCAAATCACTTGGGGCTGTAAAATCTAATTTAAAAGTGTAATATTTTAAGTAATGGGTTATGGTAGAAACAGACAATGCTGACATATTAATGTCAGTTTATTTAGTCCATTATTTATAGCAGTGACAGTTATGTTAAATGTATCCTACACCAACGTTGTATGAACATAACATTAAGGAAGATTAAAGGGAGAGATTAAGGCTGGCCTTTTGCACAGCTCAGTGAGCAACACAACCACTTCATTAGAAATGCACTAGTGTGCTTCATGCCTTCTGAGAGTGCAGCAGTGGTAAGGCCAGATTAGACCGAAGCAGAGCCCTGGATCTCGCTCTCGGATGCTAACGAGAAACCCGGGTGCCAGCTCTGGGTGAGACGGCTGTAGAGTAGGCCTGAGCCAGTAATGTCACCCATCTCGGTGTGCTTAGGTGCAGTGAGACACACTGCAGCCCACACACACCCATTCATTTTTATGGGAAGAACCCTAGTCCCAGCAATGACAACCTGGTCCCCACAATGTCAAAATAATCACATTGTGGGGACATTTGGTCATATTACAACATAACATATACATTACCCCCCGCCCCCCCCCCACACACACACAGGTACAGTTCCCACGCCCGGAGGCAGTGGAACACATACTGCCAGGTCCGTGAGAAACAGCTACTGCTACCGAATTGCTGCTGCTACATTTAGCAAGAAGCTAGCACATTGCCATACTGGGTGTTTTCTGGGTTTGTGAGCTGAGCCCGCCTTCATTTTACAAGCCAAAACACACGTGACTCTGTGCATGACCATCCACAAGGTTAGTATGTGCCAATCATCACATCATAATCTGCGTGTGCAACTTTTACTGCATAATGTCTGAACTGGATAATTAAATCCATCCATTCTCAAACTGTTTATCCAGTGCAGGGCAAGGGGGGGACGGCGTCTAATCCCAGGCAGAACAGGACAGAAGGCCGTCGGGCTCTCTGAGAGCACACATGAACTCCTTCGTATACTGCGGGAAATTCAGAAATACCACGTGTTTGGGTGGGAGGAAGCAGGAAAGCAAAGGCGTCTAATACGGGGGGGACATGCAAAGGGGGAGGGATCTAACCCGCCGGCCCTGAAGGAACCACCCACTAACCAGTCTAAACACACACACACATACATATATATATCCACAATTATCACGTCAAACGGAATTAGAGGTAAAGCGGGCCAGCTAATTGGATTTCCGGAGGCTTTTCAGGCCATGTCAACGAGCCAATCAGAGGTCCGCGCTGCCATCGTTCGTCAACACCTCCGTCTCGGAGGACAGACACAGCGAGAACGGGGGACAGACACAGCGAGAACGGGGGACAGACATAGCGAGAACGGAGGACAGACACAGCGAGTACGGGGGACAGACACAGCGAGAACGGGGGACAGACATAGCGAGAACGGGGGACAGACACAGCGAGAACGGGGGACAGACACAGCGAGAACGGGGGACACATGTGTGCTCCATATTTTTTTTTTGCGCCGACAACAAACAGCTGAGTACAAGGTCGGCATGGTGACGCGGCCACAGCCTGCCAGGCTTCTGATTGGCTGGAGGGGGCGGGGCGTCATCAAAGCTGCAGCTCTGATTGGCTTGTTTCGTTAAGACTGCCGCCCCAGGTGTTCAGCGGCTTGGACGCAGTCCCGCTTTTAAATAGCTTTGGAAAAAATCACCAGCTAAAAACACAGAAGGAGGAGAAACAACAGGAACTTCCCCTCCTGACTACCAGACTCACATAACTTTCAGGCACGGCAAACATGCCTTCCTTTTTTTCTGAATGAGGTGTCGTTAACAGCGTGCCAGTAAACACTACTGGCCACCCAGGGTCCCTAAATTCTGAAATGCTGCACTTGACTTGTCACCTGCCTCTGTTACCATAGCTACAGCTGAAAGGATTCTCATTCGTCGTGCTGGCTTTTTGACTCGCTACCCACGGGTCAACATAACTGGGGTCAAGGGGAGCTTAAAAGGTTCTTTCAGGCGTTATGCCCCGGCAAGATGGGGCAAAGCTGGGGTTCCATCGGCTAAAACGTCAGACTCACTCTAAGAGAAGCAATCTGTCAGCGATTTGTGGCCCTGGGCTACGTTTGGCACTCTCAATCAGGTTCCCAAAGAATAAATCATTTTTTACAGCAGTCTTACAATGAAGGCATGATGTATGTTTGCTGCATTTAGTGGAAACTAACAGAAAGAAAACATAGACGCTAAACACGACTCCAGCGATGGGTGTTTATTTATGAGCAGCTGATCTGGTGCATAATGGGTGACATATGAATAAAGTGCCACATTTATGCAGGTGTCTTTTACCAGAAACCCCTGGCACACCAGCAGTAAATGATGGCTGCACACCAGCAGAGTGCATGGCTGAGAGCGAGGGACTTTTTCAATATATTTGTCACGGCGAAAGACGGTTCATGCTACAATCTGCCTTTGCTGCTGTTTGGGGGGGGGCTATCCTATTTTTACCAGCTCAAGGGTCAACAGAGATAACATTTCTCCTGATGATGGTTAAATCTTCTTTATGCTTCTGGTGCTCCTCGTTTTTGCAGAGTGAGGCGTGTGGCCTTGGTCACACCCACCACTGTGTTCAGCATAACTAAATTTAGTGGTCACATGTCCATGCTAGTCATTATATATGAGATATGTGTGAAGCATTTAGCCTAAGACAGGCATACATTGCTGAAGTTGAACTCGCATGATGTAATGTTGTGGAAAGGCCTGCAGAGAACCGTAAAGCCATGGTCTCCTGTGAAGACTGTCAACGCGTTTCGAGTGACAAGCCTCCTGAAGGGAAACCTATCAATACCTTGAGCGTGTTCTGGCCTCCGAGAGCATGGAAAGTATACGAGTGAATTATGGGACGCAGCGGTTATACAAATACCTTGGAATGCTGTTTGGAATAAGAGAGGTCACAAAAGCCTTATCGTATGCCAAGCACCGTCCCGTCAAAAAAAAAATCATTAACAAGCCGTGCCAGGAACACTGATCTATAGCTAACCCTCGCTACTTAGGATATATTCTGCACATCAGTCTTTCTGCTTATACAGCCTAATTGAGAGATATATCGTGATGCACTACAGAGTGGCTCAACTCATGGGAAGGGCCTCATCAAAACACAGCGTGAGATTTTGCGACACAATGAAATAGTAACCTTTAACTCCTAAGATAAGCGGAGAATTATCTGCTTTAATAACCTGTTACTGGCCTCCTAGGCACTGCTCCAATATTTAGCTTTATTCATACCCAGGCAGCCTATGAAATTGAATTCCTGTGTTCTGCGAACTCAGCAGTCATCTAATAAAAGGCTAATGACCATCTTTATCGCATCTTTGAATTCCACAGGACTTCTTCGAATTCAATCTTTGCCACTGCAGCATCGAGGGAGGCTAATCAATGAGGGAATGATCGACACTGACTCCATGATTCTGGCTCAGGCAATTTCAGGGATGAGGACACCTTGGCTCTCTCCGTATTCCTGGGATATTCAGGAGTCTCCCTGCTATCAGGTCCTCCATGCCCAGCATGCATTTCTCCATCCAAGCCACCGTCATCCAACATTTCTCCCCGGATCAGTAACAGAAGGTTTATTACAGTTTAAACCCCAGGAAGCTGCTTCTGGTCCCTTAAGGGAACCCTACAATGTTCCAGCAGTTTAAGGGTTAAACATGTTAGCCACATTGCAAAGTGCTAATTATGTTTGTGAATAACACAAGTAAATCACCGTTATTACTTGGGGAGCCAGCTTATATGACTTAGATACCAAACGTGCCCTTGACGACTGAGATGTCAGCAAGGCGGGGGGCTGGACCATCCAATCTCCCATTTTAGAACGCACTAAATCGCTCAGTGGCTGGATCAGGGATGTGACCGGACAAAGAAGCCTGGGCCTGGCCTGCTGGAGCCCGGATTAGGGCTCGGAAAAGCCCATTGAAACCACGGTCCAGGAGGTGTGTCTCCTGATTCAGGATGAATGGGAGGTTCCTCCAGTTCAGCAACCCGGCTCACAGAAGCTCAGGCTGCAGAGACGACGGCTCCGTCTCAGGGAGAGATGCTCCAGATCGGGGGCGAGGTCTTTATCTGCCCGGCTACTTCATCAAGACTCATTATGCTTTCCTGCAGCTGTCGTCACCCCGATGCTCAGCGGACATTCTGTGACCAAGTGACTTACACCTTTAATTTGATTCCACCTAATTTATACAACTTCCCATAATTCTCTTGGCAAAGTTATATTAAATATGGCATGTGGGGGTACAACACCAGGATTACTTTAACGATTCCATTCTGTTGTTCCTTGGTTAGAACTATTCCCTTGCTACTTTACTATCAGTCCCCAATATACACAGCTGTCTGTAGATATGGAGATCATGCTTCGTGTTGGTTCCAGGATTCTGACAATAAAGTCATAACTGGAAAGTAAGGTAAGCCCACGCTTATGAGGACTGCGGTGGTCTCACACCTCTAGGGTGGCTTTGATCCCCAGCTCGGGCTCTGTGTGTGGGGGGTTTTCATGCTTGCCGCATGTTCATTCAGATTTCTCTGTGATGAACCAGCGCCCCCCATCTCATCCCGCTTGGTGCTCTGTGTTTCCTGGAACAGGCTGCAGACTCACTGTGACCTGTACTGGATAAGTAGTTATGGAAGATGGATGAATCTAAACTCTGACGGATAATGGTGCTTTCTGATCCAATAAGTGATGAAAATGACTAGATGTACACATGAATCCCTAGTATAGAGCCCCAAAGGTCCCACAAATATGTCTGGTTCTGATCTCCGATCGGTTCTCTCGAGAACACGGCACGCAACACGGAAACCATAAACAAACCCCCGCATGAACCCAAAGTGCTGTGAATCGCCAGGAACCGGAAAGTGTACGAGTCCGCAGCACCCGCCGATGAGGTGTGGAGGACCCCGTCCGGAGAACGTCGGTGGAGACGCGGCGAGGCAGAGACAGAAAAACGGGGACTGAAGAGTCACAAATAAGCACCATGGGCTTTGGAGACAGCTGGAGACGACGGTGCGGACAGCCCCGGCACAAAGAAGCCGGGCCAGAGAACTGGGCCCATCACAGGCAATGAGGCCCTTTAATCTCGCTGCCCCACACGGCTGAGATAAAGAGGCCCGGAGTGTCGTGGGAATCCACTGCCATCGCGGGAGCTCCGGCTTTTAGAAAAACCGAAACCGTGGCTTAATATGCTTTTCATTATGCCATAAATCTTACACGCATCTGTAGTGGTATTCTGGGAGGGTGGAGAAGGCAGGGGTCATGTCAGGTCATGGGGTGACAGCGACGTGCCCTTAGGAGAAGCTCCAGTACAAATCTGCATCAAAATCCTAGAGAAAAATTGATTTGAATCAGTATTTAATTATATGTCCGTTTCGTCTGGTTTGGCTTAGAAATCCCAGCTGTACAAAGGTCCAATAGCTGTACCATTAGATCCACCTACTGCCATTTCATATCATCCATCCATCTTCCAATCGCTTATCCAGATTGGGGAGGGGGGGCTGAAGCCTATCCCAGTCAGCATGGGGCACAAAGCAGGGGTACACCTTATATGGGGTACCAGCCCATCACAGGGTACATGCACTTACACTGTGAGCAGGATAGAGGCGCCCATGTACCTAACTCTGGGTGGAAACCGGCGAACCCATCAAAAAGACAGTCGGGTAGATAACACACAAACTCCGCAGACACTGGGCGAAGGACGAATTCCAGCTCCAGCCCTGGAGATGAGAGGCAGCACTACTACCCATGGTCCTGACTCTCACTGGGTCATCCCAGTTCAGCCCAACACATAGGGTAATATTTGCTGCGTTAAAATGTAATTCACGCGAGGCGCCGATGACGCACTGCCGCAAAACAGGCCCGTTCCCCAGTGACAATGGCCCGTAATGTGCCAGACACACCGCAGACCTGGCATAAAACCAGCGCGGATGTGGCCGTCCGGTTATCTACCCGGCATGGGATCGAGATGAGGCGATCCTGGACCGGCTGCGGCTATTATCAGAGCGCGGCGCCACTCGGGGGAGAGTCCTGCGCGAGGAGCGGAGTGATCCGGCAGCGGGGAGCACATTCCCAAAAAACTGGCAGGCGTGTGACACTGCCCCCTTATACAGACAGGTACAAACGCTGTGAGGTGACTCAACCGGCAGGAACCCTGCGGCCTGCGTATCCAAAACGGCAGGTCAGATCAGAGCCCCGTCACTGGGCACTGCTAGAGTCTTAGCAGAACAATGGCGACGGGGGTAACACATTAAACCTGCTTCCACTCATATCGCTAAATGGGGGGAATTATAAGAGCCAGACCCCCCTTTTCCCTCTACAGACACAATGGGAAGAGGGTGTACTTGTAGAGTGTTATGAAGGATATTACCGCTACTCATCGCTTGGCGTCCTCTTCATTTTAATTTCCCATGTACAGGAAATGTCCCGGCATGTGTGTGATTGTTCAGGCTCAGCGGCGGGGGAGGGGTATTTAAAATATACTGCAAAAATAAAAAATCCACCTCGGCAGAGTGCCTGCTGTTATTTTTGTTCTGGGACCTGGTGTGTGGCACTGTCAGATAAACGTCGAGCGCGTCATTGCGGGGAAAACCGGAGAGGGCACAGTGCGCGCCACTCAAGAATCCCTGCCCCGAGAGGCCTGCGGGGGCAGTGACCCTGGAATGTGCCCGATACACACACAGACACACACACACACACTCACTCTGTTAAAGTCACATCCGACCTACAATTATCGCAAGAAATGCATTGCTGGGCACCACGGAAAACCCAACTCGACTGGAACTGCAGAATTACTCAGCAGCCAATAAAAATGCTTATTAACTGACATAAAAAGTATTTATGTAGCCTTCAGCCATCTTTAGTAAGGGTGGAGAGCCGTCCGCATTTGTGATTCCAGTAAGGAAGGTGGCCCATGCAATATAAGTGGGCCTCCACCCTGATTTAGCATTCCAGCCTGGGACTGAGCAATTCAGTAATGCTGCTTGTTACTAGACTCCCCTGTTCCAGCCCAGCTCTTACCACTGACATTAGTGTCTCCTAGGCACCGTGCAGCTGCACACGGGCCATTAGGCACGCGGCGGAAAATGACTGGGAAGGCGCGGTCCCCAGGCTCGTCTGCACACAGTATAACCAATCAAGGTCAAAGGTCAATGCATTCCCCCGACACTCAAAGAAACCATTACAGGCTCAAAGATCACCACTGCACAGCCTTGATAAGACACCGGCTTGTGGCACTCTAAAACACGTGTGATTTTTTTACTACATGAAGAGTTCGGGATAGCTGGCTGTGAATTAAAAGTGCTTTTCACACGTGTCAGCTCCTCTACGGAAAAGTGAGAAACGTCTATCTCAGGACACAAGACAAACAAGAGACTTTCCACCATAACCACTCCTTCCCCCAAAAGACTGACCAAACATCTGCATTGTCACATTATGATGACAAGCAATGGCCAAGGTTTTCAGACCTGCTGTGAGCCAAGAGCAGTAGATCCCACTGCCCAAATGGTAAGGCTATAAAAAGGAGATGTTCTTCATTGTCTCCCCTTCACAGATCCTCCTGAGCCCGACACTCAGCAGCCGAAATGCCTAACATTGTACGAAAGACAGCATTTATGTCCTCCGGTTCTGGAATGTTCCTGAGCAGCTGGATAAGGACTGGCAGCAGCTCAACTTTCTAATGTCCCTATTTTCTACATCACCAAGCACCGACGATACTGCAGAACATTCCTCTCCCTGCACCCAGAGACCATTTTGGGCATTTTCTCACACATAGCCTCCACTCCTGTGCACATTTGCGTGCAGCATGTGATGTACCTTTCAGGGTCTGTCAGAAAAAAGCGTGCATAGATTACCCACAAGCCCCCGCAGACAGAAAGCAACATAACAGTGGAAAGTCTCCAATTCACCCATGAATCCGTCTGATTCCTATTATAGGAGCCAACCAATATATGTGCAAGGAAGTCAGGAAAGGTCAGGCCTCTGACGGTCATTTAGAGGCAAAGTGGAGGCTCAAAGATTTCCCCACTCTTTCCATCAAACATATGGAGCCGTTCAATAAAGGCCGGTCCTGTTAGTGACCGCCTACTTTCTGCAAAGGCCAAGAGAGCCACACATCAAGCTCTGCTCATAATGAAGTGTTTGATTTCGCTATTGGTGAATGCTTTCAATGATCGATAAAAGTAGATAGGTAATATAATCAGCTTCTGATATCTCATTTTATGCTTTGATTTGCCGGGCGTCCGTCTCCCTCCGGATATTGCTTAGTTCATTGTGGCTTTTTTGGAAGTGGAGCGCCTGACTGCTCAGAGTTGATTACCTACAATCAGCCATAATATTAAATACGATCGCAGGCAATTGAGCGCACGGTTCCATTTATGCCGACCGGACTACATGGGATTGAAGGTGAGAAGAGGAAACGGAGAGAGCAGAGCATTTTTATTGGGTTGAAAAAAATAAAACAATGGACACAGCATTTAAAACCTCTGTCGACTGGATGCAGGAAGCGCACTTTGCCAAGAACATGGCTACATGAAATACTACCACACAACACTGACAATATTAATCCATTAGCTCCTGCTCTTCAACAAATGTGAATATTTGGTACCAACCACAGCAAGTAGCTTTTTTAGTGCTGATGCCATTGAAGATGACGGTGGCCTGTCGCTTATGAATTTTTACTGAGCAGTTGGAGTCGGTACAACCCAGCTAACATACTGAATCTGGACCAGCCAGAAGCTACCATGTTCACTTGGTGCAAGAATGAGTCTCTGGCTTAAAAAAATACCTAGCAGAACTAAAGATAAAAAACATGTCACGATAAGGGGAAATGCAATGCCTATATAGGGTTGGATGCCTAATTGCTTCTCATTATCAGGCTATGTAGTCCCTAATGTCAACTACAACCAAGCCGGGCATAGAGGTGGAACTGTCACATGTCAAGTTCACCTCGAGTCACTGCCAAAGATCAGACTACAAATTGCCGAAAGCACCCCTTCCCCCACTCTCAGCGACCTAATGACAGGTAGGGATTTGACTTTAATTGCTAACCGACCGCTGAGGCGATAATAACAGTTGCGATGTCCTCTGACAGATACACATGCCCCAATCAGCACTGTTTTGACTGGGTGAAAATAACAAGTATCCAAATAATGGCACTCATTGCTGTACCAGTTCAGTCATTAAACTGCACATACCTCCTCCCTCCACATGGTGGTGCACCTCATTTTCTGTTTTAAGGTGTCAATGGGATGCAAAATGAATTAATCATAGGACAGCTGCCTCCACGCCGCACCTGCTTCTCCCTTTCTTTTGCAGTGTCTCCTGCCTTCACGTTTTTAAGTTGCTTCGACAGCAATAACACAAAGCGACTAATGGCTTTACTCCATCCATATATCCAGAGAAGACACTGGCGCATTTTAGCTTAAGTACCTGGCTTAATAGTACTGTAAGTCTGGCACTCAAACCAGAAACCAGCAACCTAACAGTTGTAAGCCCTTGCTCTTTCTGCCTATAAGCCAGTCACGTCTATCTGCTGTGTACCAAAGTCTTTGAGGAGGACAGGCCATTTGTACTAAAGCCACATACTTAAAAATGTGTTTTTGGTTAACTAATGTCTAATTCACTAATATCATACTGATGTCTCAATGCTGAGCATTCACAGATGAACAGGAATCAGGTCTAACCAAACTGGTAGCGACGGCGGGCTTTATACTCGGCGCTGACTGCGACTGGACACATCTGCCAGCATGGTGAATCAAGAACGAATGAGCGAGCGACAGCCGGGGGTTGAAACAGAAAAGCAGAGAGCCCTCCCGCGATGTTGCAGGGCACGCGGCGCATGGCGTTCATTGGCCAGAATTGCAGAGAGACCCTTTCATTTGCATAACACTGTACTGTCCTAGCTGGCCTACATAGAAATGTAAATCAACAGAGTGTGGAAGGAGAGCCTTGAAACAGAGTGGTATAGACGAGCACAGCTCGGATCCCATAAAGGCGAGACGCGTTACAGTAACGGCGATGTGTCATTGACGGGAATCGCAAGGCATAAGATTCAAGAGATCTTTATTGTTAGCCCATCAATATACATGAATTCATCCGGGATGAAATATCATTTCCCAGAGCAACATGGTGCTATGCTTACACATTTACTAAACAATATACCACGGCATACTAACATTTACACATGGACTAGACAATACACTTCGCATTATACATTTACACAGTGACTAGACGGCGTGCTACATACCATATAATAAAAAAGTGCAAAAAACACAAAGGCACGATGTGGCAGGCAAAGCAGTGCTCTAGTCAACAGTCGAGGTCTTTTGTTCTACAGTCAACAAACCCTCTGCGATTCACTGAAAGGTGTATATAGGGCATATTGGGGGGAAGAGAGACAAAGGAAGTGGGGGGGGGGACCCCGTGCATTTGGACTAATGATGCACTATGGATGTTGAAGAAGAGGCCAAAGGTAGACTATGTTCCACTGGCTGTTTTCTAAGGGTTATTCCTAAAGCAGGGCTGCCTGAGCCCAGATTTTTCATACACTGGAAAGCATTCCATATCCAGGGAAAAAATATAGATAATCACTGATGTTTTAAAGTATACAGTGCCACTTCCCCTTTAAGCACCCTAACTCTACCCCCAGTACAGAATACATTGTTGTAGAATGCAGGAGAGGCTAACTGCATTTTCAGCCCAGTCAAGTGTCCAGGGCAAAGGTGGATCGACTGCTGATCGCCAGCCCAAAGTTAGCAAAAAAAAGAGAAAGCCCACGATTTCCGAAGGGCCGGGATTAGACCAGCACCTTTCATGTTCAGCTATACTTCTGAGCTGTCAGTAAGCTGTTTTAAATTACACAGAGGAGAGGTCTTGCCTGCAGCGAGGGAAAGGTGCTCGCACAATAACAGGAAATTAAATATCACTAAACGAACGTAAACGGGGGATGAATTAATGGAAGCCGCCAGAGGTGAGCCTTATCCTGGATTTGTAGACATGCGTCAGATACACCCAGCCATGCTGATGTCCGCACTGATGAGACTGGGCAGTCGCATGGCAGCGTCTATGTTGGGCTGTCTGATGCTCCTAGAGTAAATCAGGCTAAACGTCTTTCTTACAGTACATGTAGAGCAGCTATGAATATCAAGGGACGTGGAGCTGCAGACCTTTGGTGACTTGTCCAGCTCCTTGGCTCTGCAAATGCACTGGAATTCCAACTTAACGGCAGAAGTCAGGGGAATAAAATATACAAGTGTCCACAGCAGAGCTTTGGTTTGGGGTTAGACCACATGACACTAGAGAGCAGAGCTTACAAACTGCTACCCGCCAAAGAGATGGACAGACCTGACTCAGATCCCAGCAGGCTTTGCAGTATCGGCCTATCGATTGGACGCAGGAAGTATGACAGAAGCTGGGATCCGTTGCTAAGCGACATCCAAGTTAAACCTGCATGGTCACTCATTCGACTGTTGGCATGGCGCTGAGGAACATCCTGGTGGACTACTGGACCACAGACGATCGTGGATTGTGGGTAAAAAAATGGCGGCTGCAAGACTCTCCATGATGGGGGGGGGGGGTTTATGTGTTAAGAAACAAAAGAGAGTGAAAATCAATGTGAGAGAAAGGGCGCCAAATGACAGATAAGCCAAAGCCCTGCTCCCCCAGAGGGACCGGAACTCTCTGTTGGCCATACGTGTCACACATCAATGACAGTCAGCTACGTCTGTCGCCTCATTGGCTAAGCTGCCGGCAGACACCTAGCGGGCACGACCACACGCATCCGTCTGCCGGCATGCCGAGCACTGCGCCGCAGTAATTAGTCACGGTGAACACGAGGCAGGGGCAATCGGCACAAGAAAACGCAGTGGATCGAACTTTCGCAGGACGCGTACACAGCAAAACTCATGCTTATAAGCTTTAAACTGGATGTGTTAAGTATGCTAAACAGTTGATTTACCAAAGCATCTACTTTAATTTGGGACTATCAGTCATCATTTAGCTACCATCTAATTGGTCATCTTAATTCTTATGTCTGCCTGAACAAATGTTTGTTTTTTTTTTTTTTGCACAATCCTACCGGAGCTCCAGTTTGCTGTGCCACAGAAAAATTTGGTCACATGACTTTAAGAGCCATCTGACAACCCTTCAGCGGGTCCTAGGAGCTTAGTGTGCCTGTCAGCAGTGTCCTTCCTGCAGGACACGCTGAACAACGCCTGACAGAGGAGCTGTATTTTGAGTTAGTCTCCCTCTTGGCTTGTGTGGGGGGTGGGGGGGGGGGCACAGGCAGAATCAGGCCAGATGGACTGGGGAACAGTGCACAGTCCAGCCGCTGAATAATTAAGGGACGTTAAATACCTGGCCGGCTTCCTTCTGGATGGTGCAAGCCGGCTGTTCATCCGTGAGAATGTCGAAAATTGCACAGACTTGCAGAGGTGAAAATTATGGACAGCTGTGATTGGCAGAACGCAGCTCAGCAGCACCGGGGGAGGGGGCTGTTTCTCATGATGTGTCATGGGACCTTTTCTAAGGATGCTTGGTCTCCGGCCACCCTGGGTACGGGTTTCCCTCCTATGAGTGTCTGGGGGGGGGGGGGTCAGGCATTCCACAGGACGCCCGCCTATGCTGGAGTTCGGCCTTCGACTCCCCGGGGTCTGCTCTCTCACACAGGCGCACCTGTATACGCCCCCCCCCCCCCCCCCCCCCCCCCCCGCCCCCCCCCCGCCCCCGCCCCCCTCCGTCCCCCGCCCCCGGGGGGGGCGGCGCCCCCCGCCCCCCCCCCGCG
>JAODKM010000034.1:20039611-20054703 GCA_026780845.1 Petrocephalus sullivani
CGCGCCCCCCCCCCCCGCCCACCCCGCGCCGGCCCCGCCCCCTGGTGGCCCCCGGCCGGGGGCCGGGCGGGGGGCCGTGGGCGTGGTGTGGGGGGGGGGGGGGGGGGGGGGGGGGGGGGATTGAATTAAACACGCGGTTGAGCTATGGGTTACGAGTGCAGGATAGGTTCAACTGAGCGTTTCAACTCATCTGAGCATCACCCCCCCCTCCCCTCCCCACCTCCCCAATAAATAAATAAATATCTGCGGCCAGACACGGCTCCAACATATGGTTGCTTTAGAGGAGAACCTTGGCAGCGTATGGGAGTGATGTCATGATAATCTGCAAAACGCCAGCCTCTGCTCTGCTGCAAAGCAGGACGTTTGCATGGGCGCCCCCCCCCCCACCCCCTCCCGAGCATTACTTCGAAAAGTTGCCCGTCTGAAAGGCGTCTTCGGTCGCACGGGCGTTCATTCGCCGCCAGATCCACCCCTGGCACTGGCCAGCATCCCGGGAAGGGGCGCTGCCGCCGCTTTGCCCCTAACAATGGGCACGGGTCTCTCCGCAACACCCCCCCGTGTCAGCGCAGCGCAGCGCAGCGCCCGCACCTCTACCCCCTCGCCCTCGCCCTGCCTTTCTCTGCGCGCTCGCGTATACTTCAGGCACACTATAATGAACTCAGAATCATGATCCCGAAGACTGACATAGAAAAACATTAAAGATAGCATTTGTAATAAATAAATAACCGCTGTTTTATGTCGGATCTCGCCGTCTCAGTTCTGCGCAACGTAGGTGTGGATGTGGCTGTTTTACTCGCAGATTTCATAAATAGTCAAATGTACTGACTCATCCAAACCACAGTATGTTATGCAGGGGTGACATACCTTAGCCTGGATGGGTGGTAAAGCGAGTTATCCTAGTAATACAGACACATATTACATATAAAAGAAAATTGTGTAATTATACTGTTTCTACGTGAACTCGACCAAGGGGGGAATGTGCTTTGTGTTTGCCCTGCATCAGCCCTCGGACATCCATTTGGGTGCCATTTGGGCTTGATGCCGAAGATCCCCCATAGGCTATATATACGGGGGAAAATTACAATGGAAGACCGTGGACGTGAAGACTGCTTATATGCGAAAAACATGAATGTGCCATCAATGATAACCTTATTTACCAAAAGCAAATCAAATATAAACAGCGGTACTGCAATAACACAGCACTAAAGGGATGTCGCATAATAATATAATTATAAAACGGAGACTCCCTGCAATGGAATCTGACCTATTTGACCAAAGTGACATATTATAATCGTCTTACATTTAGATAGGTACAACTGAATTTAAATATTTTATGGTCTAACGTTATAATCGAAATGGCTGGCATAATATGCAGTGGTCTCCAAGAATGAAATTAAAACTGGGCTGAGGCTGGGAGAGATGGTCACCCCTTCACAAGTGAAGGTAACAATTGAGCAGAAAGATCTGTAAGTAGAACAACATCGCCCTCTAGCGGGACTGCGTGGTATAGACGGCTTCGCGGTCCGCTCATTACCGCCCCGTGACTGTCATAGACGCGTCATAATTGTAACAAATGGCCTGGGGGAGGTTTCTTTTCTTCATTCATTTAAGCAGTGAAACAAAACCATTGACAGCGACAGCGAGGCTTACGTAGGAACAGCACGACCTCATTACTGGATGATTTTTTACTGCTGATAATTAATTTTAACCACTTCCTTTCATCCGTTTCTTCCCCCGGAACGCAAGCGCCTCGATTTCCCGTGGGCTTCACCACTACCAATGGCTCACTTGGGGAAACAATGTCGTCCCACTAGGACGTTTTAAAGCGGTTTGCCAAAGATGGCTTTATGGCTCAGAGTCCGTTCTGTAGCCTCAGTTGCCGCTGACCCGCCTTCCCCCTACACACATCCACAGAAGAGGCTGCCGGTATTGCTAAGAAAAAAAATGTTTCAGGTTGTATTGTTGGTGAACTGCGGAAGTATTAATTTCTTTCATTATTATGAATGGGATATTTTTCAGCTTTGCAGTTTGTAGGCAGCAACCCCCCATAATTTATTTCTTGTTAGGAGCCTCCTTATCGGGCCCCGGAAAGGTAAGTCTGACCCAGGTTGTATTTGTGCTTCTTTACCTTGTTAATGATTAGCTCCATGTTTTGACTTGCAGTTCTTACAGTGGTGCAGGGTGGTGTAGAACGGGCCCATGGAGGTCCACCGGAAGGCACACTGAGGGGCATCTTTTCACTGGCCTCATTCGGTGAGGAGCTCCTTTAGATGCCTGGCTCTCGGTTGCAGTTCCCTTGGTGGGGTAAATCAAGGGCTCAGAGACAATCACAGGGATATTCAGCCCAGGGACCTCAACACTCTCGTAACAGGTTTTGGGCCCGTCAGCCCGTAAGTCCAGATACATTATGATGAGCCTGAAGTGACGCTTCACCAACCAACCAAAGTGTAGCTCTATATTTCTCTGTTTGTTGATTTAAAAAAAGGACGTTGATTTGTTAAATCCATGTAGTCAATCTCCCATTTTTGAAGCTGTCCTGATATCTTTCCAGACTATGAAAAATGTTATGACCCCTGCCTGCCACATAATGTTCTAAGACCCGATCTGCAACCCCCTTGACCGGCCTGCACCATGAAACGTTCTGGGCCAGCTTGAGCGAGGGTTGCCACCAGGAGAAACATGCATCCGAGTCTCTGTTTTGGCAGTATTACGTTCTATTGCCATGGTTTACTTTTAGACACTATAATGTCTCTTGCAATAAACAGTCGGAGTGTCTGATTTAATAACAATCCCGAGGTTCATCTCCAATGAAATCACTAACGTCAACTTGACTTCATTAACCTGCCTCAGCCTCCGTTGATTTCATAAAATGTTAATAAACATCCAAATAAGTGCACACTTTATTCCAGATCATTTTGAAAGATTGTCTCTCGTGGGGACCTATTACGTTGAGGCGCGAGTCATTATTTTTCTGCAGTGTTCAGCAAGCTAATAAAGACCGCGGAGGAAAATCGAGCCTAAAGCACACGGAGGCGCCGTGTCATCAGCAGGGTTTCCTCTCGCCTTTCAGTCTCTTTTCCGTTAAACCGGCGAATTGTACATGAAATTATATCGCTTACAATATTCACATCGTTACATAAATTATATACTAATGGTAATGCCCGTGAACGAATGCATCAACATAATACAGGAATAGCTTAAGAAATGTCCTTATAAAATACAGCTTTACATTTATTTCTGTCTAGGGTGCTGTGTTTGTGAAAAGGTTGCAATTTTTTTCTACCCTAAAATAATCACAAAAAACTGTACATGCAGTACTTGCCAGGATGTGAAAGATGTCGGGGAAGGGGGGGTCTTCTGGACACATTTATTTTAATATACATAAAACGACAACTGTTTAAGTTGTTCGCTGTTTAAGACGTTATGAAGTGTGAGTGCGGCACTTTAAAATGAAAAGCTTGTTGGGAGAGAACCCCCAACCCCAGAATCATGGGATATCCCATCCACGGGGTACAGGTGGGTTAAAATCCACCTTCTAGCACTGGATGAGCCGTCCCATGACTTCCCAGGTCCCATTCATCAACATGAAGCATAAAATACAGCAATTATTTGCAAAAAAAAACGATGTGGGCAGCTCCCTCCTAGGCTGATATATTCCATGCTTTGGCCCGGAGGACCTGCGACATTGTTTTCGGTCCTGCAGTACTTGGAGCCGGCAGGTCTGTCAGAGGCCAGTTCTGGCCCGTGCGAGCATGTCCACTCACAGATGGGCCCGCCGAGAGACCAGGTGCCAGGAAATGGCAGCTCTCCCCCCCTGCGCTTGCCTCGCCACCCAAGCGCGGGCTGTGTGCAAAAGGCCTATTTTGGGCACGTCGCGCTGTGGCTCCCAGCCGGACGCCACGCCACTGCTGGGCCTGATTGCCTGCCTCGGGTCCTCCAGCCCTCTGCGCTATTATAATGAGTACGGCATTTACACATTTACATATTTAGCAGATACTTCTGTCCAAAGTGGCTTACAAGTGAGGCAAACGGCACATTGCAAACATGCTGTGGAGGAGTGGGCTAGGCGTAAGTGCAGCTAGGCTGAGCTTCCAGGGAAGGCCCAGGCAAGCAGTACTGATGCAGGAGCTTCACAACAGCTACACACAACTACACAGTAACTATTAACAAAGGAACAATCCGACGAGACTATTCGTGGGCCGGAGTATTCAGTGAACAAGCAGTTTAGTCCACCGGCTTCAGATCTTGAAAACCCTACTTGACCTCTTGCTTTTTGCAGTCATAGGATAGAGTTAAATCAAACTTGGAGCTTAAACTGAATGCATGTGGTGTTTATGTTTGCAGAGTAATATGAGGGAAGCCCTGATGGCCGGGAGATTCTTCAGTAATGTACATGCATTATATAATCCTGCACTTTGTACACATTCATCAGCGGCACGTCCACATTGTATATTTCAATCAAATTGTATGTAGCCATCGTCTTGTTTTATCTGTGTATGTATCTACTGTATGAATATGAGCCACTGACAACTGTTGCAAAATTCCCTGTGCATGTGAATGTACTTATACAGACAAAGCTGATCTCTCTAATATACAGCTACAGCTTCCCCCTGATACATAGGCTCACTGTTCATAAAACGCAGCTATACAGTTTTCGCTGTCCTCCAATCACAGTATGCCTGTCCATCTGTCTCAGGTAGCTCTTCCAATCACTGACCAGCTCATCTGCCATCCTGTGGTCTTGACACTGGATGCGCCTGAATTTTTGCACGTATTTTGCAGGGACGTCGTTTTCATTGCGCCTTCGATGTGAGCGGCTCTCCGTCTCAGTTCTGCCAGTGCTTTTTGGGAGCCCCCGCCTAGCTGCACTCCTGCCTAGTTGTCTCTTTGAAAGCTGAATGTTTGTGATGGATTATCTGCCTCGATTGTGCGTGGCTTTGGACAACATCGCCTGTTAAATTAACCAATGTAAATACAATGCTTCTGCTGACGTGCGGTTAGGCTTTCATGTCACTGCCCCCCAGCCCAGAGAGAAGTCCTGGGCCAGGTCATGTGACTGTCACCCAGGTGACAGTCAGTTCTGACCCAGATGTGTTCGTTGCCAGCCATTAGGCCGAGATAGACTCCCAGCAAGGACATCCACGAGCCGTCGAAGCCAGACAAGGACAAAGGCAGGAGGACAAAGTCTTTTGCGAGACAACTCATGCCAAACGAACATTCACACACAATCTGCATACGCCAGAGTAGCCTGTTACCTCTAAAGCACGATGGCAGTGCCTTCCACGCCCCAGCTCAGAACACGCAGGTTTCCTGCCATAAAAGATGCAGGTAATGATAATATAGAAAAGTGCAACATATCTTTAATAATAATAAACCTGTTCATTTTTCATGAAATGTTTATACAAGTGCATTATGTTGCATTGCTGCTTATGCGAAGCATCATACAGTCTTATAGCCAGAAAGTATCCATTAACCGGCACCTCTGACATGCCCGTGTTTTCTCATTAATTGGATAAGCTGCTGTTGGCTATTTGGAATGAACATCCAATTAGGCTTCCAGTAAAAAATCTGGAATTAAAGTATCAAAATGGAAATGCTGGATATGCAAAGCTATCAAAAAGGTCTTAAATCGATGGCAAGTTGGACATTTACATTAAATGGAAGCTAAAAGTCCAAGACTGATTGACTTTTACAATCCTCGAAGATAAAATTAAGTGTGTAAATAATGTACTTTATAGAGACTGTTTTAGCAAACGTGAGTGCCAGACTAAAAGAGGGCAAGGCCCCATCCTTCAGTATTCCCATGGGAGCAGATATCTCCGCTTCACTGATTCTGCTAATTAAAACTCTTTCCAACAAGACTGGAAGGATTAAATGAATGGACAATGGAAAAACCAAACACTTACGATTAAACACAGAAAATCTGTATGATGCCCAAAGACACATCCCTGTGTTTAAGTAGCATTATTTAATGGAGTTCGGTATTCTCCATCTTTGGCTCCACCTGTCGGGCTCTGTTTCCTGACAAGATTTCTCAGTAAATATTCATAAATAGTTAATGATATTAAGCAAAAAACCAGGGAGAAAGTGGGCAGACTTATATGAATGAACGTGACATTTATATAGCACTTTTCATGAGACCCAGAGTGCCTTACAGAACCAATGGGGAGCCACCCTAATCACCACCGTGGTGTAGCGCCCACCTGGATGGTGCGTTAGCAGCCATTCTGCACCAGTACCTGGGCCTCACCACACAGTAGCTAAGGTGCTGAAGGGGCAGGAAAGGATTCACCCATTAGATATAGGGGGGGACTAGGAGACCGTGTTTGACAGGGCCTCGGTGGGAAATTTTAGCCAGGACATGGAGGTACCATCCCTACTCTTTCGAAAGATACCCGGGGATTTTTTATTACCTCGGAGAGACAGGACCTCAGCTTTGTCTCATCTGAAGGTCGGCACTATTTTCATGCTCACTAGCATCACTGCACTGGGACATTGGGATCCACACTGACCATAGGATGGGTAACCTGCTGGCCAAACCAACACCTCTTCCTGCAGCAGCCCAGCTTTCCCAGGTGGTCTCCCATCCAAGTACTGGGCAGGCCCAAACCTGCTTAGCTTCAGATGGATTACTTAGTCTGAACTGTAGGTTGTATGGGAGTATTAACCTACTAGCCTAAAGGTATTCGATGTGTAATGATTGCGTTATTCTTTTAGACAACCACTAGAGGGCACCGTTACTAAAATCTGGAAGACTATTTTAAATTTTTATTTTTAATTCACTATATGAATTAGTGAACTAGTGAATTTGAAACTATATACTGAATCGCAAAGACTGTTCATATTTACCGAAATATTATTTATCATGCTATGCAAACAAAGAACTTTATATGGCTATACACACATAATTTGTGATTAAAACCCCTCAATTGTAAAAATCTTTCTTATTATTTTTAATTATTTTTCAGTTCATTTGCGTTTCTTTGAGAAGTTGCTATAAAAATGTATGAAGGTCAATATCACAGAAAATCAATAACCAAGCTACAAAACCATGGTTACAAACTACACTTGGAACCAGAATGCAAGGTACACTGGTAACAGAAATCCTCCCCTTACGTCATACTTAGTAATAACTGAGTTACTACTGGAGTACAGGTCATGGACATATATAGTTGCTACTTGAGATAAACGATGCATCACGATTCATTAATGCTGAACAAATACTAGATTAGCATTTAACTTGTGTTATTCAGGACTTGTTCTTTCAGTAGTTCACAAAGGTTTACAGAATTAACAAATGTAGTGACAAATATAGTAACTTCTTGAGATAATATGCATTAATAATGCATTACCATGAGATTAGTATATAACTAAGATTTAATGTCAAATTTGTGGTTAATTAACACACAAGTAGCAACGTAATGCAAAATTATTTGTGCTCCATCAAGTAAAGTGTTAGCAAAATATCTTTTAACAACAGTTCATGTTCAAGTTCTATATATGTCTGGATTAAATGAGAAAATGCACAGTTTTGCTTCTCCACCATTTTAATCGGCACTAGATGCACACAAGTCGCTTACACCCAACGGCTGGCAGGAAGACAATAATTACCCCAGCAACGATAAACCCCGCCAGAGGAGCCGAAGTCATATCCAGGACAAGCACAGCCCCGGCAATCAGCAAGGACAGTTAGCGATCTCGCAAAAGACAAGGACGCATAAAACAGGAAGATTAACAAATGCATTTGACGATTTGGATGTTCTTAAAACAGAAAGTATAACATTTCCTGGTTTTGTTGACCGGAATTAGACCAAACCGATGTTGTATAAGAGAGGCTGTTTATTTATGAATGGCTTCTACGCGCTCTGGCCCTTATTTTGTGCTCAGATGTACGCATTTCCACCATTTCCTGCGAACCTCTCCTGCTACAGATCACTGGCCATCTAAACCAGAGCTTTTCCCAGCAGCCATGACGTGTGCATCCAACAGCAAACTGCCCGGGGGTATATAAAGGAATAGGCCGCAGTGTCCATGTTCCACCCCTATCCAGTACACTAGGGTTAGAGAAGGAAGTCATAATTTAACTGTTCCACTAAAATAATCCATTTTTGATTAATTCACGTAGGCTTATTTTTAGTCTCCCTTGGTTTACATGTATATATATAGTCATGCAGACATATATATGTTTAAATATATGCATATATATGTACATCTAAGAATTGTTCACGCATGAAAGAAGTAAACAACGAGCCACTTTTCGATCCACTCAAAGCGTCTGCTGCTCCCTGGTCTGAACAGGCCATCAGACAGCTGATCTGACATCTGAGGCACTCTAAGTACGTCAGAAGCCGAGCTGCGTTTTAACCATCAAACCTAACGGGTGAGGCATTGATGTGACATGGACCTTAATGAATCGCTGCAGCCAACATAGTGCACATGCTGCAGGGATGCCACCGTGTTGGTCTTGGTTATTTTTAATATGATTTTAATTTACAGGTAAAACGTCCAGAAACAGCAAACTGAACACATTTTAGCAAGAACATACCTCGAAAAAGAAATGTTTAAAGATGCGGTGATGCTCCAGGATAAATACAGGACAAGCGCAAAGGGGGTAATGCATAACAGGCGCTCTGAGGGCGCCTTGGCATCAGCAGGACGCAGGCCAGCCCAGACGCTTAGGATGCAGGCTCCATGGCTGCTTTGCTCAAGCACCCACAAAAACCAATAGCGTGAAGCTGTTTGCCGGTGCCGACGAGGGCAATACACGCAAAATGAAAATTCGCCATTATTACACACTTTCAACTGAGATATTGGATCACTGGAAAGTCTGCTAGGACGGTGGAAGTGGCTTTGATTAAAGGCGGTCCACACGGCGCCAGAGCAGCGCTGCCCCGGGGCTCACCCCGGGCGATTTCCGAAAGATTGGGATTTAGGGCGGGGTTCTGGGTCCCAAAAGTATGCAACAAGGGACAAACCTTTTCGAAAGTCATCAAGTATCATTACTGACCTACCTGAAACACGCATTAGATAGGCCTGGGGCAATTTAGAGGCTTCATAATTGATTATATGTCATTTTCCACATCTGAGTTATTCTAATAAAAATAATGCGAACTGATTTACAAATTAAATCAAATCGACATTTGTCATACGATTAAAGTGACTTTTATGTATGGGGGGGGAAACGTTAATCGGTGATTAATGAAAGTTCGGATAGTTGGAGCTTAGCGCTCCATCTCTGGAGGTGTGTTAGTGTCGATGGAGTGAGGATTAAAAGCAGCGATTTCTGACCAAGAAAGCAGAAAAATGACATTTGAAAGCACGGCCAAATAAGGCAGAAGGTTCGGGAAGGTGGGTGAAGCCGCACTTCGGGCGTCGGGTTTCACGCACCTCCCCAGCCCTAAGTGCGTCTCCCGGAGCGCGGCGCTTAAAAGTGCGCACGGCGGCGCGCTGCGCGCACTCGGCACTGATCGGGAGCACTCGGCTGCACTCACTTCCAGGTAAGTAAACTACTTTAAAACAACGTGAATTGCCATGTAAATAATGACTTTAACTTGGACGAGAAGGTCGCACAGTCACTTACACTAACTCCGTTATATCATTCTGCAGAACTAATAGTGGCAAATATTGGATGGAAAAGGGACACGGGTTTATAAAACATTGGTATTGTAACATTGCTGTGATGCATTACCTTCATTTTTCCAGAATCCCTATTTGGGACTCACTGCAGCCGCATTGAATATTGACTGAATATACAGCCATTGTGATCAATTAAATTTGTTGGTGGGCAAACATGCAGCATGAGGATAAATTAAATGCACGGATCAGCAGATACATGCCAAGCAGCAGATACATGCCAAGCAAGGACAGGAAGAATGGCCGCCTCAGAACTGGAAAACCTGAAATATCAATATTCCTGCTTGCAGAAAGTTAGAGTCGTATCAAAATCGCCTCGCAACATATTCGTATCTAACCAGTTTACCTTAGTACGTGGATATGCTTAATGTCTGCGGCAGCTTACTGTTAAGGCAGGTACTGATCCGTTTGCAGGTACTGAGAATAATAATTAATATAACACGTGTTGTAAATAGGAAGACTGGTTCTTTTAATGGCAAAATCAGATTCAAATTCACTAAGCAGCGCAGCAGTCGTGTTTCTTGCAAATCAGAATCTACTGTTTTGGTTACCATTTCCTTTTTGTGTAAATAATTTGTATAATTACTGTTCAAGTGTTTGGACTGCCTTTGCTCGAATATATAGTACAGTAGGCTATATATAACACAGGGATACCTTTAAGAAAGTTACGAATGTCGTGTAAAAAACTGCTTATATCAACGTGTGATGACCCAAAAGATTCATTTTATGTTTCTGTGCCTAGTCATTATTGCACTTTCTAGTTTACTTCTAATCATGACCTCTGAAATTGAAAGCGCAAATTCCGCAGTGGCTCTGGCACTTGGAATCTCATGGTGGAGGGAGGGGGTATTTTTGTTGTTCTATTTACCGTAAATTAGGATGTTTATGCTGCCGCTCGAGTGATCCCCTGTCCACACACCCCTTCCCGCCGCCCCTCCGTTTTGCTAAGACTTCTAAAGGCTCGCCACAGGAAATCCGGGATTAAAACCACTTGTGACACTCGGCTGCCTCAGATTGTCTATGTTTGAACTCTTATGAGGGCAGCCCACCGAGCGCCCCAGCGTCCCAGATGTATAATCTTTCTCTTGTTGCACGGACGTGGCAGTTCGCAGGCAGTTTAAGGGGTACGCTCCCCCCCACCCCCACCCCCCCGCCTTTTCCATAGCCGCGTGTGAGACATTTCCCGTTCGGACGGGATGGCATACCCTCCCGTTATCCGATGCCGAGTGCCGCAGCTGGATTTGACACAGCCGTCTGGTAAAAGGCAATAATTGGACTTAAACATGCCTCCCTGGGCAAAGCATAGACAAATTAAATGGCTACCAGACATTTAAACTAGACTGATGGCAGTGCTGAGCGACTTGATAGAAGTGAGGGCTTCTTTCATGACCACTGCATGCACTCAAAGGAAAAAAAACCCATGCAGTAGATTTTCTTTAATCAAACAGCGTACTGTAATTTTATTGGACTGTTTATTTGCCTTTAAAAATAATGAAATTGACCAAAACCTACTCAATGCATCTATGAATGGGCTCTCTTGAGAATGTGCCAGAGGGCACTAAATACAGAAGATTGGGCCAGTAGCTTGTAATAGTTGCAAAGTATTCAAAGAATGCCATTTCTCCAGCTGTGTCCGGGCATTCGGCTCGTTATCAGCATGCAGAGCCTGTGGCCGGGCTGGAACGACATTGAGCCGCTCGCTAGCTGCACTCTCCCCCTCATAGTAGAGTCCAGGCACCAATTTAAGCTTTCAGCGGCTCATTCGGCATGTGGCTAGAGCGAAGGGGCCGTGATTTATCCCATTCGAACCCAAGGCTGTCATTCCTGTGAGTTGACAGGTGCCCTGTTCGCAGGAAATCAGAGCAAACTTTGCGTTGTCCTAAGTACTATGAGGTTTCCTGGATCATGTGATTATCCTGCCCAGCAGTTCAGGTTAGGTGCCCGACATGAGGGTTTTAAGAAAAGAATAAACTGATTTCTAAACTGTAGGACCAGGAAGTTCACTGTGACTAGGGGCATAGAAAACCACACAAATAAGACATGAAACAAATCAGCTCCTCTGTAAACACGTTTTCTCTCACGTGGGGCTGTACGGAGATGTGTGTGCTTTCCTCATGGTCTCTTACGGTAGTGTACCTGCGAGAGATGTAGACTTAAACTGAAGCCCCCCCCACAAACCTCAGCAGGGGCATCGTAGCAGAACCGGCTGGGCTGAAAATGGCAATCCACAAAAGAATAAAGGCTGGTGTGAGATTAGACACAGCCCCCGGAATGAGGGCTGACATGTGACCACTGAATGTGTCCCTTCGCACAAGAGGTCGACATGAGAAGGCGAGGTCGGTAATGTTTGGTTCACTGGTGTGCGAAGCTCTGTTTTATTGGTGTGAAATCCTTGAAGCGGACGTACAGATGTTCACAGTTATGCCGTTACCCAGCATCCGGGACGCTTATGTAGGAGCCTAAAGCTCGGCATGTTCACGAGTGCTCGTGAAAAGACTTGTGATCCATGATTCATGCCCCTCTGTCTATACTGTTCGTGTTTGCCCTCACATCCTGCTGGAGAGTTTACTGCCATTTATTAGCATTTCCGTAGCATTTATAGAGGCTGTCGCTGGTCTTCAGCGATGCTTGAGATGTTTATGGATCCTGTTGTCTGTGCCAAGGCTGGTTCTGCCATTTCCGGCTGATGCTCAGCCACATTCCTCGGTGGAATGCACTCAGTTTGGAGTTCGAAAGTGATGGTAGGTGTGATTCACGTCGCTGACTTTCCATGTCAAAGTGCAAACAGCCTGGCCTATCAGTGTTTGCACAGCAGGCACGCGGTTGTCCGTTTCAGGGTTTGCTGACAATTAGCTTGTAAGTAACGGCCAGCTGTCTTGTGGGTGTGCAAAGTAAAAGTTTCCTCTGAAAGTGGTTTTGCGCAATTATGTATTAATTTAAAGTGGTTTGCTAGTTGTTATTATAACCTCGCGCCTCTAGGGTTGTAGGATTAATTCCTTCTCCTGGCATGTGTGTGTGTGTGTCTATTTGTGTGGGATAAGGTTGTCATACTTGGGAATAGGGTTTTTCCCATAGAAATGAATGGATGGTCCCCACAAACATGGGTGTGTGTGTGTGTGTGTGTGTGTGTGTGTGCATGTTTTTCCTGCGTTCATGTTTATGCCGGTTTCTTTGGCCTATTTCAGTATCCTCCTACAGTCAATGACCGTGCCGCTAGCTGAATATGTGCCCCACAATGCCCTGGCATCTTAGCCAAGGCGTCTAATGCTGCCCGCGGTCGACTCCAGGCATAATGTGGGCCGTGAGCAATCAGGAAAACGGGAGCCTCCCTTTGTGGTGATCATTTTCATTTCATTCTCCCCTCTCCCTGGGCCAGCAGACGAATTCCAAAGTAACAAAATCCCAGTTTCTAAAGTATAATTGAGTATAGTCCAGGTGTAAATGTGGGAGGTCCAGTGGCATTATGGGAGATGAGGTGTGGGCAGGCAGGTGAGGTTGCTGCTTCTGCGGGATGGAGGCGTGGAGCGGCCCAGCAGCAGGCAGGGAGGACAGCAGATGTGTAACCAGGAAGGGTGGGCATGCAGGTGAGGTTGCTGCTTCTGCGGGATGGAGGCGTGGAGCGGCCCAGCAGCAGGCAGGGAGGACAGCAGATGTGTAACCAGGAAGGGTGGGCATGCAGGAAGCTGCCCACCACCAGGAGCCTCCTTTGGCACGTTTTTGGAAAGTGAATTTCTGTCATTGTGGCACCTCAGAGAATGTACACACTGTAACATATTTGAGTGTTTTTGGTTTAGTTTAGAAGCCCTTTCCTCTAAATTTGGCTGTACCAATTCTTCATAAGAGAGGAATGTGTCCCGATCACAGCATCATGGCCTAATCTGTCGCTGGACTGAACTAATCAGTCATATCTCAGCTCGCAGACCAGCTCCTCTGGACTGCGGTGTGATCTGCAGTGTGTCAGGAAATTAAATGTTCCCATAATCCCCAGCTTGTCTGTGAGCTCATGCCATGTGCTGCAGGATTCGATTTTTAGCATCAATGCCTAACCAATGATGCAGATACAATGCACGACTGAAACCATTTCTAATAACTCAGCCATCGTCAGCCAGAGTACTCGTTTGTCTTTGACGACTATCCATATCTTGCACAATGAGAAATGGCCTTGTACCTTTATTAATCTTCGCACATTTCTAAGAGAAATGGCAAGAGCTGTGGTAGTCTCCAGCTGGGGTAATTACATCACGGAAGAGCAAGTGGTTCGTGTTTTACAGCTACGCAATGTGGTTATGGCAGACAGGAATTAAAACCAAAGTTTGAATGCATGCATTGGCTCATTTTAACCTGCTACTCTGAAACAGTACAATGAAGAGAACAGATGAAGAAGCTGAGATGGTAAACGTGCCAGAGTGCAGCGGCTCAGCCTGCAGTGTTGTTTGCATGCTTTAGCTGTGAGAAGGCCTGCATTTCTGCGGTTTCACTGGTACGAGGACAGCCGGCTTCAGTGAAGTTCATTACCAGAAACATTTTCATTAATTTTAATGGACTAGACTTTTGTTTACATTCAGCTGCAACCATTTTGTCTACAGAAGTTTCGAGGTGCTCTTTGATTCGGGACTTCAGACGGGGCTCCAGAAACTGAAAACAGAAAGCCTCTTCGTCTTTTTTCCAAGCGTCCTGTGTGTGCAGCGTGAGGAAACATCAGATGAATGCTGGGGTTTTGCTGAAAGGGAATCTTCCGAGCTCACTGCCGTCATCTTTATAGGAGGAAAATGACTTCTGATGTATATTTTTTCATTTTCAATTTCATTTCGGCTTCTGACGCGAGGAAGGTGTGCCGTCTGTGTTTTCTTTGTTTCACATGGCACGTGGAACTCAGATGCTTTGGCCTGAACTCAACAGACTGAGACTCTGGGGTCAGGCTGATGTTTGTTTCCACATTATTTCCAGTTTATTGAGGTGAGTGGAGTGATTCCAAGAAAGGACTAAAATTTACAGACTCAACAATCTGTTGTTGTGCCTCTCTTTATAGACTGTTCCTAGGAGAGCTCAGTTTCTGGACCATTCTCCTTCTGAAGATGATCGCGATGGTGCTTGTTTAATTGCAGCTTTCGTTGGTATGTTTTTTTTTTATTTGGTCAGCAAGTCTCACCAAATAGCGAACTTCATCAATGATTGAAATACGACTAAAGCTGAATGGACGTGGCCCTTAAGGCTGGCATTGCCCTCACACCCCCATCATTGCCTTCTTCCAGTACAGATCCCCCCCTCTAATGTAGTGTCAGCATCTCAGATCGCGTGGTCACGACTGTCATGCCGCACACTGGTGCTGCTGAGACGTCGCGATCTGGCTGTGTCTCGCGGCCCACCTGTGGTTCCAGATCTGCCCCCCCCCCCCCCCCCCCCCCCCCCCCCCCCCCCCCCCCCCCCCCCCCCCCCCCCGCCCCCCCCCCCCCACCACC
>JAODKM010000034.1:20054803-20091767 GCA_026780845.1 Petrocephalus sullivani
AAAGAAGAAAAGAAGGGGAAGATAGATAGGGAGATTTTTTTCTTTTTTTTTTTTTTTTGAGAGGGAGGGGGGGGGGGGGGGGGGGGGGGGGGGGGGGGGGGGGGGGGGGGGGGTTCAGGACTGTCACTCCTCTAATTAGTAGGAGATGGCGATTTGGAGACAGAAACGGAGCCTGCTGTTCATTGGCTCAGAGCCATTTTGGTGGCAGCATAAGCAGGCCCCCTTCCTGTAAACCTGGGTTTCTCAAACCGGTCCTCAGGGCCCCCAGACGCTCCACGTTTTTGCTCCCTCCCAAATCCCTGGAATATTTAAAAACAGAAACATATTATATTATATTATATATTCCAGATGGCTGGCCCAAATAGGTAGAGGAGGTGGAGCCTCAATTTCTGAAATAAAATGTACTAACACTAAATTACTAAAATGTAATTGTCATTTGAAAACTTTTTCTTTCCTCTTTGGAAAATTTTACTATTGTAATATTTAAAAAGGTATTATCTTCTTCTCTTGCCGGTTTTTTAGCTACGGGTTGCCACTGTAATCTATTTTTATTTATTTTTTTTACCACAGCTTGTTTCCCCAGCACATTCCTTTTTGGCTGCAGTTTGGAGTAATTTACAGTAATGAAAAATGCTTAACAAAAGCAGTATGGGGGAAGTGCTGGGCTGTAAATGTCTGTGGGGGGGGGGGCAGGCGGGCAGAGAGGAAAGCCAGGCAGCGTGTGTGCATGCGTGCGCCGAGACAAGGAATCGCAGGTATTTTTCTGTCTGTTTCCTGAAAGGATTGTACAATAGTTCTCAGAGGGATATATTGTCAAGACTTGCCTGCTTATCCTGAAGTCTCTTGGTTTTTTTTTTTTTTTTTGAGGCTTGTGGCCTGCCAGTGTGTTGCATACAAGCTGTTTAAAGTTTCACAGAAAGGTGTGTAAGCGTGCTGGCAGGGAGCACAGTGTGCTTTGCTGTTCCAGCTTCCACTGCCGTCCTCCCTATTTAATGTAAATACGCAGGCTGGTTTGGTCCGGGACAAAGGTGCAACTCTGCTGTTACAAAAAAAAATAACAGAACCTGGCTGAAGAGGAGGCGGGCTTAGGGCCCTCCCTTTGCTGCGACTGTGCGCAGGTCCAACGAAGGTTAATCTTCAAGCTGCACTGACGTCTGCTTAGCAGGGGTAAATAAATGTTACTTTGTGGTTCTAGCTATGTAATATTAATAAAGATCATTCGGCGTGGTTGTGGACTTTGATTAGCAGCAATGATGCTAGGATTTATTTATTTATTTATTTTTAAGTCAGGGGGGGCATGTGAGGGACCATAATTCATAAAGAGGAGCCAACCTTATTAGCCAATGATATGTTTTGAGTCGGTGAGTGACGGGGGAGGGCACTCTGGGGGGGCAATCAGCTTTCAGCTAGGGCCCTGTGGCCCTGCCCTTGTATTCACCACTGATGATCAGGTTTTATTTGTTTATATTGCCGGGGCTAATCACTGTTGTGTGGACTGAAAAAATTTGTCGTTTTAGTCTTCTCTAAACACCATGATGCATTATTCTTGGAATTGCTGTATAATGCTACTGATTTTACACTTTTCATTTTACTGCAGCTGCTGTTTGCCATCATACTCGGATCAAAGTCTAGATTAATGTAAATATTGTGAATAATAATGACCCTGTTGATGGTGTTTTCACAGTAAATGTCTGGTTATGCAAACGTGCGCTGTGACGCTGCGGTTGTCTTAGAACGAGCCCACTTGACCCCCAGGTGGTCCTGGCGGCGCGCAGCGAGCGGTAAATCACCACGCTAAAGTTTGCCGGCCGACACCCACGTTAACCACCCGTGGCCTTAATTTCCTCCGCCCAGGACGGAAACGTTTAATAGCTATAAGAGAAACCCAGTGGCTCGCAGGAGGTACCTGCCCGCAGAGCTAGTCCCGTTTGCCTCAGTCCCCATCCCATGGCAGATGGGGAGGGTTGGGTGGTGTTGTCAAGCCTTTGGGTGGGGAAAAAATGGTGCTTGACTAAAACTGTGGACAGTAACATGGGACCTGGAAACCACCTCAAGTCTAAAAATGCATTATGTATTACTTCCGTTTTTTCCACACAAGTTCCAGCAGGTTTATAAGTGAAATCATTGAAAGTGTAAGCAACAAGCGGGCCTATTCGTATCACTCTGGATGTGACCGCTCTTAACCCGTACTGAGCCTCGGATCGGTCCTCCTGTTTTTCTTTTATGGCCCCCCGTACAGGGGGGCCGCAGTTTTTCAGAGAGGCTTCTGTGGCTCTTTCGGGATGCTGGATGAATTAACCATCGGCGCTGAGCCCTTCACCTGACCGCTGCCTGTTTCTCTCTTTCAGCTTGCAGGGAAGTGATGTCACTGAGCTGAAGACGCTCCGCGACGGTAAGCCTCCTAGTCGTACCCTCTGCATGTTAATCACCTGCTGCCGCCGTTCGCCGTCTGTTGCCGCTGCCAGTGTCAATGCGCTGACCTCCTCTTCCCCAAAATGCTGGATTATTTTTTCGATTTTTAATTTCAGTTTTTTTTTTTTTTTTTTATTTAAAGCTTAATAGCACCTATTAGTACTGCCTGAGACTATTTAATTTGTGCCCTCCTTGTGCAAATTAGAATTCGAAAACACATTTTCAAAAATAGATGATTTTCTTGTGTTTTTCTTTTTTCTTTAAGAAGGCTGCAGTCTGCAGCCATGCATGCGGCTTAATATGCCACGCAGCTCTCATCTGCGATTTCTCATCAGATGCCCTCGAGCTAAATCTTCACCTTGTCTCCTCTGTTAACAAAACAAAAAGATTATGGTCTCGGCCCCTCGAAGACGTTAGCGTCGATAAATGAATAAATGCAGGCTTTACAACTTCATATGTTTCCTTCCCGCTTTGTGTACCGGGGGGGTTAGGGGTGAGTGGCCTCCTGGCGTCCCACAGCCTCGCTCCAGTTTACAGGCTTTGTGTTGGTGTCAGCCGAGTCCTTTGCTGTCGGGAAAATTGAATGATTCGGAAAAATTGTTTTAAAACATTACCTTCTCATTTAGTGCCCCACAATAAGCAAGGACCTAGAGATTCCTGATAAAATAATCCCCCGACGTAACTCGCAACCAAATGACAAAATGTCCCAGTAAGTTGATCAGCTGATTTTAATTCACGAGCTGAAATAAGTTGACAAAACATAATGGTATATTTTAGTTATT
Source organism: Petrocephalus sullivani (assembly GCA_026780845.1). NCBI lineage: Eukaryota > Metazoa > Chordata > Actinopteri > Osteoglossiformes > Mormyridae > Petrocephalus > Petrocephalus sullivani. The sequence goes on from JAODKM010000034.1 coordinate 20,057,998, forward strand.
GTGTGGTAGATGCAGTCTACAGAATTGCATACAAATAAAGGCCTGGTCTCTAACCAGTTGGATCTGTTCTTCACACGTCTGTGTTGGGAGCCTGAGCTCAGCCGAGGCTGCACACGCATGACATATGACATATCATTACACGCTTACATATGTATGCTTGTCGCTCGTTCAGCGTGGCCAGTGATTTGCAAACTGAGTGTCACACTTGGCTCCGTGAAATGCCCTCCTGCCCAGTAAAGGTGTGAACTCATCCGGCAGCGACGAGCTCGCGGCCCGCCCACAGGCTCCGGTTCCAGGACCGTATTGGTCACGCAGCGCCTCAGTCACTGCTGGCAGCTGGCCTTAAAGGGATGAGTCCCCTGGGCACGTTAGTAACAGGCTATTGGCCAATTACACAGCATAGTCAGTGCCTTAGAACGGGACTAGGGCGACCACCTGTGCCAGATGCGCCAGTGTGGAGGTCTGGGGGCCTCCTCTTTAATTTTGAAGTCTGAGGTTTCCTGGAAATAACTAATTATTCATGACATTCTGGTAATTGGTGGAGTTTGTTTTGCCTCCTTTGATTTGAGCCAGAAACGGAGTCGTTTGAACGTCGCTTGCGAATGCCTGGCGGTCCTTAAAGTCTGGAGCCCCCTGGAACATTCCGGAAGGAAGCTTTAAGCATTGGTTCCAGTCCTCTCAGACTTAGGATTTTCTTCGAGCCTCAATCATTACCACATGGCATGACTGGTGCTCATTAGCTAGTATGTAAAACACATGTTTACAGCGCAGTCTTCATACATGTCCCTGAGTTGTGCTGGTTCCGGGGAGGCCTAAGTTTAGTGGCGCATGTGTGATATGCCAGCAAAGGATTTGGGGAATCGTTTTTTGTCGTAATCCACAAATTTCCAAACAAATACAAGTTAATCCATGAAAGATTCAGGATTATTGAATTTGCAGAATCTGGAGATTTCTTCTTCTTCTTCTTCTTCTTCTTGTTCTTCTTCTGTTTGCAGCATATGGTGTCACACTAACATCTGATACAGGAAGTGAGAATGTGATGGAAAACCAACTTCTGATTTCGGTGGAAAATTCTAGGTTTTGGCGCTCTGCGGGTTGGATTGGATTGACACGACGTGGGGCAGGATGAAAGAAGATGTGAAAAATGTTAACTGAACCCCCCCCCCCCAAAAAAAAAAAAAATAATAATCAGGAAGCAGAAGGGTTACAGAAAGAGAATGGTGTTTCTTGCAAAAGCATTTTTAAAAATGGATACTCCTCCTGTAGCATCTACAGCTGGAACCGCTACCGGAAGATTGTGATTTTTAAATGTATTTATTTTTTTCTGTCCCTGGTTGCAAAGCTGGGAAGGGATATCTGGGGTTCATTAGTGCGTAGCGAAGGCCTTCAAAGGATACCTAACACAAAAATGCTGGTTAATAAATCAGCGTTAGCCTGGAATTTTAGGATTTTTACCTCCTCGTAAAGCCTGACAAATAGAAAGGATGGGAGCTGGTTTTGCCCTTCTGTTTTAACGTGGGATGATGCAATTGCTGAACAATTTCAAAGGCTTCGGAAAGAATTCGTCTCGAATCTTCGTTTTAAATCTCAGGTTTAATGCGTAGCATCAGTAGTCGCGGGCGTAGGGTTGCGAGGTTTTCATCACGGATGCTAATGCCGCTTAGCAGAAACCCAAAAGCAATTAGTGCTTCCCTGCGACGGCGAGTAATGTATGCAAGCGCTGTGCGTTTCGGCCCTGCCAGACTCATTTTTCAGCCTCTCTGCCATGCTAGCATGCGTCAGTCCAGCAGTCAGGGGGAACGTTCTCACGTCGCCATGTTTATGTGCTACCTTAATGACGGATGCGCCATATCGACTCGCTCGCTCCCCAACCACACCCCCGAGATCGCTATCCTCAGAGGGTCTACTTCTTAAACGTCAGTGTCGTTTTCCTGTTTCTTCTTCTTAAAATATTTATGTCCTCCTACGGTTAACAGCGTGCCTTCAAAGAGTGGAGTCTGTGACCGGGGCTGAATCACTAACACATTGCTGTGGCTTTGTAATATGATGTGCTGTTAAATAGTGCAGCTCTTTCTCTTGCAAGGATGATAAGGACAATCGTACTTGTCTCTGTCTAAAACCATTTTGTCAAGGAAATGAGAGAATATTTCTCATTGATTGGCTCTATCAATCCATGCACGTGGATTGGGGAAGGGATTCAAGTACTAAATTGCTACACAACAAAATATTTACAATTTGGTTATTGTGGGGTGATGTCATTGTTGCTTGACTTCTGTCACTGTGTGAAACTTGTTGCAGACAGTTTGATAAGTGTTGCTTTCCTGTGACCGGTTATTTTTGGATACAGGAAACAAGTAGAAGGGTGTGTTTTTGGGGACAGGAGTCATTTTGAATGCTATTGTTTTTTTTCTGGTGGGGTGTAGAGGGAAAGTCATTCATGATTCTTTATGTGGGGGAGCGAGAAGATCATTGAGACAGCTGTGTTGATTTTGGAGGGGGGGGGGGGGGCAGGGCATTTTCAGCCCCTAATGGGAAATGGACAGAAAATGATGTACTCTGTCCCTGATCCACGGCAGGACCGGGTCTTCAGCCAAGACGGTCTGGACCGCGGCGGTGTTAAACCACGCCTCCCCGCCACATTCCGAGCCACGTCGCATCTGTGCCTATTGTTTAACAACAAGGCCGGCCGCGTGAGGTCGTGTGCGCTTACGCGTGCCTCCAGGAGATCCCATTAAAGCGGCAGAGTAGCCCCCGCCCCCCTGTCTCCGCCGTCTGCGACGGAACGCCAGGCCCAATGCAATGTAACTCGCTGCAGCTGTTCTATAAAAAAAAAAACCACCCTCCCCGTCTTGCATTTCTTTTCGTCATGCTTATTGCAGAGACGTGAGCGTCCTGCTGACGATGCGGCGGCGGCGGGCGGGGGACCGCGGAAATGAGCGCGTGACGGGATCGGCCGCCTCTCTGTAGCAGCATCTGCTGGCTTCTGTCCACCGCCATTCCTGAGAGGCAGGTGTGGAAGGAGTCGGCCGGCCTCGGTCCTGGTTTTACCGGAATGATCTCGGGTCTGTGTGTGGTGGCAGGAGCGTGAGGCTCGGCAGGGGGGGGCTTGGGAATCAGCACCCGGTCTCACTGCCCCTGACAGAGGCTTTTGGGGCTGTTAGCCTGGAGCCTCTAGGGGACAGGGGGAGGCGTCAAGGTTCCACGGGATTAAATGCCATGTCGTTGCAAATGCTGTGCTGCCAGATGCAGAGACACTTAAATCCGTGTGCCGCAGCATCTCCGTGTGCCCCCCCCCCCCATCCCCTCGCCTGTCCATTTAGCGACCTGCGCAGAGCGTGCGCTCCGCAGAGGACAGAGGAGGCATTAGGATCGCCGAGGGATTTCTGATCCCCGGGAAGCTTTTGCCTCTTATTATTACAGCCGCTGTGTCCTCAGACAGGCTTGGAGTGGTTTTTAAGGCACTACCATGGTAAACCTCAGGGAAGTAATTAGCTCTGAAATTCCGAATGTTCCTAAAAGTGGAACCACTGTCCAGCTGTGTTCGGGGGAGCTAATTTGTTATCAATAGCCTGGGCTAATAACTGTAACACCCCCCCCCCAACCCACAACCCACACACACCCAGGGTGAAAGGTTAGGGATGGCTGGTCTTGGGACCCCTGTTAGGGGGTCTTGCATGAATAGGAGCTCCAGAGTCTCATAAGTGCCTCTCTGTGGTTTGATGTGCAGATGGTCAGGGGGAAAATTGAATTTTCCTTCAGCGTGGTTCGCTTGTCGGGGCCAGATGCCCGCTCGCTCCCTCTGTGTCGGCAGGGGACTCTATTTTTATGTATTTATAATACTTATGTTTTTGTCTTTCGTTTATTTTGTCTTTTGCAGCCGCTCGGAATTTTAAGGGATTTTTAATTTGGTGGGGTAGGGGGGTGGGGCTGGTGCGCCACGTGCCGCCGCAAAGCGCGATTCCCAGCAGCGGCGCTGATCTGACGATGCCGCCCCCCGAAAGGGGACCTAAAACGCTCCCAATAATATCAATAGCAGCTGAAGGAGAGGGGAGGGGAAGAGAGCCTTCCTGCCAGTGTGGCGTAAAAGCCGCTTACCCTCCCCCCCAGCACCCCAGCGTATCTGCGCCGTCAGCCCCTCAGAAGCCGGCAGAGGTGATACCAAGGTGAACGCAGGCTGGCGGAGCGGCCCGGGAATCATTGATATTCTGACTCGACGGCTGCAAATGGCTCCGTGGCAGATGGAGTCTTTGTCAAGGAAGAGGGATGGCGAGCGGGGAGAGCCGGAGCCGGGCTCCGAGCGCGGTCACCTTCGCCCGCTCCGAGGGTTCCCCCGCACTGATCAATTACCCCACACCCCCCCCCCCCCTCATTGTTTACAGGAGATGTGGGGGAGGGCCATTTTAAAGAGGGGGGAGGGGAGAGTGTGCAGGGAGTGCATTGGCACCGGGGCTCAGAGACATCTCCGGGGAGGGTGGCGCGTGTGTGCGTGCTTGGGGGGGCTCGTATCCGTAAGAATCCTTTTCGTTAACGTGCTCTGTAGCGTCAAGGTAAACAAAGTAACGGGGCTCACATGCATGCCTGCGAATTTCCACATTTTTATACCTTTTCAAGTGGTAATGGTAAGTAAAATGGACATGCCCCCCCCCGGACTGGCAGGATCCTCATGCTGCAAATGTCTGAGCAGTAAGAGTGCACCGAGGTGGCCTTTCATCTGAATTCTAATTAGATCTTCTGGGTTAGTGGAAGCCGCGCCGTCTTATTTACGTCCACCTTCCTGACATTGCTCTGCTGCTCCTCAAGGCTAGCATTACTCCTTAGACTTTAGCCAGTTTTTTCTCTTTATTGGCATCTCCATCTCACTCAAAACAAATTGTCTGGTACCTGTCAGCTATGGCGATTTTATGATTAACCTTTTTTTTTTTTTTTGGGGAAATTTTATTTGCAATATGTGCTCAGATGCACGACGACGGCTCCCTTCCTGCTGGTTGTACCCTTTCTGGCTTTGTGAGCACCTTAAGACGACTGCTACCGATTACGCCACGGGTGGGGGGGCGGGGGATCTCTGACACCAGAGATCGATCCTCATATTTATAAGCGCGCGCGTGACCGTCGGTCCCCAAGGCGCGCGCATACGACCAGCGCTTAAATTAAAACGAGGGCAAGCGTCTTTGACCAATGACCGAGAAAGAAAATGAAAGGTGCCCAGTTTGTGAATTGCTAATTGTATTTGCTCTGTCCTGTACTGTATAACAATTTAGAGTAATTAATTTGACCTGGCTCCCTTGATTGTTAAACATGGCCTGTAATAGATTGTTTTAATGGTTTAGGTACTCCATTATGAATGAAGCAAATATCCAAATGCCCGTCTTTGAGCAATGAAGTGCTTTTTTCCCCCCTTTTAGATTTTAATAGTAATTAAACAAGAATTGCGATCTAATTGGAAGAGCGATTATTAAAGCGCGTCGAATTTGTCCAGCGTTTGTGTTTCCTGACAGCGGCTCGGTGTCGGTATTCCCGGAACGAAAGGTTAACGTTCAATAATAACGCTCAGAGCGAAACGGCGGGCTTGATAAATAGGACAGAATATCGGAAAGGTCAGAGAAGAAACGAGGGAAAGGACAAACGAAGCAAAAAAGCGGATGACACAGAGGTCCCGGTTTAATATGTATGTGTTGCAGGTTGATGGTTGGTTTCATTAGCGAGTCTCATTGGTATGCACCCTCTCTCTTCCTGCAGCAAAATGAATATTGTATTCGGGCATCCTGTATGTCGAGGAGAAAAGCTTGGATTTTAGACGCTTACATCCTTTTGAAAGGCTCTTTTTGTCTGTAACCTTTTTTGGTTTCAATTAAAAATATTCAAAGAATTGATTCACTCCATATGTACTTCAATTTCAAGAATGATGTTACGGTTTCCGTTGCCAACTGGCTTTGTTTCCAGAGGAGGGTTAGTCAAGTTTGTTTTGATCTCGGCCAAGTGAATTCTTATTTCATGTAGTCCTGGATGCTGGATGGGAGCGTTTGCACATATCGCAGCCAGCATCGCTCTTCGTCTGACGGCCGACCTGTCATTCTCTTGGGGCTCCTGTCCACCTCTTGGGCGAAAAGATTCTGCCGTTGAAGATTCTGTGTGTCTGACAGGAGGTTGGAGTACCGCCGGTGGAAAAGACAAGGTGGGCTAGCAACGTATAAATGTTTCCCTCTCTGTTTCACAGCAGGGAAAAGTTGGATTAGTGTAGAGTTTCTGGCCCAAATGCCTGACAAGTTTCTCAAGCTTGCTTAATCCAGGTCGTCTAACCGCTTATCCTAGTTAGGGTCGTGGAGGGGTCTGGAGCCTGTTCTAGGTTGCTCCAAGCTGCCGTATACCCAGAATGGGGTTCAGGGTACTTTGCAGGGCATGTGAAGATGTTCACACATACGCTATGGGCAACTTAGAAACCCCACTTAGCCTCTTTGATTGTCTTTGGACTGTTACTGTGGTAACAGGAGGAAACCCCAGAGCGAAGGGGCGGGATTCGAGCCCCCAACCCAGGAGATCAGGCCACTGTGCCACCCTCTTGGACTGCATACTCTGTATTTCACTGCAGCATTTTTCATTTTTTTTTGTTCCAACATCAGCCAAACATTTCTATTTTTGTGCGAATTGTCAAATACAGGCACCAACGTGACAGGCTAGGTCTGCTCAAGGACGGCCAAGTGTTTAAGGATGCAGAATGGCCTGAGATGTGTCCTGCTGGAAGCTGCGTGCTCTCGCTTTCTCAGTTGTTGGTGAGGGTCATGTAGGCAACAGTGGCAGATGTGGTCAATTCAGTGTGCAACTCGCTAGTACATAGTCGGCTATGGACCTTACTGGTATCCTACTATGAGGCAAAGTCTGTGAATGTTGGGGTGCTTCAAAGAAGGAAATTAAAACCATAAATAATGACTGATTCATACTAATGTATTTATTACGTCATTCCGACATCTGTCTTCTGCCCAAAAACCAACAGACAGCACATTTGTTGCAGACCCCCTCTCTCCCAGTAGATTCTCATACCTCATACCAAGTTATGCATCTTTCGGTTATTCAGTTACTATTTCAGTCAAAGCAAGCTTCACCTGCCGGGGTTTTGATAGTAAAAAGCAGCTGTGGTTGAATTTAAGAATCAGGTCCGTGATATCATGAAAGGGTAAAGTGATTCACATTCGCTGCGTAATCTTAGGAGGAACCGCTATAAATATATTCACAGGTGCACCCCAAGTTAGGAGAACTGTTCCCAAAGTCTGTCTTCAAGTCAAATTCGTAGACAAGTCATAAGAAATAACGATACAGTACATAACAATAATACAGTAATAGTAAGTGACTACATGCGGCAGTGTGCTGTACCTCAAGCCGACAAACCGCGGAAGCCGTGCAATGTTCTCACCAGCGTCACAAAGCAGTGCGTGCATTTGTTATTGCGAACCATTGTATCTCAACTGAATTGTTAATATAATAGGCTTTATGCCAGTCTGTTCGTAAGCTGGACGTTCTTAACCGAAGGATTGCCTATAATGCCTATCCCTCCTTAATGGCTAACGTCCTACTCGGCTCTTTAAGAGGACGCTAGCATTTGTAAGGTGTCCTGCTGCTCAACCATAAGACTGAGAAAGCAGTATTGAAGTAGAGTCGTAGATGTCGGTCTGTGTGCTGGATAAGCTCCCTCCCTTTGCTAACCATTGCTGCTTGCAGCTCAGCCCTAGCTGGCCAATACCAAGGAAGCTGTGTCACGTTTAGCTACCCGTGTTTTTGACCGAGCAAAAGAATTGGAGGCATTGTAAAAAATCTGCTATTATTATGGTGATGGTTCCCAAACCTTTAAAACCTCATTGGGGATTATTTTTCAGCTATTAAATGGCAGAAGAACTTCTGATGGTACCGAGAGAGGTACATGTACCCGCTTTTATTTATAAACTTAATGGAAACTCAATGGGAAAAAATACAAAGAAATTCCGCAGTGCCCGGATCTGTATAACCATAAGCGCAATACAGTCACTGTCCACAGTTTTTTAAAAATCACATCTGCACAAAAGCTAATCATTAATGTAGGGGGGGAGGGGACATGTGCTCTCCACTTTCAGGCAGCTTCGTTGTTTAGCGTTAAATACGTAGTCGGTTATTTGTTCTGCCTGTTGGGATGTCCATAGTGAATCGGCAATGGAAAGGGTGTATTGCTCGTGTTCTGTGTAGCTTAAGTTGTGGAAAAGGCAGTTGGAGGTCAGAAGGTGGAATCTTCCACTGAACAACTCGATCTTGTTACAAATAAGTACCGGCCCAGGAGCTCAAGATGAGCTGTGGGTGTAGGAGGAGGATATGGAATGGGCTTGGGGATGAGGGGTCATGGAAAAGGCCGTATCCAGTCTTTGATGAGAAAATGAGCCATAATTCTGATCATTTGTGTCTGCCGTCCTCCCAAAACACTTGCTGGCTCGTGGGTTCTTGAGTGTGATTGGTTGGAAGGAGGTCAGCCTGGGGTGGAGAGGCATACTTTTGGAAGAAGTTGAAATTCCAGACCCCAGGAAGACGTATTCCACCACGAGGCTAGTGGTTGAGAGGGACAAATGCCAACAGGCTAATTCAGACTGAATTGAAATCAAACAATATGTTTGACTGCCCAAAAGCTGTGAGATAATTTTGTTTCCTGTTAACAGGATGAAGGAACTTGTAGATTACCTAAAATTATGTGGTTCTTTGGATTCTCCCAGCACACTCTTTCTTTAAATATGAAATACCTGGTGGTCCTGCGATTTGTTTACACGTCACGCAGACGTGTTCCACGTGGAACGTTTCAGCGCGTCTTTATGGCGTTTGAAGATTCTGCTCATAATGCAAGTAGCTCCGTAGACGGATTGCATCTTCCACAGCATAAATGCAGCAACCCAGGCATTTCAATCTAATAATAATCATAATTTGATCCCCTTTAGAGATGCTCACATTCATAGTTTCATAGCTGATTTGTAAGTCATTATCCGTCATTTTATAGAATGCGTTTTAACTCACCGATCAAGACCTATGGGCAATTAGATGCAAATGATACGAAATTCTGGCATCTGTTCAACTTTTATTTTTTAGGAAAGCCCAGAACATCCCCGTGTTTAAAATATAAACATGTTTATTTCAATACTTTTAATAGCATTGATTTTAATAATATTGCATTATGTGTTAAAATATGCAGTTTGCATAAAACGTTCAATTATTCTTATTGAAGGATTACCCAATTAGCCCAGTTTTACGTTGCAAATGTAGCATGATTCTATTTTTAGATTTCATTCAGTCCTATTTACTTGCCGAAGCGGTTGATTCAAATTGCAATTAATTTTCTTACCAATTGGTAATTACTTTGGCAATTACTCAGCTTCGTGTACTGTTCCGCATTAAGAGTTAATTTTTTTTGTTGTTGTTGTTGTTTGAGCCGTATTGTAGGTGAGATTATCCTGTGATATCAGGCATCTGTCTCTCGCTATTTCACGGCGCACCGCACAGCGCTTCTGAAAAGGGCATTTGTTAGGTGCCTGTAACAGGAGCCCCGGCGAGGTGCGTTTTTCCATTAGCAAGGGCCAGCGTGGATGGTGCTCTGTTTCACACCATCATAAAACAGCCGCCGTCGCCACAAAAGGCAGCGCAGAAGATTGCCTTCCGTAATGTTTGCTCGGAGGAAACGCGGGGCTGCCGTACAGGCGAGGAGTGGCGAAAAGCTCCTTTCTGAAGACAATATTATTTATATTAGCTGAAAGCGGCTTCGCTAGCGGAGAGTATCAGTAAATGTATATGCTGCCGTGGTTACTGGGGCAAATGTGACTCTTAGTCACTGCTGGTAAAGTGATCAGCGTGTTGGACTTCCTCTCTATTGAAGCAGTTAGTTGGTTTTTAAGATGATATCCATGGTTATCAGACCCAGAAGTGAAGGTGTCTAAAAAAAAAAAAAAAAAAAAAAAACTTCCTGTTCCTGAAGCAGAAAGCTAAAAGGACAGAAGCCAGCCACAAATATGTAAAGCTCATTAGGTCTTGATGTTGTGTAACCTTTTGCTTATTATGGGGGGGGCTGTCTGTCTAACAGGTGACTGCTGTGATTCTCTCATGTGTTTTCGAACACTTCCCTTAAAAAACCCACCTCAGTGTGTGACAGGACGACAGCTCATAGGGTTTCTGTGGTTACAGGTGACAGCAAAAACCAGCCAGTGCTTTTCTCTTGTAAGCGTATAGTCTGGCCCCCGCTTGCCTTAATGCCTTAATTGTTAACCTTAACCCTAGAAGTATCCCGACTAGCTCCTCAGACATTACCTCATTGCCGAGGCCGGCTATCGCACGGCAGGCAGACGGACACGGGAGACGTTAGTGTGCGCCTGTGTGCGCCCGTCCTCTTCGGGCTGCATGCAGACGGTGGCGACGATGGACTTTGCGCCATGCTGATTTGCCTCCTGATAACAGGAGTGCGGAAGGGAGGCAGAGGCCTGCGGTCTGTACTGGTGTCGTACCTGGAGGGGGGGGACAAATAGCTCGCTCGCACGCTCTCTCTGGCCGTGCCTCCTGACTCCGCGGCCCGGCTGCATGGAAATGAACAGGAAGCGGCATCTCCCGGCCCTCCCTAGGCACCGGGATGGCAGGAAGGCCCTAAACGAGTCCGGCGACATGCCTCCGTCAAGACGACACACGCTTTCTGCTGTTTTCTTTTTTTTTTAATTTAATTTACTATGATCGTTTTTCTTCTTTGCCGGGCCGACGGCAGCATCCGAAGGGAAAAGGCAAACTGCGCATTATGATTTACGATTACGAGATTCGTTTGCTGATGTGTCATCTCGGACTGTTATTTCGTTACGAGAACATATCAGTGCACATCATTGTGGTTTTGTCGTAAGACGGGGGACAGTTTTAAGCGGCCAAGCCGTTCCTTTAAGTTCCTTTTAATGCACACTTACAGTTTTGCATTAAAAAAAGTGGCTTTAAATGCAGAAGTGTGAGTCCCTTGTGTGGAAACAAGGAGATGGAAGAATTTATTTTGCAACAAAAAAGTAAAAAACATCAAAATAATGTAACAAGTCAGTAAATCAGTACTCTCCCCCACATAAAAACTCCCTACAATAGTTGAGTTTTTTTTTTTTTAATTGATGGAAAGTTATTCTAATGGAACTATGGGTTTTCTGTACTGTGGCTAAAACAGTCAGTTGTCGTCATATAGCTTAATATTGTATTGCAGTGGTTAAAACCTGTGTGACAGAATCCTTCTATTCTGGTCTGTCACACCGTATCATGTTTCCAGGCAGATGCGTTCAGCGCTGCCTTGGGTGATGCGGATCTTTCTGGACTCCCAAGGAGTACAACGTTTACGAAACGTCGGATAACCTTTTAGCTTAATGGCGAAGACCAATATATTCCAACTGTTTTTTTTGTGGGGGATATCAGATGATGGAAGATGTTTTATTTAAAGACTCTTCCTGTTTCTGCACCACGAAGGCATAAAAAAAAAACGTTGCTGAAATTGTTCTGTTTTTCTCTCTGGTTCAGGAAGTCCAGTGAATTTTAGACGTTAAAACATTCATAGCTATTTTTTTATTTTTAATTTTTGCGTAATCCCCATGGCCTCATGGAAGGATGGGTGAGACTTAAATGTGGAAAAACGATTAACTGAAATCACATCATCTGCTTTCTGTGGCATTTCAGCAGTGGCTAGGCAGCGGACTATCTGTATTTTAAATTGTTGTGTAGAGAAACATTTTGGCTACAAAAATGTTTCTTTATTTATCATAACCCAAATGAACATGGATTTTGATCCATGGGACTACTTTTCCTGACTTGAGAGATTTATAAAGGGGAGAAGGTATAGGTGGCTGGTAAAACCAGCTGAAGGAGGCAGGCTAGCAGGAAACTGATTGGTGTCGCCCCTACGGTCCTCGTCTGCAGCCGCTGTCGAGTGCAGCTGTCTGTCTGCTTCTGTGCTCCGACAGACAAGTGTTTTTTTTTTCTTTCTTTCTCTTTCATTTCTTGTGATTTGAATTTGATTTACGGAGAACATCTGCCTTTGGCAGGTGCGCTGGGCGTCAGGGGTGGCGAGCCTGAATATCCGTGTCTGGGCACGGAAAGCGAGGCTGGGGAGGAGAGGCCGGCCAGCCCCGCAGACTCGAGCCGGGGACGACGTTGTCCTCGGTTCCTCAATGCGATGGACCTGGAGTTCACGGGAGGCCAGCGGCTGATCAGCATGGCTGCCTCCCCCCTGACTCCCCCCCCCCCCATTAATTCCTAAAAAGAGCCTTGGTAGCCCTTCCCACGGCTCTCTTCCGCGACCAGGCCGCCATGCATCCGCTGCCCCCGACACATCTTCACCTACCCCCCCACCCAGTGCCCAAAAAACGGTTAATGCCGTTGACTGCAGTTTCGAAACCATCTGCACAATGACTCAGCAGCTGTAGAAATACTGAAAGTTAAGGGGAGGGAGGCGACGGGGAGTGAAAAGGAGAAGTTGCCTCGTATCAACATTTCCTCTTATGTAATGCAAGGGGACAATAATTAACAATTAAATCTGTATTACTTTAGTGCAGTGAGACATTGACAGGGTTGCACCTTTTGACCACTAGGATAGCACAAGCCAGCCCCCCCCCCCCCCCCCCCCCCCCCCCCCCCCCCCCCCCCCCCCCCACCAACCCGACGCCCCCCCCCCCCCCCCCCCCCCCCCACTGCAGCCGGAATCTCACACGTGCGCCCCCCAGGGCAGCCAGCAGGAAAGTAGTGCTTCCTGAGCTCCTCCTAACCAGAAGCAGATCTCTGGCCCGGGCTGAGATCCCCGCCGTGCGGGCAGACCGGCTCCGGCGCACCGCGGCAAGCGACCCCCCCCCAGATTTATGCCTGAGCCCTTCTGCTGTTGCTTCACAGAATGTCTTCCTGTGAATTATTATTCTGAAAGCTGGCAGCATCTGCTGATGTCTCTTTAAGAGAACCGGTAAAATATGATTCATTAATATGTGGCATATGGTGCCATGGGGAGTTCAGGGCCCCGGGTGAGACCGAACACTTACCTCTTTAAGAGTAGTAGCTGGTGCCTCAGTTAGGCTCTGAGAACATTCAGTGTGAAAGGTTCTCAGACAGTTGCCTGTGTAGTATGTGATGTCTTTTACGGCAGGGTCAGAAAATTAACAACCAGGAAGAGGCAAGACAGCTAATTAGTGGCTGAGCCCCAGGGCGTCCCGGTGACATGCTGAGGACCCTCGTTCCCAGGGTGCTGATTGGCCAACAGGTTTGGTCTTTTATGCCTGTTATGTGGACAAGGAATGCAGACGTGGAGAGTCTCTTCTCCTTGAGATCTTCAGAAGACAGACTCGGCTCAGTGCTTTCCTAACGGACACTTGTCTGCTGAAATTGTGCATGGTCATATTTCCTGTCTTTAGGCCACAGCTTGACTGTATTAAAGAATCTTTACCTCCTTCACGCAGCTGACGGCCCCCCTGGGACACCCTGTCTTCTTAACGTGCATCAGACTCCAACATTGAGTTGATGCATAAGGGCTAATTAACGAGCTTTGCCACGCGTAGAGGCAGGGTTTTTGTAATCACCGGTGCTGCCTAATCCTGTAAGGCCCCCTCGGCCCAGGATAAGCAGCTTAATGCATTTGATGGGTGGAGAAAATGAAATGATGCTTTATTTTGCATTTCTGCGAGTATGAGTGCAGGCACACTGGAATAGGTCTTTTCGTGTAGCCCATCCCGCTCGCCTTTGAGACGTACACTCACATACGGGCGAGAGCAAAGGAAGGGGTCGGCTGTTTTCAGTGCCGCTCCCGGAGTATTTTTGTGGGCCTGAGGGCCTCCCAATGTGACCGTTCTTTCAAATATGGCTAATCAGGGCCCAGAAGCCTTACCTGCTGAGCCACACACTGTTTTCGTTTTTCAGCATTAATTTGCATTGGAAGTCACGTCCTGATGTGTTCATGAGTCTTTGATATCATGGCTGTTACAGGCTGGTACATAAAATGAGCCCCCCGGGCACGGGCTGCCCTGGTGCTTTCCGGAGAGCTGCATTTACACACTGAATCGTGTGCAACACCGCGGTTAATCATTCGCACAACTGAATTCGATAGTGCCAGCCTGGTTATAAAAAATAACATAAGCACCTTCCTGCCTAGTTGCATAATGGAGACGATTACTGCACAATGTTGTAATGCAGCCATAGTTCAGGTCACGGCTGAAATGTTTTGATGAGGGAGAAACCAGTCGTGGAAGCCGAAGGCTTATTCAGAAATCCAATCCTGTGGAGCAGGTAATGGTGAGTGATGGAAACCGAAACGCAACCATAATCCAAAATACACAGTCTAAACACACAGATAAGTACATCAGTGGCTGGTAACTGCAGCGTTGAGAAGATCACCAAATCCAAAAGAGGGTCCAGAGGAGCTGTACAAGACGCACACGCCGTAAATATTCAGTGTGGCGAAGCTCATCGTATGGGAGAGAGGTGGCTGCAAGCAAGGCCCTGAAACGGCAGCAGTAAGGTGGGGGCACAAGTCACAGGTGCAGTGACATTCGGGGGGTGCAGACTGCGGCAGAAGGGTGGTGACTGCACGGCAGTGTGTGTCAGTGTGTATCGGATTCCCTGCATTCACTAAAACCTCTTGTGCAATAAATTCTAAGTGCAAATCACCTTAGGGTGAAGGTTAAAGGGGCTTGCTGGCTGGTGTGAGGTACGGTGTGTCTTGTATTTATTAGGCAGGGATTTCCCTATGGAATGGAGGAAGTGTGCTGATTTCTCTGGGTCATGTGAGCCGGGATCAGGTGGTCTTTTGTGTTGGTAGAAGTCGCACTGTAGCTGGTGTGAGGGTCTGGGCATTAATGGCCCCAGGCTGGTACAGAGAAAGATGAAAATTGTACACTGTGTTCAGCGTTTGGGTCCTGTCGCGTTTTCATCTGAACATTCACAAAGAGTAACTGTCTGGAAAGGAAAAAACTAAAGTGACCCATTGTAAGAATTAGAATTAGAACACTTGCTTTTGCTGATCTATCAATAAAAGAAAAATTATCTGAATTGAATTGAATTGAATTGAGTTGAAAAGATCTGGCGCCTCATCCTATTTTATCATTGTAGGGGACAATCTTGCCGTGTCATCCTACTGTCTATTGGTTGCTTAGTTATCTGTTTGTGTTGATGACATCCTGTTTCATGATAGGCTTTCATATTTTTCAGATAAGTTCACAGTTCACATGATTTGCACATTTATATAGAGTCGAGATTAAGACGTTCTGTTTCTGAGTGCTTTTTTGGGCAGAGATGTCAACACAGAGGGCCGTAATATAGTGCATGCTGTAAAAGCCAGCTGTATAAAGCAGAAGAAAGGCACGTCAATCAGCAGATACAGCCGAAATGAGCTTCCCATGTGCAAGATGTCATTCTGTTGTGATTTCAAAAGCAGCTTCGTGAGCTAATTCCGACCATGTTTTTATCGATGTGTTTTGTGTCACTTTACTGGATTTTGTCTGCTTTTGATAAGGAATTACCGGCCCAGGGTCTGTTCAGGAAATGTGCGTGTGACTCTTTTGCAGCATTAGAAGATGTGCTGCTTGCAGTAGCTTCTTCCTAAGATTGCTGTGTAGCTTTTAAGTTGCTGCATCTTGGCTGAGAGTGAATGGGCTAATGGCCCAGTCCATAATACAGAGGCATTGTGTTCTCTGTCTAAAATTTCCCTTTGTCCTTTACTCTTCAGACATGGGGGACGTTAAGCTTGTGACCTCCAAGACCAGCATGACCCTGGCGATGGGCTCCCCGAGGAACGAGCCGCCGGCCTTCACCCTGCCCCCCCGTAATGCCCGGGTCAGCCGGGGGGGCACAGCACGGTTTGAGGGGAAGGTAGGCCCCAATTCCACCCCCCTGAGTATATGGTCTTTGCTTTTTGTGCTGGATGATTTCTGGCACTAGCCCCACATGCCTGGGCAAGGTGCTTTCTCTGGGTGGGGAGTCTATTTCTTTACAAGAAGCTCAGTGGAGTGTAGAGTGAGAAGCAACAGAGGGAACAACGTGGCAGGAAGACCTTGACAACAATAACAATAACCACACCAATGATTAACTTCATCCTTCACTCTTATTTTCATTCTGAACAGTGAAACATGGCCTCAAACTCTTCATGATTTGAGCTCCTTTTGAAGTGTTATGCACTGGTACCTCCGGTTCTCATAGGCATAGTCGACGTGTACATACCGTACGTGCATAAGACATCCATCCATTCCCTTATCAACTGGAGCACTGTTTCCTAGTCTGGTCCTCGGGGACCAACAGACAGTCCATATTTTTGCAGGTGCTGGAAGGGGGCAGAAATGTGGACTGTCTGGCAGAGTGCTCAGAGGGAGCAAAAACACGAGCCGACTGCACTAGAGAGTCACAGCATAGGTCAGGGGTTCCCAGCCTTTTTATGCAATGTGGAGGGGGGTGGCCAAGCCAGATTTAAGCCACACAGCAAACCCAGGGAGAACATGCAGACACACAGAGACAGGGGTGGGGCGAGAACCCAGCGTCCAGTCTGAGTTCCCCCCCGGTCCACAGACAGGATACTTAATAAAAAAGTTATATCTACAGAACACGATTTTAGTTGTGGTGCAAGCAGTGAAGGTGCCTCTGTGTGTGAGACTGTGGCCTTTTGAAAGGGAGATTTCAATGTTTTCTGTCTTTACAAGGTTCTGGGTGCTGGTTTACTGGACACTCCTGGGAACGAGTGGATGTCATCACCCGCATATTTCATAGCCAGAGCCGGCATTACACCTGGTTTTCATTCTGACCTGTGCCAGGCAGAATGAACTGGGGCTAAGCTCTGTACTGCGCTTAACAGTAAAACATAAATTGAATGAATGCTTTCTGACGTAAAAGCACTCCAGTAGGAGATGCGTGTCGTACATCGCTATGTGAAATATGTGTAACATGAGTTTGAATTCTGAGCCTTGACTTTGGAACAAAACTACTCCAAATCCAAGTAGGCCAACGCTGAAAACATTAGTGGATGCGTAAAATGTTTGCTAAGCCCTCCGGGTGTTGTTCTGCTAACGAGGCCTAACTCCGAGGCCTAACTGGCTGCTAAAATTTGTACCTCTCTGGCAAAATACATCATTAAGGAATTCAACCTGTTTGTAAGCTGCAGGTGGAGTGAGTTTTGAGGAGCTGTGGGCTAGGAGCTCGGCCCGGGGGATGGAAATCAGGTTACACGGCCTGTCGGAGTCCACTCAGAGCAAGCGTGTCAGGCAGAAGTTATGTAAATGCAGGCCTCACTGGATACGGATGTAAAAGGATGTAGCAGTGTGAAAGCCGCACAGCAGTGAAATACAGCAAAAGCAACCTCACTGAATATGACTGTAAAAAGGCCAGTATACGTGACGCAGGCCTCTTACGTGGCATATATCTCAAAGTAGTGAAAATATATTTAAAAAATTAAGAGTTAAAGGTCTTAAATTATATCAAGTGAGCTGAATGTCTGAAATGCGGGAAAATGGTTGCTGTTTTACATGGGAGCAGGATGCCCAAATATGGCATAGTGTTGATGTTTTTATGGAAGACTGCGACCTGTCTGTCCCTGTCAAGCGAGAGGGGAGCGTGGCGGATTATTATTAGGCAACTGAGTCCTGTAAGACTTTATCAAACTCTTCTCTCGTAGGCAGAACCAGCTTCCTTCTCAGACAATGATCTGCTCCGGTCTCCTGCATGGGCCACTAGCAGGACAGATAAACAGACCTTCACATTCCATCTAGATTTACATCCGGACTTCCCTGTTTGTTAGATATTGAGTTTAATTCCAAACCTCAGTTTAATCGGGATGCTGGAGCTCCATGGCTGCTGTGGAAGCAGAAATGCCGGCATGCCCGTGTTCCTGATGTTCAGCTCGCCACAGATGGTTCTCTCTTGTTTATGCACTTGTTGTTTATTGGACAGTGACGGGAGGATATGTGGAATTTACTGCATCATTAGAGCCAAATGGTACGGGTTTAAATGCGGAATTAGCAGTATGGATTTTTAACTGGTTTCTCTCTTCCAGTTCTGGTGGAGGGATTTTAAAGGGTTCCTCTTTCTCCCCATCGCTGGATGATGAGAGCACCATGTACCATTTGTTTTGTTTGTCTTTTTTCAATAGGGATTAAGGTGATTTTGACTCTCCGCTCTCTGCGTTTTGTCAGGTCTTCCAAAGCAGCGGCTTTGTGGCTCCACTCCGGTGATCCGCTCCAGCTTGGAATAATTTAGCAGCGCTAGGAATTGTGGGCCGGCTTCCATTCAAGATTAGGGCTGCTTGATGTGGAAGGCAGAGAAAAATACACCATTATCTGAATTAGGATGATTAGAAAAGACAATGTAATGGGGATGTTATGCCGAAGTCCTGCAATTAGTTTGACCATTAAGGAGGAATTTCTCCTCTAGGTGATGTTATTTTGCTCTGAAAATTCGGTCATGTAACCGCCATGTTCTTTAGTAAATCCTGGCACAGCTCTGACTTCCTTGTTATCCTCAATGCTGCATCTAATCCACCAAGGTGCTAACTTTCCAAAACATATGCATCTGTTGAAAAACAGACAGAACTTTGCTCCTTGTTACTTAGATTCATAGCAGACCTTCGCATCCCAGTCGCCTAGTTTGCTGTACAGTTGTACAATTCCTGTCTGTTTGAGTAAACGGCGAGCAGATGGATGTTTCACTGAAGCAGTTTAAGCATGTAATCTGAGAGCCGTGGTCGACTCGTCAAGAACTGGGTTACCCCTCAGTCTGAAGCTTTTCAGGTCCATTTCCTCAGCCGTCATATTATAATGAACAGAGTGAAGGGATCCAATATCAGGGTGAATTGATGTTTAATTTGGATTCTGAAATCATAGTCACAAACAGACAGGGTCAGAGCCGGAGAGACAGAGAAGCAGATCAAGCCGAAGGGAGACCCTGAAGGAAAAGGGCAGGTACAGGCGGAAAGCCTAATGAGAGTGAGGGAATAATGAGAGGGCAATCAAATCGGGAATCCAGGAAGTCAGAAATACAGGTCATGCACAGAGAGCAGAGATCACGGAGATCGCGGGAGACACGCTGCAGTCAGGAGGGGGCAAAAACACATCGGAATTGACACAAAATATTAAACACTCTGTTTGTAAGGGCATATAAATAAACTACAAAATACAGCAAAGCAAAGAATCAGAATAAACTAATTAAATAGTAATTTGTATTTTGAATCTAAAAAAAGCCTCTATTCTATGTTCAGCCTGTCCCTTTGCAAGCACACGGACTCAATTGGCCAAGCGTTTGGCCTGCTTAACAGGACAGAAGTGAGCGTAAAAGCAACGTTTCACTGCTTAACAGGACAGAAGTGAGCGTAAAAGCAACATTTCACTGCGTAACAGGACAGAAGTGAGCGTAAAAGCAACGTTTCACTGCTTAACAGGACAGAAGTGAGCGTAAAAGCAACGTTTCCGTAAAAGCAACGTTTCACTGCTTAACAGGACAGAAGTGAGTGTAAAAGCAACGTTTCACTGCTTAACAGGACAGAAGTGAGCGTAAAAGCAACTTTTCACTGCTTAACAGGACAGAAGTGAAACCAAGCAGAAGGTCAAATATCCTGAAGTGTCCAAACAATATATACAAACTATTTCTGTGAAGATTCAGATAAAGCTAAGTCAAACTAATGATGAGATACTAATGACAAAACTGCTTCCTTTTTACTAAATCAAAACAACATTTAAAATGAAAAATAACATATTCACATAATCACATAATTTAAGCACATCTTAAAAACTTTAAAAATGAACAGGCCTAAAAGGAGCTTGTAAGTCTTTTGGTTCTACACAAATGATTGACTTAGTTCGAATGACCATAAATGTCATAACAAACTAAACTCCTTGAGTATGCACTAACCTTTTGCCCACATGACTTCATCACGCATATATTATGGGGTATTTACAAACCACGGAAAATACTGAACATCCAATTATTTTGCTACACATTACATACATAAATTTTGCATTTAAAATCCATACTTTAAATACATGTACCAGAAATACTGCCCATCCCTGGGTACAGTCACTCGGCACTTTGCAAAGAACCTGGGAAGCACTGAGCTTAGATCCGCCAGCTAAACGCTGAAGTTGAGTTGTAGCTGTTCCGTATTCTGGGAAGGACAATCTCACGTCAGGTGAGTCTGTGTGTAGTCTGTTCTGATGCAGACATGACACATACTATCTGTTGCATTGGTGGTCAGAATATAGTGTTGTTAGCTGACTATAGGGGAGCGTATGATTCATTCATTGTTCTGGCCTCAAGGGTTAGTGTTACGGTTTCATGAGCATGGCCTGGGTCCGGCCTAGAGCCAAGGCTGTAAACGCCTGCAGTGAGGAACACCTAAGTGTTTCCAACAGCTGTACACCCTCCCTTGGAGCCCCGCTGGCCAGCATGCATACACGGAGAGAGCAAGCCGGCTTCTGTTCCATACTATGTTTATACATTTAGTCCTGATGACAGGTGTACTCACAAACAGCCTCCCCTCAGCTTCTGAGCTTGGGTGGGAGGGGGGGCATGAGGCCCAGATAACAGCAGAGCTAGGTGTGTGTTCCTTTCTCAAGCCCTGTCAACCCAGCGGTTTCTACTTCCACTGTGCTCGTGTATCTTCTGCTTCTGTTTGGACCTGCGTTGTCAGTGACTGTACATGTGTTTGGTGTTACACTGAGGGGGCCGTGTCCCCAAGCGATTGGGAGTGCTGCAGAACTGGACTGCTGGATTGATGCATGCTTGGAAAGCAGATGTTGGAACACTACGACTCGAGCTCTTGACACAGTAGTTAGATGATTGATACAATGTCTGAAAAATGCCAAGACCATACTGCTTTGCTGAGTGAGCAAGGCAGTTGTGATTATATGACAAGCATGGGCTTGAAGACTCCTGGTCTGCAGCCGTCAGGCAGAGCGACACGCGGAGATAACTGAAAAAACTCATCGGTGTCATATACTGTCGTATAATTAAATTTTTCAGATGAATACTTAGCTTTAATCAGATGTTTCTTACCGGCAGTAATTTAAATATTTAACTCAAGCTATCCAAGTAAAGGGGCCTTAAGTGGCGGCTCCCGTGATGGGATTTGAACTTCCTCGTCGTACCTGCAGGTTCAGCGATACTATGCGGCCTCTGTATTTCCTGCAACGTCCGCGTATTTTGGCTAGCGATATGAACATGTATTTGTCCAGCCTTTTTAAATATTTTTGGCCAAAGAGTGTTTCACATTTCACTCCTGGTTCAGAAAAAAAAAGCTATAAAAGCAATATATCAGCAATATGGCTGATGACTTGAATCAGCCTACCTTCCAGCCATCCCAATGATTTTGGGCTCCTCCGGACCTCCAGTTCATTTAATATCTGAGATTTCCAGGAGATCCAGAACGGTGGCCTTTTGGCCAACATGTATGTCTGTGTGTAACTGAGCCAACCACAGTCACACGGGTGACTTCAGGAATGTTTGTGCAAGAGTTAGTGGATGGAGTCCTCATGGAATTGCATGGAGTGCCCTTTGAGAAAGGCCACTCCTAATAATGAAGCCATGCTTTATATAGCATTTGCATAAGTACAGGTACATCGGAATGCTGCCTTTCTCATACCCCATCTTGTTCAGGGGGTCAACTATTTATCTGGCACCCCCAGAGCATTTTCTTGAAGAAAATCAATGGGACTTCGACTCAAGTGGCAGAATAATGTTGTTCGTGTCAGGAAGTAAAGATTGTTTGTCATGGAGACATAGGGTTCAGTTCAAACAGGTCCACTAGTTTTCACATCCTGCAAAAGGAATGAATTTCCCCACGGTCCCTTGATAACCTCGCCCAGATGTAGTCTGACCTCCAGCAACTCAAGACCAGAGACGCTGAGAATTCCTCTACATCCTTTCATCTGGTCAGCAAAATGGTCGACTTGTCTCAAGGACTCTTTGGCCTCTCTGTCAGTCATGCACGGTAATGACGGGTTTATCCTACTTAAAGCTTTGGATGTTCCCTAAACAGCTTTCTGCCATCTCAGTGATGCATTTCCTCCGTAATATTTTTTGGGTTTGACTGTGAGAGCAGCCATCTTTATTCAGTTATTGCATCAATGGGAATTTTGACAAGTGACAGCATTGAGAGGTGATGGTGAATAGGACACGCGCCATATGAACATGCTTACGGACAGATCTCTAACAATGACTGATGTTAAATCGATTGCAAGTACAGATGATGTGAATGTGCAGGCTTAGATGGTTGGGTGAAGTACTTTATATAAGGGATGCTGAATCCTTATCAAAAGAATCCTTTATACATACTCAGAGATGTCAAAGACAAATCTGTTGTAGACTTTTTCTTAAAATATGGCTTTGCTGAAACATCAGATGCCAGCCTCACCAAAACTAAATTCCTTTGGGCACTACAGAATGTGTTGTTATGCTTCATACCAACAGTCTGCTGTTTAATCATTTTGGCCAGACCTTAGCATCTCCGCCATGTTTACCTTATAGTCTGGACACTTTGGTATGGTGGAGAACTTAGTCTGCCAAATGCACCAATGTTTGAGTTATTTTATTTGGACGGCTGGCCGACGTCTTGGTGTGTACTACAGGAACCATCCCAGGCCACTCTCGGGTCATACCCCGTAGACCTACATCCCCCAAACGGGCCAGTTGTACCTTCCTCTGTTTTCTGGTTAGCAAAAAATGCTCGCTGCGTAACCAGCCTAGTGTTTTTCATTCTGCCAGCATGCAATCTTTTCTAGTGAGGGAGTTTTGAGGCAAGGAGACTCAACCACAAGTTTGCTTTATGGGGAGAGAAGGCTGGGAGTAGGCTGTCAGGCGAGAGGCGCCTGTGCACAGCCCTGGAGGAAATGCCAGTGTCCGATTGATTTAATAAAGACTTTCAACCTGATATTGCTGTTTTTGGGCATACCTAAGGAAGCGGCTCCAGCGCTGGAAGTAATACGTTTTGCGACTGAAGCTAAGAGAGACCATCTTGACAGTGCGGAATGTGAGTTGGAGCGTAAAGACGCACTTTATTTCCTGCGTGTTCCAGGCATGGAATTCGAGATACATATGGAATCAATCCTACAAGCTGTCGCGCCGGATTAATTCGTATTTTCGACCTGAATTCGGTCGCATCCTCACTTTTATTCCTCACCTTAATCCATAAGTGTGATTTGCGTTGACTGTTCGGAAACAGGGATCAGGTCGGCTTTTGCGCAGAATATACCTTTGGATAATTAATCTGCTGTACAGGACTGAGGGGTCCGGTCGTATATAGAGGGATTTTACTGCACCACTAGTGCGGAAAAAACTGGGTGGGGGCGGTCATGCAGGGTCTGCGGGGTCTCACATGGCCTCCTTATTAGCTGTGGCCTCTCCCGGCACATTAGAAACGGTTGAAAAGCTTCGGTGAAAACAAGCGCCGCCAGCCGAAGAAGGTAACGGAGAACTGAAGTGAACTGAATTAAACTGGGGAAAATATGTGGGGGGTTTTACAGGTGGTGGTGGGGGGTTATTCGCAGAGAGGGAGATGGGGGTCTTCACCACGTCCACACACGTACGGCATGTGGTTGGGGTCTTGGTCACCGCTCTTAAAAATCAGTATTATAAGAAATGGACTGAGAAGTTCATGTGCACATTTAAGCAACATTTAAGGACACAGTGACTTGTGTATGTGTGTACGAGTGAGAGAGAGAGAGAGAGAAATACTGATATTAATACTTTAGAGTAAATATTAGTTTTGCTCTTTATTTTACGTTATTCGGTAGCGGCATGGTATTTAGGAAATGGAGTATGGAGCATGCCCGTCGGCTTCCTGTGGTCGGATTCCCAGTGGAATGAACATTTCGGATCCAAATGTATTATATTATAAGGAAATGAACACTTCGGGACGGCTCAGTGCACTCAAGGGCAAAAACATTTATTTTTTCATTTATATTTAAATTGCTCCACAGTAACAAAAAAATGTTGTACATTTTTTGCTTTTTTTAACCGCTTGCCGTAACACGGGGGATGTAAATGGATGTGAAGCTAATAACTACAGTATATTTTGTGTGTGTGTGTGTGTGTGTGTGTGTGTGTGTCTCGCAGGTGAGGGGGCCCCCCGAGCCTCACGTCACGTGGCGCAGAGACGGGAAGCCGCTGATGCCCGGGGACCATCACGCTATGGAGCAGAGTCCTCGCGGGGGCTTCAGCCTCGTGGTCCGCGCGGTCCGGGATGAGGACGCGGGCCGCTATACCTGCGAGGCAGTCAGCGATGCTGGCAGCTGCCAGGTCACCGTGGAGCTCACAGTGGAAGGTGCAGTCCCTCTGACACTTCTTGCACCTTCTTGGACCTTCTTTAACAGTCTTATAAGGAAAGGGGCAGGTGTTGGTTTTACCTGATGCATTTAAGTTAGTACAGTATTACTTGAGATTTGGCCTTTAAGTATTTAGCATAGCAGGACAAAGAATGCATTTTTTATGCAGATCCTAACAATAGCAGCTTGGAATGGTGGGGTTTTCAGCTGTTGTCATCTGCCTGCTGTTTGAGGTTTTGCCGTTTGTTGTCATAAACATAGCTTGCGCTTGGCTGTAGTGACTGAGGTTTAAAATAGATTTTTTTTTTCCTTGCATCATCGTCACAGTTGTGCATTAAGTCGTAACAGAACCAAGCTGGGTTCAGCCAAAAATAATATTGTTATCAAACTGATTTAAATTTCTCAGTACAGATATAAGGTGGGTCAGTTAAACAAAAAAACAAAAAACGGTAAAATAAACATTTTGCCCATGAAAGTCAGAATCATGATTCTGTTCCAATGAAATGCTGTTCAGATCTTTTTTTTTTTTTATGGAGTACATGTTCTGCGCTGAGGAGCCAGGCATGCATGCTAGTTTGTTAGCACCTTGCCCTGGCTGCAGCAGACAGATTTGCTAATCCCTCTTCTGCAATAAAGGCTGGAGACCTGGAACGCAGGTCAGGCGTGGAGCTATGTGCGCTCATTTCCAGTTCAGGAGGGGATTTAAACCGCGATGAGCTGGACTATATGCAGCAAATGGCACTTTGCATTCTGCAAAGTGTGAACGTCTCTTTGCTATCTTGTAGTCACTCAGCAGATACTTTAACCTCTTCATCTTGTCCAGGTCCTTAACCGCCTCAATATCTGTTGCATCTCAGTGGTGTCTTGCAAACAGCACACAACCACAGCGAAGAGATCTAAAGGCTGGCAGCCCCCAAGATCCTATTTATTAGTGCCATTGCGTGTGGTGCTGTTAATTTTAGCCCCAGAGCAAGGTTTGTCCCATTCGGCCAGTAAAATGCCAGCTGCATGAATTTGTTACAGCATTAATAGTATCTGCCACGCAAATAAATAATATAGTACAACAGCAGGGAATAATGGCTGTGTTTCTCTTCCTTCTTAATGGATTAACCAGTGGAATGCAGCCCGCTGTCAAACAGTCCAGTTTTTTTTTCTAAGAATCGTGTTACAGTCCCTATATTTTCAAGGGCGTCTAGTTATTGTGGATGTGGCCATCCACCATTTTGATCTCCTAGCATGCATCTGGGCTACATTGAGTATATGTTACCATGGGTGGTTTCGTCAGCATGGCCAAGCATCATCTGCTAACCAGTTGGATTGATTGAAAATTTTATAATTTCTTTCGTCCCAGTTAGTGGGAGTTTTTGGCTTGATGCCATTACAGGCCAGGCCGCACCTCTGCAATTCCAGTCTGACACTGGTCCTTCACTGGTTTTTTGCACTAAGGGCAAGGCGATGTAGTTGGCTTTTTCACTAAGGCCCCCATTGGATGATCGCGATTAATGCACTGAAAAGCTTAGGTCTGATAGTGGCGCACTGGAGCGAGAATCGAATGCTTAGTGGCTTTAAGTCAGACACAGAAATGGCTGTAAAAAACCACAGGCACTTATAAGCACCAGCAGAAAGCTCTGGATGAAGGTCAGGCTCATTGTTCTTCCCTTTATAGTTCCTGCTTGCTTTCACCATGTGAGAATTGGCTCTCCTGTCTGCCTGGTTAAATACCATCCCTTTCCGTATTCTTCATAACAAACAGGAAATGCAGAGAGAAGATTTTACCTTCCGTCCTCCACTAGGACAGCGGGGTGAGGCGGCATTTTAAATCTTCGTCCCAGACATTTTTCTGCAAATCGTTTGATCTTAATGATGCCAGATTTGTCCTGCATGGCCTTCATCTGTTTTCCTCTGATTCATCATAAAATGTAGAAAGCTGTACTTCTCATGATTCTTTTCTTGCATGCCTACTGACATGTTGATTATTTGCATGTCCAATTAGCATATTTTTAAATCCATGTAGAGACTCTGGTGGCTGTCCATATGTTACATAAACATTGTAAGGCTATTGATTTAACGTTTTTTCAGAAACTGGTAGTATGCCCTTACCGTAAGCTTTGATCAGCATGTGTTTTTATACCGTCTTTTTATACCGTACTTTTCCTCTAGGGGGCGAGCTCCCGCTGTGGAGAGCAGGCCCAGCATCTGGGGGGAAAGCCCGCCGAAGTTTGTGACGAAGCCCTCACGCCTCTTTCTCAGGGTGGGCCAGAGCGGCAAGTTGTCCGCCAAGATCACGGGCCGTCCCCAGCCGCAGGTCCTGTGGCTTAAGGTGTGTTTGAGCGGAGGGGGCGGAGTTACGGGCTGCCAATCAGGTTGACTCTGTCCCCTCTGCTAACCGGCCTTGTGTCGGCCTTTTCAGGGGGAGGCGGAGCTGCCGTCTGATGGGCGGTTCAGCACGTTCGAGAGGCTGGGGGTCCATTACCTGGAGATCAGCGATGCGCGAGCGGAGGATGCGGGGACATATACGTGCTTTGTGGTCAACAGTGCTGGCAAGGCTACGGCGACGGCAGAGCTGACGGTTCAAGGTCAGACTGGTCGCTTGCAGACAGAGCGCAGAACCCAGACAATCTTGCAGCCACCCTACTATCCTGTGAAGAGCAGTAAATACTTCTCACATCTGCTCGCAGCATGAATGATGAGCGTCTCCCCGTTTTCTTGGTTAAACAGCGTTATTTTTGCAGCTTAAAACGGGATCCTTGTGGTGAAGGCATTATTTATTACAGCTGGTGTAGAGGTCTAAATAAAATTGCTGTTTTTATTTTTTTTTTAGGTTCCTGTACCGAAGGAGACGCGTAAGTCAAAACATTTCCCTGTGTTTTACATTACCTCATGCCATATTTTGTCACCCAGACTCTTCGCAGTGTAATTTCCTTGACAGGGTAGCCTACTTTATAGGATTTCTACGATGTTTTATTTTTGTTAATTTTTTTTTTTCGCCAACACAGCAGCAGTCTGGCTGCCTCTGTCTCTGCCGTGCCAAAAACAACTGAGCTGTTTCCCGCGGAGCACACAAGCCGCGGCCCGGTACACCGTGACCCGCCAACGGGGATGGCGGAGAGGAAGGAAATCGCCGAGGGGCTGAGGACCGGCGCACAACCCCAGAAATCCCTATCCGAGGCCTCGGTGGAGCCTCCCAGCAAGGCCAAGGGCCCGGGGCCGGGCCAGCCGGCTAGGCTTGGGTCTGACCCCCGTGCCGAGCGCATGGCCCCAGAACTCGCATCCTCAGAGCCAGCCAGAGAGGTCCGGAGGTTTGGAAGGGACAGCGGGTTTCAGGAGACCAGAAGCCCACCCCTATTTGACCTTCAGCCACAGAATCAGGAAGTCATTGAGGGGTCAAAGGTCACATTTAGATGCCAAGGTAACTGATCTTTTTGCTCTTTAAAACGACTGAACGCAACAATGGCGTTTCACTATCCTTTGTTCCTTCGGTGAACCCTCAACTCGGAATGATGCCACAGCTAAGTTTGATGTTGTTTAATGTCTGACTGGTGACATTTGTCCTAACGAGCTTCACTGATCTTCTGTACATGGGAATTTGAGGTTTGCATGATTTAAGGCATCACTGAAATTTTTTTCTCAAAGAGAATTTTTTTTTTCTGTGGAAAATATTTCTGTGGCTCCAAAGCATTTGCGTTTGCCGCTGCTGCTCTAGAAAAGTCTGCTGCAAGCTTATGATTTTGCCCTTTAAACAGCCAAAGGAATGAAGAACTTTCCTCATACTTACAATGACTTTCTCAGTTCTTTTGTTGAACTTTAAAAGGAGAAATCTTGTCTGGCCCCTTAGTACCTGCGCCGCCTGATGGCTGATGAGAGACGGTGTTTTTTGCTGCCCACAGTTTCAGGTGTTCCAGCTCCTACCCTGAGCTGGATCAAAGACGGGCTGGTTCTGAGAGGAGGCATGGGCCTCAGAATCCAGCAGGAGGGGCATCTGCACCTCCTCTGCCTAGAGAGAGTCCGCAAGGAGGACAGTGGCAGCTACGGCTGCGCAGCGACGAACAGCAGGGGACAGGCCTCCGCTACCTGGACACTCCTTGTCAAGAGTAAGTGGGGGGAGGGGGGATTGTCAGGCTCCTCCCCTTCGCTCAAGCTTTTTAACCAATGATTGCAAACTTACGGGGGGGAGTCATACTGTCAGTCAATTTCCATTGGTGGTCTGGTTCTCAGTGGAATAAGGCAAGGTTTTAAACATTACCAGTTCTCAGTGGGATGAACCAGGCAGGCGTTTGTGTTTTTCTGTGGCATTGAATACATCAGTCAGTATTCTTAGAGTAATTTGCATGTATTATTATGAAAATACGTGATAAAAAAGTGATACATTTGCACATACTCTACACATGTTAATGACAACATTATTGATTGGCTAGAAATGTTTTATATATTTTTTGTATTACATTGAAAAGTCAGGCTGGGACATGCTGAAAGTGTGAAGGTGCTGATGGTGTAATATCGATGAGGTCTCGCAGGTGCACGTCACCTTCCCCGGACACACAGTCCGGCAGGCTGTGAGGCCCATAACACTTGTGCACCCATTACCCTGCCATGTCTGGGGGCGTTTGGGGAGCCGCAGGCTGAATCTCGCTCCTTATGGACACCAAGCAAGGCCTCATGCATAGCTAAAGACAGAAAAGAGGTGGGACCTTCCTTTGTTGCTGGGGTAACATCCCGACTAGAAATGAGTCATTGTGTCCATAGGGGAGGCACTTCTGCAAGATTCCCTGCAGAATTTCTTCCTCTCTGAATGTAGAAGGACATCTGCTGAGTGAATAGTGCTCATTTTTAACTCTGAGGGTGTGTCTTTTGTCCCGGCCCTGGGCTGGACGGGGCTGTAATTGGTTCCCTGTGTGTGGGAAGTTGCAGGGGCTCATGAAAGAGGTGCATTATCTTCTTAGCTGCAGGTGCTGTTGCTGTTAGCCTGGCGGGCCAGTGTTATTTCTGTCAGGCCTGGGACCCGCTGCATTGGGAAGAGCTGGGTGACGGACATTGATTGTTTTGTGTGCCCATGTTGCGATGACAGCAGCGGAGAGGTAAATCGTTTTGGAGGCCTGCGGAGGAGCACTCCCTGCCGCTTAGCTCGGGATTGTCGTAGACAGAGCGGTTTTGTTTGCAGCTTTCTGCCCATTGAGCCTTTATCAGGCGGAGAGTACAAGAGGGGGTTTGTTCTAGGCGATTAACCACGTTCCCATTGTTCCTTTTGCTTTATATAACGTGTGACACACGTGGGAGGATCGCGTTCTCAGAGGTGATTCAAGAATGAAGCGATACATGCGAGGAGCTGTCCAACTCCGCCATCTACTGGTGTACATTGGCAGTGCTGGTTATTAATGTGGATCCTGGCACTGTTTAAAGCTCTTTCTCTAACCACCTTAAATGCTGCGGGGGTTTATAAAAGCAGCACGGTGCAACAAACAAACAAGTTAATAAAAGCAAGTGTAGTTACGTGATAGTAAATATTGACCTAATCTAGGCATTTTGAAGGAATAAAATATCAGAAAAAAGCTTGCAGCTGAAGATTAAGAGCAAAAGATGGCCAGACGATATTTAGACTAAGAGCAGGATGTGTAGGTGTAGGTTATATATATATATATTTTAGTTTGTCTCTGCCCCATGTGATAACAGACTGGGCAGGCCTTCATCTGATAACTCCAGCTTTATAGGCCACACCCGTCCGTAACAGACCATAAAGATGCAGATACCCGCCGCTGCCTCTTTACACATGACTCACCGCCAGGGATCTCTGACTGCTTGGCAGATGATTAGAGAGACAAGATGCAGGCACTGGCCCGCGGCGGCGTGTAAAGGCCGAGTAAGAAGTAAGATGGCGGTCGGTGCGCAGTGCGACGTCTGTGCGATTGCGTCACGGCAGAAGTCGCCCTTCATTTTCATCACTGAGCCCTTGTGGAAATATTACTAATCAAACATGAGCAGTAACATATTTTCAGACTCTGCCGGGGACACCCCACGTTCTCAGTGTTGCCATAACGGCTTTGTAGCACTGAGGATCCAGGCTGTGCTCCCACAAAGGCACTTCTAGTATATTACTGCTAAATCCTTAATGTGTATCGTTTTAGTATTTTCTTTTTGTGAAAAAGTGTCCGCTGCACAGCTTTTACACCAACGTTACATTTCACGGGGCCTGTTTCCTTTCGCGTTCTTGCCATGTATGGATTTGATTTGGTAATTTCTGTAAAAATACAGTAAAGTGAAGCAGCAGAGGCCTCTGGTGCCGGTGGATGTTCTTTACAGCACTACACGACGGGCCGCTCTCGGAGGCATCCTCTGTTAAGATAAGAAGTCTTTACAGATCCCCTGGGGAGGAAATTCTTGTTGTCCTGTCACATAAAAAACAACTCCCAACAGCACCCTCCCCCATCCCCGAAAAGAAGTAAGCAACAAGAAAGCGTATAGGACAGTGCAGCTGCTACATCGCATAACATTACATTACATTTGCATACATTTATTTAACTGACACCTTCGTTAAAAGCAGAGCACCAGACTATATCAGAAGCGTACATCTGTCGAGGAGTCGGCTTAGGTACAATTTCTGCGTAGCTAAATATTGGGGTGCTTATTCTGCACCCCTTCCCTGCCCACCCCTGCTCACCAGTGGGCACCACACCAAACCGTCACCTTGAAGGCTGACTTACAGGGATTTACCTCACTGCCGCCATCATCCGATGGTATTTCATCCGACCACACTCTTCTCTCCGCAGGCAGCAGGGCGGACGGCCGTGCTCCGGTCTTCAGCAGTGTGCTGCAGGAATGCACGGTGAACGAGGGCCAGGACGTTGTCCTCCGCTGCTCCGTGCAGGGCAGGCCTTCACCGCGGATCACCTGGCTCCTAAATGGTGAGGGGGCCCCCGCAGTGCTGTAGCCACACCAGTAGAGGGCACTGAAGCCCATGATCTTACCCAGTATCCTTTAATAAAATTTTATCTTCTTGGCAAAAGTAGGGAGAGGTCTGAATCAGCATTTTCTAATAGGACAGGAAACTTTAAACATTACTAGCGGAGTGTGAAGGTATTTCTAGGTTTGAAATTGCACTTAATCCCATCCATCCATCCAGTTTCCCTCCCCACTTGGAGATGCCATGTGCTTTAAATTAAATTTAGACTTAGATTAACCAAATGAGAACCAGTGCCCAGTATGATGGACCAGAAATCCTCCAAGCTTCCATATTGTGGCCTGCTAATGTAGGGTTTGGTTTTGGTCTTTTTTTAACGTCTCATGTCTGGGGTGTCCAAGGACCTATGCTCTAACCCAAAGAATTTGGTTAAAGGCCCACTGAGCACTTTAGTATAGCAGTTTTAACTGATGAGCTGGGATTTTATCAGTGTAATGCTACAATTATAATTTGTTTCATATTTCATTTATTTCATATTTCATTTATTTCATGGATGTTTATGTGCTGTTCACAGCAGTTTAAAAATGTGTGTTTTGCAAATGCACATTTTAGCTATATATTGTATAAGAATTGCAAGTAATAGAGGATTTACATTTAATTCTGAATATTTTGCGTAGCCCCATGACCCTGCCAAGAAAAATGATGGATGGATAGATGGGTGGATGAATAGATGGGTGGATAGATGGATAGATGGGTGGATGGATGTTTTAGAAAATATTTAACATTTGTTAGTACTTTAAAACAACAGAATATGAAAAGAGAATGCAGTTAAAGAAACGGGAAAGATGCAACTTGCAAAGGTACTGGAGCCACTGAGCTCGGGCGTCTGCTTGTAGGCACATGTACTTTTACCTTAAAAGACAGACAAACCCTCAAGAAGCAGAACTGAGGGCATGGTGGGCGCCCCCTAGTGACCGGATAGGGGTATCGCTCCTGCCTGGGGGACCAGCTCAGTGCACGTGTGTCTCTCAGGCCTGCATAGCTGCGCCGCGCAGATCAGAGATCAGCCGGCACTGCCTCACAGGCGGGAAAACTCGGGCCCACCGCTCCAAAAAATATGAGGCCTTAGAACCATATAAAGGAAAGGCATGCCCCCCCAAACTTGGCTGGCGGTCACACCCTGAGAGGGGACAAACTGTCCCTGACATGCGCCATGTGATTGGCAGAAACCTGCCACTGGGCAAAGAGAACAGCCGTCCCACATGTCAGCGTCGACGCCTTTCTGGGGTTGGTGTAGCGCAGTAGAAGAGGCCTTCTAGTGAGCTTCACAGTACCGAAGGGGATTTATGCTTCGAATGCTTCTCTCTAATCTGTAACGTGCACTTCTGTATGGTGTCTGAAGAATGGTAGAAGATCTTAAAGACACCAAACAAGGCACTTCTATAAAAGTATGCAATTTATAAAATAAGAAATGTATTTTTTGAATGGGGGTGGCATGGTGGTGCAGTGGTTAGCGCTGTTGCCTCATACCTCTGGGACTGGGTTTGAGTCTCCGTCCAGGTTCCATGTGTGTGGAGTCTACATGTTCACCTCGTGTCGTTGTGGGGTTTGCTCTGGTCCCTCCCCACAGTCCAAAAACACGCTGTGGCTAATTGGAGTTGCCAAGTTCGCCATAGGTGTGAGTGTGCCCTGCGATGGGCTGGCCCCCTATCCTGGGGTGTTCCCCACCTTGTGCCCGTAACTCAGGATAGGCTGACCCTGCGACCCAGAAGGATAAGCAGTTTCAGAAGATGGATGGATGGATGGATGGATGGATGGATGATGGATGGATGGATGGATGGATGGATGGATGGATGATTCGTAAGGCTGTGCTCTACGCAGTTGTTCCTTGGTATGTGTGTCATCTTTGTCTATGAGTGACCCATATTGTGTGTCTATTTGTAATTGTAAGAGAAGGTGTAATTGTATCGTAGACTAGATGTCCCCACAATGTGGAAAAAAAGCCTGTAACCTTTTACCTTGTGGGGACAAGGATAACCTAAATTTGATAAAGTTCTGTGACTGCAATCAAAAAGTAAAAATGTCAAAAGTTGGTTACTTATGGTTAAGTTTTTTGCTGGGTAGGGTTAGTTGGGATTAGGGCTATGCAATAGAAATGAATGGTGAGTCCCCACAATGATATGAATACATGGATTGTGTGTGTGTGTGTGTGTGTGTGTGTGTGTGTGTGTGTCGCTGGACGGTCATCGGTGTGCGTGTGCTGTTCCTGCCTAGATGTTCCTTGGGGGCTCTCTGTGTGTGCGTCTGTTTGCACACGTGTGCCGGGGGCTTCTCTCAGTGTGTGACCCTGTCCTGCTCCCTCTTAGACCAGCCCGTCCCTCAGGCCTGCTGCTCGTACGAGGCGGGTGACGCCCAGCTGGAGGTCCAGGGTGCCCAGCCTTTGGACGCCGGCTCTTACACGTGTGTGGCTGAAAATGCTCACGGGAGGGCTGCGTGTTCGGCTGCTGTGCTCGTCAGAGGTAGGTGCTGCGCTTTCTATTATATCCTTCTCTTTCCCCCCCCCCCCCCCCCCCCCCCCCCCCCCCCACCCCCCCCCCCCCACCTTCCCA
>JAODKM010000034.1:20111005-20127521 GCA_026780845.1 Petrocephalus sullivani
GGCGCGGGGGGAAGCGCGGCGCTGGCGGGGGCGGCCGCCGGCGGGCGTTGCGTCTTGGCGGGGGGGTGGCGAACAAGACCCGGAGGCGGCCTCTGTCCTCAGGCCTCTGTGTGAGGCAGCAGAGGCAGCCCCCCGCAGAATTGAAAGCAGCACTGGTGTTCGGGGAGGAGCTTGTGAGCCGTCCTGGCTCTGGCGCATTGCTCTGTTTAAGTAGCCACCTGAAAGTAATCATTCGGCTGTCTGTATTACCTTAGTTGATTCTGGGGGATGCCTGTTCAGCCCGGTAATATAAACAGGGCGGGTGATGTTAGAACATGAAATGCATACAGAATCATCTAGAAGGGTAGGGTGGCTGAGTAACAAGCATCCTGCCAGTCAGACAGAGACTGTATCAGTGTTGTGATCGAGTGTGTAAGTGCAGAATAGGGGCCGTGTTGCCTTCTGACTCATATCGAGTGTGTAAGTGCAGAATAGGGGCCGTGTTGCCTTCTGACTCATATCGAGTGTGTAAGTGCAGAATAGGGGCCGTGTTGCCTTCTGACTCATATAGTGCGACTTTCTGTTTTGATCTGGGGAACCACACAGACTCGGATGCAAAGCATTTTAATGCCCAGATTTAGGGCGATATCTTTATGACCGCGGGGTGTGATGGAGGTCCCTAGAAATCCCGGGGGTCTGAGCTGAGCAGTCTGAGTCGTTTCTCATCACTGAGATAAAAATCCATCATTTACAAGCCTAGGCTGCGAAGTCACCTGCTTAATGTTCTTTTTTTCCCCTTTCTTACCCGTAAGTTGTACTTATGAAACTGGATGCTGGGGTCAAAGGTTAACCAGTAATAAATGAATGTTTAAATCTTACTGTAACTGCCTAACTTAAGGCTCAAAGCTATATGGGCCCTCAAAAGACTGAACAGCAGGTGTATATATCTTTCAGATGGTTTATTTAAGACAGTGATGATTTGTTCTGCACTGCAGGTCCAACAGCATCAGAGTTTAAATCCAGACGTGGATATTTTACCGCTCCTGTAAAACCTGATATTTAATTTCCAGATACAAAGGTGACCTGAGAATTATGATCAGTGTTTAAGTAGCCGGGCCTGCCCTGGTTCTCTTAGCCAAGGAAGGTGACTCTGAAGATGCGAAAGAAGATGTGAAACTTCTGCTTGTCCTGCCAAGCGCTGGGAGCGTTTGAGGCTTACTTGTGATTGGTGTATTTCAGACAAACCCGACCCCCCTGCCCGGGTACCAGCAGCCTCGGATATCCGCAAGTCGGGCCTCACTCTCTCGTGGTACGGCCCCACCTACGACGGAGGCAGCGTGGTGCAGTCCTACAACCTCGAGATCTGGAACTCGGCCGGCAAGGAGTGGAAACCCCTTGCCTCCTGCAAAAGCACCTCCTACAATGTCCAAGACTTACTGCCAGACAGGCAGTACAAGTTCCGGGTACGGGCCGTCAACATTTACGGCACCGGGGAGCCCAGCGCAGAGTCAGACCCAGTGACAGTTGGAGCAGAAGAGGAAGGTTAGCCCCCTCTAGTGGTCCCTTCTAAAAACATCTACACTTGCAGAAAGCAGAACCAGACTGACTGGAAGCCATTCAGCAGATAGCACTTATATATTTGCATTTTCTGCATCTTATACATCATCTTCAGTACTAATTATGAAAATTGAAACCCGTAACTAGTCTGATCACAACAGAAATAGTATCAACACTGATCCCCAAATCTATGCTCCATGTGGTAACTGACTTATTGACCCCAAACCCTACAGTTAAATTTTAATAGTAATTCTAGCCGCAATAGGACCATCACACTGGGGAGGGGAGGTGGGGCCCAAGTCGAAACCCCATAAAATTCCCAGGGCCTCGGGCTGACTTCTAACAAAGAGGTCAGACACCTTTAAAACAGCTTGTGGTTCCTGTCGTCCCTCAGAAAAGAAAAAGGTTGAGGAAGAGGAGGAAGCTGAAGCTTCTGATGAAGGTATACGCCCGTGATGTGTGGTGCACTTATGTACACAGTTTGCATGGAGCGTGCAGTTATAGCTTCTGATGAAGGTATACGCCAGTGATGTGTGGTGCAGTTATGTACACAGTTTGCATGGAGCGTGCAGTTATAGCTTCTGATGAAGGTATACGCCAGTGATGTGTGGTGTAATGCACTGAGTGTCTTGGGAAATATCAGTGATGATTGCATGTTGCATCTGAGTCTGCAACTCAAGCTTATAGCATTTCTGATGCAAGGCGTTTAGGCTGTGTTTCTGTGGCTCTCCCCCTCGTGTGGCTGTCTCATACTCCTTAGTCCTCACCGACCAGCAGCTCAGCTCAGCAGCACCTTATCTGCCTTACTGACAGCTGTCTTTCGATGCGGTTTTATCCGATTGTTTCACTATCCCCATCCCAGACGCAGACACAGAACCGGAGTACAGAGATGTGGCCATTAAAACCGACCAAACAGTCAAGGATTTCTACAACGTGGAGGAAAGGCTTGGGACGTGAGTCACGGCCCGTGACTAGAGGCAACGTTTCGGAATCGAGCGGTCGCTTGTGAAAGCCACTTCTGTCCTTTTTTAGGGGGAAGTTTGGACAAGTGTTTAAACTGGTGGAGAAGTCCAGCAAAAAGGTATGGGCTGGCAAGTTCATCAAAGCATTCTCGGCGAAAGACAAGGAGAGCGTGCGGCAGGAGATCGGCATCATGAACTGCCTCCACCACCCCAAGCTGGTCCAGTGCGTGGACGCCTTCGAGGGCAAGTCCGACATCGTCATGGTGATGGAGATGTGAGTGCGCCCCTTCCCATCAGCCACTTCTTCTGTTTGTGACTACACACACCAGACAACGGTAGTTTCCAGACATCCTACCTGATGAGCATCCAGTCCTGGGCCGCGGTGTCTCAGTGTTTCCATGAATGTTCCTCTGATACACATGGAGGACCATCACCAGTACGACTCACTGTGTCTTGTTAGGAGTGTACACCAGTTCGTTGCTCTTGGGCGGAAAGCAGCCAGGCATTTTTCTACTAGGAAATCCAGCTGTACAAATACACAACTAATACGAGCTGGTTTTAAAGTAGCTAAGTAAACAAATATGTTAGAAAACTTAGCTTTTTTCTATAAAGCTCTGCTCACTTTTCATGCAAAATTAAACCCCCTAGGTTTGATGTCAGGAGAGACTGACTGTGCTGGAAGGAGTGAATGATGGAGTAAAGATAAACACTGACCACAAAGGGGTGTCGACTTGCACGCAGAGTTTTTCCTCATTAGCACAGCTGTCTGTTGCTGTCTCGGTGGGTCGAGCTGCAGCCTCCAGGTTCATGGGATTGATTCCTTTCTTGTCTCTATGCAGAGTTCGCATGGGTTTCCATACACAGTGTTAGCCGCTTTAGGGGAGCTGCCTTCATTTGAGGTGTGAGCGTGTCCCATGGCCTGTGCTTCCTAGGATGGGATGCAGGCTCACCGCAGCCCTTCACTGGCTTAGAAAGAACGGAAAAAGGATGAATAATCACCTGCCTCTGCCTCATTATAGACATAATGCTGTGAAAGAGGCTGATCTGACTCCAGTTATGCCAGATGTACCATATATAGAAAAAGGTAGAGTGTTAAAAATAGAACAAAGTGCATAAGCCCCCCCCCGCCCCAGTTGGATCCACATAAGGGAAGTAACGGCGCGCGTATCCGTCTCGGAGCAGTCTGCTGTCATTTGCCGAAGAATGTCGTCCAGTGGAATTTTATCGACAGATTAAATATAACTTAAGATATCTGCTTTTCCATCAGGCCGTATATCATATGATATATCATATCACGGGCTCGCTGTAAAGAATGTCGATGAAGGAGAGAGGTCATTTAGCAGGAATGAGGACGAGGCTGTAACTGGCTTCTCGCTGCTGTGTACAGAGGACTGAATTCCTACGCCTCGGAATGAGGTTTCTCCTCCCGTTTCTGGGATTAGACGTTTGTCAGGAGTGATCCAGACACCACCCTAGAGCAAAATGGAGACTATAACCACTTACTGGAAAGGGTTTTCCATGAAATACAATTGTCGAAATATTGTACATTTGCAAATAAATCTAATTGTTCAAAATACAATACACTTTTACCGATTCAAATTCTGATTTTATAGCATTGTTGAGCCTGTTAGCATGCTATGACTGTGTGTGTGCAACAACATGGACAGGGGGCTTTTTATAAGGTTCCTGCTAGTGTAGTGGGGGCTACTTTTTTAAAGATGTATTATTGACATGTTAGGATGCTTTGAAGGACATTGGTTTGACATGACAACTTTTGAAATGTCTAACACTATTAAGAAAAGTCTTGTGATGACACGCCGCGAAAGTGATTTGACGTGTTGTTATAATAGACGGGGCGATGGGACTGCTATGATGCCACGTTGACTTGACGTGTTGTGCCCCCTCCTAACCCGCACCATATGTCGCAGGATCTCGGGAGGGGAGCTGTTCGAGCGCATCATCGACGAGGACTTTGAGCTCACGGAGCGGGAGGTCATCAAGTACATGCTGCAGATCATCGATGGCGTCAATTTCATCCACAAGCAGGGCATCGTCCACCTGGACCTGAAGCCTGAGAACATCATGTGTGTGAACAAGACGGGTAGCAAGATCAAGCTCATCGACTTTGGCCTCGCCCGTCGATTAGGTATATGAGATAATAAGATCCTTACTGTGTTTGACAGGAGAGCAGTCACTGAGTCTTTGAATAACCTGCCCTCAGATGTCACTCTCCTTGAGTAAGGAAATAATAATAACGGCTGATACTTTATTGATCCCAGTGGGGAAATTCTCTTCTCACCTCCCCCAACCTTGCTCTCCATGAGCGTAAGCTTGGCTGTGAAGGGCAGCCACCTTGTGCAACACCCAGCGAGCTGGGACCTTCTGATCCCAGGGATAGAGCCTTAACTGAGCCAAACTTTGCCTCCCTACTCCCTGAACATGGTTGATGCATCTTTTCATTCTTTAACACCCCATTCACTATGGTCGAGGTCTTCAGTTGCTATTTTCTGTTTGGTGACAGAAAACTCTGGAGACCTTAAGGTTCTTTTCGGGACACCAGAATTTGTGGCTCCGGAGGTGATTAACTACGAGCCTATCAGCTACCAGACCGACATGTGGAGTATAGGAGTCATCTGCTACATCCTGTAAGTGGGAAACAGCCCCGTCCAACCTGCACACAACATCTCTGGTGTTTCTAAGACAGCATGTGAGGAGGTTCTAAGACACCATGAATCTCAGTCGCTCTGTGCCTGACCTGGGCAGGCCAAGGCAGCACAATAAATTATTGATCCCATGAGAAGCTTCTTGAGGACATCTGAGACTAAGTGAATCAGAGTTGCATTCTTGAGCATGTGGGGAGGTGGAACTGTCCCTTAAAAATGTAATCCCTTGCATGCCTTTGGACTAAAAGTGGGACACAGAAATTCAGCTTACAGTGGAGGAATTTGAGGGCCAAACCAATAGCACCATAGCAGCTAAACCATGAAGGGAAGAATTGTTTCTGCACTGTTCGACACATGCCAAGTTACCATTTAACAGTACAGTTATATACTGGTTAAGAATATGAAAATTTGTCAGATACCTACTGATGTGCACCTCCTTTTATAGTCATGAGGTGAGCATTCTCGGGCAAATTAGCCCCAGGTTTATGTCCCCGATGTTCTTCAGGAACCGTTTCATTCTTGTATTTCAAGTAGCCAGCTGGATCCAGCACCGGTGGTTTCTGGCAGCTCAGCTCTGACTTTAAATCTCATGAATCTCTTTCATATTGCCAAATAGTACATTTTATGCCTTAGCTAGAACACGGAGCAGAGCCGTCGTGGCACTACCTAGTAGTATTTTTGCTGATGTTAACTTGAACGTATCTTGAAAGGTTTGAAAGGAATGGTTTTGCTGTTATAGCATTGTTATTCAGACTAAATTGCTCACATTGAAGAAGTGAAGGTGGTTAACCACTACATCACCTGCCTGCCCCTTAAAATGCTTAAAATGTAAAAAGTAAATGCTATTTTAACAGTTAGATGTAGTAGAGCACTGCTAGAGAGCTTCATTAAGTATTCTCCTTTCTCAGGGTGAGCGGACTTTCCCCCTTCATGGGCGATGATGACAATGAAACCCTATCAAATGTCACCTCAGCCACCTGGGATTTTGAGGACGAGGCCTTCGACGAGATCTCCGAAGAGGCCAAAGACTTCATCAGCAAACTTCTGAAGAAAAATCTGAAGTGAGTGCCGGTTGATGCTCCTAATATAGAATAAACACAGAAGGGATGTCACATGTCCACCGTTCAGAATTAGGACTTCACTCATCAGTGATTCATGGCTAGTGAGATATGACCGGGTTCCAGTATCTCGGTGATGCCAGTCACCCAGAGTGGGGGCCGGCAAGAAGGACAGACATGCGTGTGGTCTTCCCTCCCACCACAGGACTCGGCTGACCTGTCCTCAGTGCCTAGACCACCCCTGGCTGAAGCAGGACACAAAGAATATGGAAGCCAAGAAGCTTTCAAAGGAGAGAATGAAGAAGTACCTCTTGAGGCGGAAATGGCAGGTGAGGAGATTCCCAGTTCCGGCAGAGGGGAGGCCGCACCACCGGGGTGCCTCTCGGACGCCAGTCATGAAGTCGCGTTTGTCCAGGGTTAGATTCCCAAGTACCAGATGAAAAGCGTTTATTGTTCCTCCGGACAGAAAACGGGTCACGCGGTCCGAGCCATCGGGAGACTGTCCTCCATGGCCATGCTGTCAGGCATCAGTGCAAAGAAGGGGGGCTCTCCCACCGGAAACCCCACCGAAGGTAACCCGGAAACGGCGCTTACCTCCCTCTGAAACGCTGGATCATTGCTTACTCCCCGCAGTCAGGGCCAGTCATGTGATTTAGGAGGGGTGTTTTATGAATTCATTTTATTTTATTTGATTGATCCTCTCTTTGACCTCACTCTGTGGGCACAGACGATCTGGCTAACCAGTTGCTGGAGACTGTAGAGGATGAAGAGAAGCCCCACGCTAAGCCCATCTTCATCACTGTCATAAAGGACGTGGAGGTCGTAGAGGGCAGCGCCGCTCGCTTCGACTGCAAGATCGAGGGTAAACGCACGTCCTGCCGCAGGTGTCGCCTTCTGGGCTGCTGATTGGAGAGCCCCTCCTTTAGGCACAAATGGGCGTCTTCTCGACCGCCAGGCTACAGCCAGATGTGTTGTTTCAGTAGCCTTAAAACGCCCCAGTCATGCAGCAAAGCATTTTCTATGGATGACTCACAGTGAAAATATTAATGAGACCTATTGCAACTCTAAAGAAATATGTGAAAGCTACGTCAGTATGGAGAAATGTGTATTTGCTGTTATAATCATGCAAGTGGCACTAGGAACTGGCAGTCATGATCAACCTACATAATATAATAAAAATAGCTTACATGTAGTACTTCCTTATATTTATTAATTTTGAATATAGCCATTTCAGGGCAATGCAGTGTCTTGGTGATAACTCCTGCAGACATCAGACCCAGATGGTTATGGGTTTGAGTCCTGCCCCTGTCTCTGTGTGTGGCTAGTTTGCATGTTGGGATATCGTCCCAAAAAACATGCAGTTAGGTGAATCTGTGTGTATGAATTGACCATAGTGTGTGAGTCTATCATGGACTGTGATCCGGTCCAGCCAGTTGTTCCCGCCTTGTGTCCTGTGCTGCCTGGGATCGGCTCCTGGCTGGAGAGGCAGCTATGCAGCATGGATAGATATATAGCTATTAGTTTTCTGACATTTGTGCTTTTTGATTACGTAGTGTTTCCACTAGTGCCAACTGTGAGGTTTCGTTCTTTTCGCATCTGCATTGTTTCTGAGCTTCTAAGCATCTAAGGTTTCCTGAATTGTGTTGTCAGGATACCCTGACCCGGAAGTGGTGTGGTACAAGGACGACCAGCCCATCAAGGAGACGCGTCACTTCCAGATCGACTACGACGAGGAAGGCAACTGCAGCCTGGTCATCTCCGAGGTGTCCAGCGATGACGATGCCAAGTACACGTGCAAGGCCGTCAACGGCCTGGGCGAGGCCACTTGCACGGCGGAGCTCCTCGTGGAGTTCATGGCCGAGGAGGAAGGGGAGGATGCCGGGGAGGAGGGGGAGGAGGAAGAATAGAAGAAAGACATGTGAACACCTTCGCCAGTGAACTTTTCATGTTTTCATGGCCGCTCACTTCCTCTGACAGACTGACCAACGGGGGACGGGCACACTTTGGTCACACTGTTCCCTATGATCTTGCACTTTCTCTTGTAACAGTAATGACAGATATCAGGCGTTAATTGATAATGCAGCATCAATGACATTCCAAAAGATGTTCCAACCAATTCCTATTGCAAATCCGCACGTCACCAAAGAGGTTTAGCAAAGCCGAAGAAACCAAACCGACATCCACATTTGATTGTGTGTTTTCCTTTCAGCTTAATGATGTTTGAAGTTGCAGAGATGTTTGCCCCCCTCTTTTAAAATCGTGTTTTTTTAAGCATCAGTTTTAATTTTATTTAAGCACAGAGTCCATATTGTGTCGTAGTTCCTGAGTAAGTTTTAAGCATGCAGCTCTCCACCGTTTCCTGAATTGCAGTTATAGACAGATCGAAACAAATGACACTATTTTGTAGGCCATTTCTTCTCTAATTTTTATAAAGTGTATCAGTTTGACCAACTGCAGACTTCAGGTAATGAGAACACTACAGCTGTAATTACTCACTGCTCCAGAATAAATGTTATCACCAAACCCTGTTGTTTGTGCTGAGTGATTGGAAACATGAAACATGGCCGCCATTAGAGAGTTTGAGAAGTCAGGAACGATGGGTCACAGTGAAAAGAGCAGCTTCCCCAACTGAAGTATGATCTCAAGCCAACCATGTTCATTTTAATTGAGAAGAAGCTGTCTGAGTAGATGATACATTTTGAGAAATACATGCTGAATAGTGGTGGTGAATGTGAGTCAGTTTCGTTTGAACATGGAATTTTTAAAGGCATTTCCCATCACAAGAAATGGCATCATGTGTTCCCCTGTTGATAAGTACCATGAATACTTGCTTAAAAATGATTACCACCCCCACATAAAGCATATGATGTCGACTCTCCAATAAGAACAGTGCCTGTTAAGGTCTGGGATATATTAGATGGTAAGCTAGTATTTGGTACTCATAGTAGAGACAGTGAATGCCCTAGGAATGGGCAGGGATAAAGATGTGAGCAACTTTGACGGGGTCCAAATCATTATGGCCAGAAGATGGGTCAGAGCATTTCTGAAACGGCACGGTCTGAGCGGCGTTCACATCTGGAAAAGAAGGGCTACTGTGGTACAAATGGCAGATAATTTTCATGGTTATGACACGAGTAGCAAGTCGTGACACACAGGCCATCGAGCCCTGCGGCTATAGGGCTACGGGCCAGTCAGAGTGCCCAAGCTGACCCCCAACCACCATCGAAAGTGCCTAAAATGGGCGGGCAGGCAAACCTCAAAACCAGACCATGGAGCGATGGTATTAGGTCACCTGATCCAAAGAATCCCATTTTCTGTTGCGTCGTGTGGACGGTTGGGTACTTGTCGAGAATCTGCGCGATGCATTAGACCAACAAGTCCAAGTCCAATCATCGGCTTTGTAGGCCCTACTACTACACATAAAAGGTGCATTTAATTGTATCATTAAACTTAGCCTGCCGAAAACAATTGACGTAGTAGAACAGTAACACTGTACCACGTATTTTAAAACCATCTGGTAATGTAGGTAGATAGCCAGTCACTAACAAATACTGGCTGAGTGGAAGCCTACAGAACCTTTTATCCAAAGTAGCTTAAAGTGGTTTATAATTCAAATTGGCACATGGTGGTTAGGAATTCAAAATTGTAATAACCGCTAACCTCCATGCAAACATATGCATATGTAATGTCAATAAAAACGTAATAAAAATTACTACTCTAAACTATACAAAATTT
Source organism: Petrocephalus sullivani (assembly GCA_026780845.1). Classification (NCBI taxonomy): domain Eukaryota; kingdom Metazoa; phylum Chordata; class Actinopteri; order Osteoglossiformes; family Mormyridae; genus Petrocephalus; species Petrocephalus sullivani. The sequence goes on from JAODKM010000034.1 coordinate 20,120,960, forward strand.
ATATAGGTACACTACGTGACAATTTCGCCTTACGCTTCCCCATTTGACCGCCAGAGGGAGATATCGTCTTAGTATTACTTACAACTCTATAGACTGGTTATGAAATGTAGCCTACCTCTTATGTTCCGTTTTTTATTTTCTCCTTCTTATCCATTTTCTGCAATTTACGTAAACGTTTATGTATTATCATGCACTTCTTTTCTTTGCTCAATAAATGCAATCATGACAAGAATAGTATTTTTCTTAAGCTCTGTAGTATATTTTTCGGCCGCCAGATGTCACTACCGTCTAATTATTGTGGATGGATGCTTTCTATTCGATTATAAATAACAGGAATAGATTTGAGAGTTTTAAAGATTTGATTATTTACTGAAATAGCTCTGTATAGCCCTTCTATGCCAGATTTCGTGAAACAGCTTGACAGATGAAAATTTCAATTTCCCGACGAGCCATGAATTTCAGCGCAACGCTGATGTTTGTCTGATTGATCGACTCACGCGAACAAATGATCACTTGGCAGGACTGAAGCCTCGATGGCGGATTACAATGGACCTACTGTGCTGCATCTGCCCGCTCTCCTGCCTGGACTGGCCTGTGCCATACGTCAAAGGGCACTCCTTCTGTCCAATTTCAAGACAAATTAAACAACATCTGGGAGCGGGACGTCCTAGGCGACCCCACACACAGACATCATATTGTTCCGAGTCTTATTTTTGGCATGTATCCACAGGTCGCTTGTATGCCTTCAGGTTACTTAATATCCCAGCATCTGTGGGTAAGAGCAGAGCATAATTAAGAGGCTTTCCATTTTCACCACTCCGGGGTTAGAATGGCTTTCTAGCTTTTTTTAATTGGCCGTTGTCTGTCCTGAATTATCATTATTAAGGCAAACTTTGTCAGGTGAGCAAATATTTGTGTTGAATCATTAGAGGTTACGGTAATGAATCATTTCCGTAACACGACGTACAGTAATTGGAAGTGCGCTTAGGGGTGTGGCGTTTTTGGTATGATGCCATGCAATACAGTCAATATTCTGATTCATGGTGTATCGCAGTTATTAATATCAAGCCTTTTTCTCCATCCGTGTTTTGTTTTGTTCCAATGCAGTCAGCCGTTATATCCCTGTCAGGTAACCTGCTCCTTAAGAACATGGACATATGGTGATTGTACAAAGTCCGGCTGGCTGATATGCCCCCGGGCAGAGCTGCCCCCCCATGTGTTAGCTGGTTAGAGGTAACTATTAAAGGTGACATCTACCCTAATCATTTACTCATGAAAGAAGAAGCAGTCGCGGCTGGCGGGTTAACGGGGTGAAGGGTTTGGTGCGGTCAGTACATGTTTGTATAATCCCCCGTTTAGCCACATCAGCTTATAATTAAGTTACCTCGTGTTTTCTGCTTTGGTAGAAGTCGGTCTTAAGCATTTATTTAAGTCGTCATGGAAACCATGCAACCCTGGCCCGAATGCCAAAGAATAATCCTTTGAAATTTGAAATCAATAGATAATCTGGGTGTTTATTCCCTTTATACCATGATCGATTCACCTAGATCTGAGAGGACTGTAAGCCAAGGGCAAAATCGGCGCCGAACCCCAGCCCCCTAGCACTCCTAAACGTCGGTAGGGACATAGCCCTACTGCCCATACCCACATCTACGGGTTCGAACGACTTGTACGATTTTTAATCCATCCATCTATCTCCCAGTCAATTATCCAGCACACGCTTTAATTTAAAATGTTCTCTCATTTCTCGTAAACCTACTGTCGAGTTATATCGAAACCGTATTTTTTCCACTTTTGAATTCCGGTTAAATCGACCCAGCCTACTTGTATTATAGCGGGGTGGTCATCGGTAGCCTAAAATTGTGTTGGATAAAATGTACCAAATCAAACACTTTACTTTATACTTTTACTTTATGTAGATTGTAGTACGCAGTAAGACCCATACAGCGGAAAATCACGGCAAAACATTAAGATGCATTTAAAACAAATCACACAAACCACATAAATGTCACTTTTCACCGATATAAAAAAACCGAAATATTTTTAAGGACTCCAAGTACCAGCATGCAATATAAGAAATATCAGGCTGCTTCGCTACAGCTTTCGGCACGCCCAGGGGGGGCAGCCTGCAAGGGCGCATTGTGCTGGGAGCCCCGACCCCATGTGCTGTCAGTGCCGGGGGTGCTGGCATCTTCCCGCTATACGTCCGGCACCCGCCGAGTCTGAATCATGATCACCATCATCGCAGCCGCCTGGGAGGGGTGCAGGAATTGTGCAAGATACGGATAGGCAGCGCATCCCGGTGGCTGTGACAGCCTCTGGAAAGGCAGGGGAATCCCTGAGACTGTCCGCGGGATGCGTGCGGGAGACGCGCAAGTCCCCCAGTGACCAGCCCGGAGCGCCGAGCCGGTGGCCGACACGTCCATTTACCGTCTAGAGACTGTCAGCGACGGCCGATCGCTGCGGTATAAGGGACCGGGAGATGGGGAACGCGGGGAGCATGGATTCGCAGCACGCTGATCTCAGGGCTTCGCATATGCCTCTCAAGCTGCCGATGCCGGAGCAGTGCGAGCTGGAGGAGCGCTTTAACGTCGTCCTGGTAGGTCGGGGAATGCTTTCTGCTGTTCCTGAAGGAGCGTGGATCGGCTTTCCGTCTCACTTATTATTAGCATTAATGTATTATCATAGACACTGGCAGTCTCGTGGTCTGATTGCCGCTGCCCTTTGCAGTATTTAGCTGTCATTGTCTGGGATGTTTTCTGTCTTGTATGTCTGATTTAATTACAAACTATCAGAATTACCTTGATTAGATTATCTCCAATTTGAGACTAACTGGTGGACAATGTGCCCCCCCACCCCCCAATAGCCGGCACAGAAATCAGCGACTTGCGCGCATATAGGGAAAACCACATGGACTATTACTAATTTGCCATTTAAAGCGCTTGCGGTGGCTACAGGCTTCCCGCAACTTCCGCGAATAATTCCCTCTCCGGTAGAGGGGCGACGCTAAACGGCAGTCAGTGCAACAAGTACGTATGCCTGCAGCAAATATAGGAAAACAGAATTCTCCCTTTCATTTTTTCTTGACATTAGAAGAAGGGGAAAGAGAATAGGTTGTCCATCCATTTGTTAAACATGAAGAAACTATGTTTATACACTAAAACGGGACATTATTAAATGTTCACAAAATAGCCCTAATAAAAGATCCTAATTTAAAAATCCTACTGGACATTGATATAATAGCGATCCCCCCTGCATACATATTTAAATACCACGTTATTTTAATATATAGCCTAATTTTCAATGTTTGCTGGTCGTGGTGACGGGATTTCGCATGTAATGCAGCTATCGATGGATGTTTATCCCTGCGTCTATTTAAAAGGAAAAAAACAGACTTAGCGAGAAAGGGGGGATGAGGAAATGGGCTTGCCGAAGATCGCCCCGCACGTCTGAGGGTGTCATTCGGGAGAGCCGGGGTCGCCCACGTTCCCCCCGAACACGCTGCATGGTCTGCGGCGTAAGAGCGCACTGAGACGGCCACTGAGACTGGCGCCGCGGCGCTTTGGAGTGATCCCGATCGGTGATATCACAGGACGGCAATACTCTTTACCCCTAGTCCAAAATGTTAAAAATGCGCCTCTTCGAGGGGGACGTTTTATTGCCTGGCGTCAATTAAGTGCGCTTACTGAGCCGTGCAGGAGCGCCGGTCATAGGACGCGGATCTCCGCTCACCCGCGCACTTTAAACATGCACCTGCGCTTCGCTGGCAAGTCGGCTTTAATTATCTTTTGTTTAAGCTTATCTTCTCGTTTGGGTGCACAATAAGATTTCATTTAACATCTGGCACATCAAAAAGCCTTTGCGGGGGAGAGTTCATGCTTGGTGGTGGTATTTATTGTCACTCAGCAAGCCGTTCATAGCCTTTGGAAGGAAGCGGGGGGAAGGGAATTGTGCGGTGTATAGGTGGTCATTGCTGCTGGTGACTTGTAGCCTAGATTTTATTATTATTATTATTATTATTATTATTACTACTACTACTACTACTACTATCTTTCAATTATGATGGATTTCTTTTTTTAAAAGGCTTGGATGGAGGGGTGCCTGGGTTTTATAAGGTCATCCTAGGACACACCACACACACACACACACACACACACACCCTGGTTTTTGTACACCTGGTACTCCACCTGCCTGAGGTGGTGATTGCATTGAAAATGGCTATTCAGAACTGGACGTTGCAGGCCTAGTAGTGAAAGCTGGATTTAAAACAATGCCTGTCATTTACTGGTTTTATAGTTTGTTGTGTTACTCATTGACATGCCACAGGAAGTTAGCATTTTTGTGCCCGCTTGCAATTAGCTATAGCTATGGTTACTTTATTTTCAGCACTCGCTCTCTCATCAGTTAAATCCAAATCACTGTTTAGGTTGGATAAAGGCTAATTCAGTGCCTGGAAAACGAACACAGTGACATACGACAGGCCCGCAGGCTAGCGGCTGACAGGCCCTGCCTTCGGCTGTGGCTCTGTATAGTGTTAAATCGCGGGATGCTGTAGGAGACCATGGCTTGTCACCTTGTCATAGTGATCTTGTTGGGCTGTAATTGGCTGAGGGATACAACCTCTGTGCCTGGTGGGTGTGTGTGCGGATGCATTTCCCCTGAGGGCAGGGGCTGATTTCTAGCTGCAAGGAGACATTTCTAAGCATTTCTCCTTAATCTTTAAGGAAGGCAGAAATTTACTACAGGCAGACAAAGTGTTTCCACTGAATTTGTTTCGATCTTTCAAATTATCGTCCTAAGCTTATATCGTTATTTGTGTTCGACTCTGTCTTTAAAATGTCTGAAGTGTGGAAGGCATGGAAATTGTCTTGGCTAAAAAATGCCATAATCAAGGTGACTTGAAATATGAATTTTTGCAAGAATTAGTTTTTGGGGCTTCTGGCCAGTCCACACTCAAACCCAAGTTTACAAGGGGGTCTAGGTGTGCATAGAACCCTAAAATGAATTTAAATGAAAAAGTGGAAGTCAATCAGTGATCAGAGATCCTGCATCTTTACAAATTTGCGATGCACCCTTGCTATAGGTGTCCTTCCTAGTGTGCAGTGTGGGGCTGCTGTGTGATTGGACGCCCAGTGAATTTCCGGCCTCGCACCGAGATAACACCATCACTGGATATGGGTCTTTGCCCTGACACTGCTCGCATCGCTGCCAAGTTGCGTTCGGCACTGTAAATGTGCTGTTTAATGGTTTTATTGCTGTTTTGCTCGCTGTGAAGTGTTCGACAATGTTTGCGGGCAGACTGCGCGTTAACTGTCTCCGCCTGTGAACGTGTGGCACTGCTGACCTCACCGGCTACTCTGCCTTGAACGGGAAGTCCCTGGTGAAAGCGCACCATATATGATGGGGCATCACTGCGGCTTAGTGGTGAGTACGGCAGCATCACGAGAACCTCTGGTGCTCTACCCATGTGCCGCTTTTTGGGGGGCACTCTAGCTTCCTCCGGTAGTCCAAAAACACGAGGTTGAATTGGTGTCCAAATTTCCCATAGTGTGTGTAAACATAGAGACAGACTGTCACCCACTTATGACTGAGTTCCGTTCCAACAGACCGATTGTACACTGAGATGGATGTATGTCAGAATAGGATAATTGCACGGACTTTAAAGTGTGAGGATGTGTGTGTGTGAGGCTGGGATGGTCACACTGCCATACGGAACGCTACTTTTCCCATGGCGACTGTCCTACCACGGGCAGTGTACACTTGTCCAGCAGTGCTGCGCTACCAGCCACTTTAAATTTTACATGCATTACAAAAAAAAAATGTCCAAGTCACTGTAAGTCTTAGAGGTGGGATGGGGACATGGGATGGGGACATGGGATGGGGACATGTGTACAGTTGGGTTCTGGTCATTCATCCAGTGCCCTGAAGTGTCTCATGTGGTTAGGAGCCTTGTTCATGGGCCTAATGAAGATGTTCTGCCAAAGCCGGGGCTCGAACCAAAGACCTTCTGATCCCAGGCACAAAGGTGTAACCCACTGAGAGCTGGAAAGTGCGCACATAGCATTCCGTCACTGAACCATTTTGCACCCAGATTTTGTTGTCATGGGGTACAAGAAATTCTAGTTGTATGTTCCGAGCCTCTGATATGTCCGAGTAAATTCCATGGTTGAATACCTGAATTGTCCATGAGTGGATTTTGCCAGTTACCTCACAACCTCCCCTGAAGCAGCTCATCAGTTTCTCCTCAAGAAATGGTTTCCCATAAGCAACTGAGAGTCATAGAACATAATAATGAAACCTCATGGCATTTGAGGACGGAAAGTCTCTAACATACCCTTGAAATACTGTTGTCCTTGGTCAATTACTCAAAGGAAAGAAATTTCTAGTTGTGATGTTTTTGGTGCCAAGAGCCTTGTTTTTGGGCACTGTCTTGGGCTAAGCTCTGTAGCCTAACCTGACTTCATTTGGCTGCTGTCTTGGGCTAACTCTGTAGCCTAACCTGACTTTATTTGACTGCTGTCTCGGGCTAAGCTTTGTAGCCTAACCTGACTTTATTTGGCCG